>JAMPIV010018069.1:0-248229 GCA_024509875.1 Oreohelix idahoensis | reverse complement strand
GAAGAAAGTGAGTGTAATCATAGAGAATTCAGATACAAGAAATGCCGATACATAATATATAGCGGTAATAATTACAAGAAAGGAAGATGAAAGAAAGAGAGAGAGAGGTTACAAGAAAGGAAGAATGAAAGGAAGATAGGAGAGTTTAACAGTTGGTAGAACGGACGAGAAATGAGAATAGCATCTGTGAAGAGAAAAATGAAGGAGAAGGGAGATACAAATTAAAGCAGTTAGGAAGTGGGTTCGAGTGGTCAGGAACACAACGTCCTGGTGCGGCACATCGTCCCTTTTAGACTGTCGGCCCTACCAAAAATTTCAATGAGAAAAATTGATAGTTTAGACTTCTTTTAGTAAAGATTAGAGGAAGAATGAGTGGCCTACAAGGCTGAAAGGGATCAGTAGTCCTACATCATCCTATCAACACTGCTAGTGGGCCCCCTCGATGGAGACCTTTTAATAGCCTCTCCTGTAGAGGAAAAGGGCTGATTATGACAAATGTGAAGGAAAGTATTTGCTCCGGTGGTTCCGTCCTTGACTGCGGTACGGCAATACCGACGCGTTTTAAAAACGGCGATGCCTAGTTCAGACCAGGACTTTGAGGATTTTATCTCAATGATCAAACTTCAGCTGAATAGATTGGATTCCGAAAATGGAAGGGATAAACAAAGGCCTTTAATGGCTTTGCTAGACTTAGTTATTACGTGACAAAGTGTTTGTCATCATTGCGCTAGTGAGTTGGTTGGCGTTTCTTCCAGGAACGTCCAGCCAAAGGACATTTGAGTTCCTTGGGGCCCAGTTGGGGCCACCATTATGTCCTGGCCAACATCCGGGCAATCCTATTCAGATCGTTCGGGTCCTGTTCCGACCGCGGTAGTGCCCGGGGTTCGGCAAAACTGCCAGCGGCCATGGCAACGCCCGTGCAAAAATAGTGCCGAACAGGTCTATGAGGTCGGAAGATTTGATAGGTCACACCCGCGCCATAACAATCAGGTAGAGACAACTACAGAAATTTTAGACTCACAGCGAGGCGTTAACAATTACAGAGGGTATAGGACAATCAGGTAGGCGATAGTGGATGGACGTAGAATTTCCCCAAAGCGCGAAAAAAGGTGCGGTTCCAAGACTCGCAGAATAAGGAACAAAAGGAACATTTTTATAAACGTTAAAAGGGTACAAACATACAAATAGATCGGCGGATGGTCGAGGTTCGAAAACTTCCGATACGCGTTCGTCCTCCTATATCATAGTCCTAACCAAGAGAGGAAGAAAGAAAGTTTAGTGCCACCTATTGCCGAGGGGAACAGGTCTCTTTACCCAGTAACTGTAAGTCTAAGCTAGAGAATGTTAACGTGGCATGCGTTCTTCTAGACACTATCAATAAGGAAGACTGCGAAGGGTGCAGACAGTTGTTTGTACCAGATGGAAAACCATTGTTGATTTGTGGGGCACACTTTACCCTGCCTATCGTCCCCTGGAGGTAGGTGGAAAACCTCGAAACTTTGTACAGGGTCGGTGCAGTCGAGACAGGTGTCCGTACTTAGGGACACGGGTGTACCACCATTAGGGGTACGTCGTTCCTGCATCGAGGAGTCATGCCTGACAGATAAGACAGTCAGATGCATCACCCTTTGGGGGTAATGTAGAATATTACCCCATAGCCATTGTGTGACATAGACACCCCCTTCTTGACAGACAGAGGTGCATGCATGTGTACTGAACAAAATTTAGCCCCCCCAGTGGCCCAGACTTAATTATTGGTAACGTGCAAGGAGATTCGAAATTGCACACCGGAAGAGATACGCGAATGGGAAAGTAATAGGGGCGTAGTAGCTAATGCAGTGCTAACTAGAGGGCAAGTGTAAGACGGCAGGAGCAGAGTGATAGTCCCGAGGCTCCTTATGTCCCATCGACGGTAGATGAGGTGTTAGGTAGGTGTGCGAGACGTTTTTCGGTCGAATATTTTGCAGAGGGACAAAAAGCGGACAAAAACGCTAATAGGGGCGCCCCCCCCCCCCCCCCCCCCCCCCCCCCCCCCCCCCCCCCCCCCCCCCCCCAAGCTTGTTAGAATTAGCGAAAACGAAAGACGTTAAACAGACCAAAAACAGCACAACGATACTGGTTTGAGTATAAGGACCAGATCTTAACTCGCTTGCTTTGAGAAACAACAGCAACTCATACGTCAGGTGGTGGTGCCAAGCCAGTGGAGAGCAAAGGTGCTGGAATTAGCACATGACTCTCCTGTTTGCTGGCCATATGGGGAGTGGCTAGGACTCAATATAGAGTTCTCTCCCAATTTTACTGGCCAGAACTCAATAAAGACATCAAGGCATACTGTAGGTATTGTGTTGTGTGTCAACAGATGAACCACAAGGGCCGGTCGCCAAAGGCTCCGGTCCAGACAGTAAGACTTGGCACTTCGTCCGTTTTCAGAAGGTTGCAGTTGATATCATAGGCCCATTGTCCGTTACGTCCGACAGAGGTTTTCGGTTCATTCTTACTATGGTAGATTTGTGTACCAGGTGGCCAGAGGCAGTGCCTATGCGATCTATTACCTCGCAGGCAGTATCTGGAAGCACTTCAGCGGTTATACTGTCGCTTCTGTTTCCCAGAGTGTATACTCTCTGACAGGGGGACGCAATTGTTTTCCCACGGAATGTCTGATGTAACTAGATTACAGGGAATTTCCCAGTCTCTCACCTCTCCCTACCATCCGCAGGCGAACGGGGTTTGTGAACGCCTTAACGGCGCATTGAAACATATATGCTGGCAAAGGTGACCGCCGAATTCCCCGCAGGATTGGGATAGGTACCTTCCAGCTGTGTTGTTCGCCTACCAGGGAAGCCCCGCCATCAGACGAGCGTACGGGCTTCTCGCCATTCGGAATTTATTGCTGTATGGTGCAAATCCCAGGGGGTCCAATGCACGTAACTAAAGGACTGGCTGGTAGGTAAACACGTAGACGGAGCGGTTAGTATCCGCGTATGATTTATGTCGTACATCTACGTGAAAGAATAATTAGATCCTGTGCACTAGCGCGGGGAAAAAGAGGGAAGGGGAAAATTTTGACCCATGCGGGTATATTCAGTAGTACCGCCGGTAATGCAAACCGAGGTACTAAAGCTTATATCATTTCAATCAGGGGTTGTATGAAGTGTGGCTGCTTTTGCCTACAAAAGAAGATAGGTTGAGCATCTTCCTGGCAAGGGCCATTTCCGTATTCACAAAAAGGTTAACCGATGTCGACTACATTGTAAAGGTTAGAAAGAAGGAGAAAGGTGTGTTCCACGTGAACATGCTCAAACCATACGTGGAGCGTCCTCCCGAGCTGTCCTCGCTTGTTGAGGCGGTGAGTACTCGCGAACGGTCGGAAGTAGTAGCGGCGGACGGTTGAGTAATAGATAGCGCCGAAGACAGTTGTGACGATGGCAACTTACAGCTGTCTCTCGTGCCGATAACTCCCTTCCGAATCTTGGGATCGATGTGTCGGTGTGTCCAGATTTGACCGATAGTCAGAGGGGGCTCAGGTTGATGCTATACTGAGGGATTTCGATGACTACTTACGGATTTGCCGGGTAATTTTTTTAAACAGACACTTAATAGTTCACGAGGATAGCTTTAACTGATAACCAGCCTATCAGAGTTAAGCCTTACCCTCTTACCACTTCATTATAAAGCGGCGATTGAAAAAGAGATTTGAAGAAAATGGTTTACGGTTAAAATATCATCGCTCCCTCAGAATCCCCGTATTCTTTCCCCCATAGTGGTGGTTAAGAAGAAAGAGCGGGGCCCTCAGAGTGTGTATTGATTTTCGGAAACTCAATAGTATAACGATAGTCGGATGCAGAGCCTATGCCCCAACCAGGAAGAGCTTGCTGAACCAAACTTTCTTATGCTAAAGTATTTTTTACAAAGTTAGACTTAGCGAGGGGGATGGATACTGGCAGGTGCCATTGGGCTGAGGCTGCAAAACCTCTCACGGCGTTTGCTACCCCAAGGAGGTCTATTTCAATTCAAATTACATTGTGTTTTCAGGTTAGTGAATGCTCCCGCCACCATTTTGTATAGAATGATGAGGAAGCTACTAGGGCACAGAGACGATGTTATTACATACAATCGACGATATCTGGCATTTTCCACAAAAACATGGGAACAGCATATGGATGGGCTGTCTGTTTGGAAATCCGTAAATCAAGTGCCTGAAGGGCACTTGGACTCACTGCTCGCCCGAGCAAAAGTGTCCATTGGGTATACAGAGCTGAGCTTCTTAGGCCATGTGGTTGGCCATAACATTATAGAAACCTGAAGATAGCACGGTTTCAAAGATATTTACAGCTCCAAACGCCGAAAAAACTAAGAGGCAGGATAAAGAGCTTATTAGGTTCTGATCAATTTCTATAATAAATTCATCCCAGATTTTTCGTCGTTGGCTGAGCCGCTTACGGCCCACTCACCAAAAAGGGGCAACCCAACAAAATAAAATGGGATGATTTGAATGCAAAGAGACGCTCATTGAACAAGATTAAAAAACTATTTTTCTGGGAAAAACCCATCTTGAGATTTGCCAGATCTTCGCAGACCACTGATACTGCACACTGATGCTTCATCGGTAGGCATTGGGGCCTGCCTGATGCAGGAGCATGGAAGAAACGCTCCATCCAGTGCTGTATGTCAGTAGGAAGCTGTTGCCAGCGGAAACCAGATACTTCCACAGTCGAAAAGGGAGTGTCCCCCTTGCGATTATCTGGGCGGTGTCTAAAGTTGGCACGACGATATCTGTTGGGGCGCATTTTTTTCCTCCAAACAGATCACAAACCACTGCTATTATTTGCAGTCGGCTAAATCGACAAGTGCTAAATTGACCACGCTGGGGCATTTATTGCTACAGCAATATTAACTTCACTGATTTTACCAATTCAGGGTGTATATAAATGTGGTAGCAGATGGTCTTGTCCAGGTTTGTAAAATGGACTGGACAGTTTATAGTCTGTGTGAGTCGTACATCTGAGGAGAGTAGGAGTTTTTTTTTCTTTTTTTTTTTTTGTTTTTTTTTTTTTTTTTTTCAGTTTATTGGAATGTATGAAAGGAATGTAATATGACTAATTTACATGGATATTTCATGGTGATATATGGTTGGTATACAATGTATTATTTTGCTGCCATAAAGGGCAATATCTAGGAAGTGTTACTCTATGTGTGGATATGCCATATTACCTTTGCCTAGTACTATATTGTGACCAGGATGATTGTGGTACGAGAAACTTAGGAGTTTAATTGGTGGCAATCAGGTTATTTGGATTTTGGGTATAACGTGCATTGTGCGTAAGCGACGCCAGAGTTAGTCAGTCGTTGTTATTTTTTCACGACTGTCAATACCTGGAGGGGATGTGTACATGTTTTGCGAATTTAGTATAGTGAGTGAGAAGACATGGAGAACAATAGTAGTGATTAACTCTGGCATGCTGTATCTACAAAAGGAGGTGCTATCTTGGTATTTTGGTTCACCCGTACTCTAGTGGGTATTGGGCGTGACTCCTCCAATGGAAGAAAACTGCGTTTTCTTTCTTAAAGGGGGGGGGGGGGGGGGGGATGGTCCATGTCATAGGAGAAACATTCACTAAATATTTAGAGCGGTGGTCACAAAGGCTGTTCGAGGCGCGGGAGGGCTTTTGTGGGATCCGGAGTAGTTTTTTGGTTACTTCTTGCGTTACTGTGATCATAGTTGTTTGTTATAGTGTGGAATCTAGTGACTTTCTCCTGGATAATGCTTATAATAATATTAGCGCAGTTATGTATTGCGTTGTTTGTTCAGAAATGATTATAGTGTAGCCACTGATTGTGTCGTGTTAATGGCAATTTGACATTATGTGGTGCTACGGTGTTTTGGCAAGTTATTAGGCATCCTTCATTGCATTGTCATGCGTATTGTTTTGTGGGTGTACAGTTTTCATTAAAGAGGATCAGTACCTGTAGCCAGTGTCATGGTATGTTTGTGTCAGCCAGTGTAGTGTGGTCGTACCTCTAGCATTGAGCCTTGCTATTGTTGTTGGTGATACATTAATATGATGATGATGATGATAAATCCACGTTACACTAGTAGTTCTTCTGACAAATATACATATGAACTTATTACAATGTTACTATAATTCATATGTACCCCATGATGTCATCATAATCTACTCCCTGCTCCAATTGGATCATGTGGCTACCTCTGCTTTTGATTCCATGTGAGAGAACCGACATGAAGCAGTCACCAGCGCTTGCTGCGGTGGTTCATGACTATCATTTTCATATGCTGAAGTTGCCAGCCTTTAATGAACCTGTACAACCCCCAGCGAGCTAAACATGTCAAATGTAAAACATAAAATGATAAAATTGTATATGTTACAACTTACCCCGTATAATCGGGTTAATTTACCAACGTCTGGCACAGAAAGACTTCCAAATAATGTCGGACCACAAGGTTTTGAGGCGTCTTACAGGTAGTCGAGTATTAATTTAATTATAATCCCACTATTATCCTGTTCATAGGTTCCGATGACTTTGTGGTTTCCAGTATTATAAAGTTGAGTTTTCTTGCTAGTTAATTTCAAAAGATAATCAGTACTTGGTCCAATCCTCTTGATTGAAATCCTTGTTTTCTTTTTTGAATGTGTCGTCTTGACTCGATGGAACACAGTATGGAAGTCTAAACTTGTGCTACAATATAAAGGACATTTCGCCCACGCTCTCTAATCTGTCTACGCAGTGATAGTCGCTAATAAAACGTAGTCTAGTTTAATATATTTTGTTTAGACCAAGTAGATTTGAATATTTAACTTTAGTATATATCTTCCCCCCCCCCCCCCCCCCCATCTTCTTCTTTACAGAATCTTATCTTATCTTTGAATCACGGTATCGTCACGCTCCAGTCCACCCAGTTGTAAATGGGTACTTGACTCTGCTCTTGAGTTAGGGAAGGAAAAGGCAGCGAGGAAAGGAACTAGTCACCCCACCTTTCTATGCTGGACCTAGTATGGTAAAGTCTCGAACACTTCACTCCCATACGGCAGTATATGCTATGTGACTACCTTTACCTTTAAAACAAACAGTACCTACTTTTGTGCATTCTTCCGTTGGTTAATCAGCACGATATGGGGGCCACCGTGGCCACTCCTTAGTGGATTTACTTAGATCAGTGCTCCGCAACCGGCGTGCCCTGGCACACTGGTGTGCCTCGGGTTTCTGCAAAATTATATATTATGATAAAATATTACGAAAGACTTTCACACAGTACAATTTTACAAATAAAAAGTTGAGATTTCATCCAGCAATCCATCCAAAAACAAAAAAGAAAGAAATTAGGGAACGTTGTCTTATGACTGCATGGAATTTTAAAATAATTGCCATAACTACGTTTTTAAATATTGTAGTGTGCCGTGGAATTTTGAAAGGCATTTTAAGTGTACCGCGAAGTTAAAAAGATTGCGAAGTATAAATCTACGTTCTTCTATTATTTACTAGACACAGTATTAACGTCTTTGTCTTGTGTAATCAGGCCTATGCTGTTTAATAGTGAAACTGCAGAAGTGATTGCGTCTATAACATTGGCTAACAACAACAAACATTTTTTTATTTCTCTAACATTTCTGTGTTCCTCTGGTCAATTTTAATGCGCTGTTTTTAAATCTGCAAATCGTTTTTCTCTATCAGGTCGGGATCTCTAGAAATACGCAATTGAAGTTTTTTAACAACGCATACAGTATTACAACATCATTCGTACAAGAAGTATAACAGTTATGTATGCTTGAATTTCTTTGCAGTCGACTTTCGTCGGTGAATGGCATGTGGTACATCGCGATGAAGCATCCAACAATAATCGGCAAGCATGGTCACACTCCACCGTCCTTGATAACGTGACTCCATTACGGCTATATCTTTATGGAATCGTTCTCCATGTTCATCGCTGACTTCGCCAAGGTTGTCAGGGAAAAAGTCAAGATGCGAATCGAGCAAATGGATTTTGAGGGACATGTTACAGCCCATAACTCTATATGCATATATGCACTGCTTAACAATATGCACATAGTCGACAGATTTATGATTTCCCAGAAAGTTATCGACGATCGATTTGAATGCCATCCATGCGCGAAGTTCACTACCATGTAACAAGTTGTCGAATTGTTTGTCTGCAGTAACTTTCCTAATCTGAGGTCCTACAAAGATACCTTCCTTTTATCTTTGCATCGCTATATTGCGGAAACTTTTCTCGAAGATAAGTGAAAGCTTTGCTCGTTTTATCTAATATAAGTATATGAGGAGAACTGCCGTAAGACAGGGGTAAAACAGTAGAATGGAAAAAAAACACAAATAGTAATACGTCTTACAAGGAGAAAGGACAGGAAAAACCTACGTTGCGGCCACAAGGCCTTCGTCAGGGACAGACAAACAAGACAGGAGGGAAAGAAAGAAAATGAGAATTAAGTAGAGAACATGAAACTATAAAAATAAGAGAAAAACAACTCCCTTGTGTCCAGTCACATGTCCAGTCACAGAAGCAAGATGGCTGCCACTAAACCGGAAAACAAAAGTCGATAGTTCATTAAAAAACAAAAAATAAGAAATAATGAAAATAAGGAATTTATATATATATATATATATATATGTATATATATATATATATATATATCTATATATATATATATATATATATATATATATATATATATATATATATATATATATATATATATGTGTGTGTGTATATGTATATATATATAAAATTAATATTTTTAAAAAATAAAACAAATTTAAAAAAAAGATTTAAAAAAAAAAAATAAAAAAAAATAAAAAATGGGTGATCACATCAAAGTAGACAGTCATAATACAACTGGGACTCGATAGAGAAAGGCGTCTCAGACAAAAGAATGTTGGGTATTCAAGCCGTGTGGTTTAAGACAACCCATAAGATGGATGAGGCGTTGTTCCTGGCGAAACCGACTGTTGGCGTCCGAGGAACAGGATCTGATGGCTGTCACCTGGATGTCAGTGGCACCGTGGTGGTCCGGGCCATTGAAGTGGATGGCCACAGGTGTGCATTTAAACTGAGAGATGTCGTAGAGGTGTCTGCAGAATCGGTCGCCCAGTCGTGTGCCCGTTTGGCCGATGTAAGTAATGGTGCAACGTTTGCATATAATAGCATAGATGACGTTGCGTGACTCACATGTGAAGCCATGGGTGATGGTGAACTTGGCGTTAGGGAACGAGATTGAACGTGTTTCGATAACATACAGAAATGTCTTACATCGTGTTCGGTTACATGGCTTGGTCCCAAAGTGGCCATCGTTGACGCTTTTCAAACGGCTGTGGATTAGGAGGTCCCTCAAATTTTTATCCCGTCTATATGCCAGCAAGGGTGGCTCACTAAACACTTCCCGCGCCTTTGGGTCAGCTTGGAGGAGAGGAAGGTGACGATACAGGATCCTTTTGACAGCAGTGTTGTGAGGGTGATAGGTCATTATTAACTTGACTCTATCAGAGGAGGTGTTATGGCGGGGTTTGAGGGCCTCTAGACGTGAGATAGGGAGAATACGCTCTAAGGCAGAGGTAAGAACATCCTCTGGATACTGTCTGTTACGAAAGAAGTCCAACATTTCTTGTGCTCGGCATAGAAAGTTGTCATCACCTTGGCATAACCGACGGAGACGGAGAAGTTGTGAGAAAGGCAAGGAGTCACGACAAGCCGGAGGATGAGAGGAAGTATAAAGGAGGTAACTGTGTGCATCGGTGGGTTTGTAGTACACCGAAGTGGTGAGGTGGGGGAGTGATGGTGACAACGATGTCGAGGAAATTAACAGAGACAGTGGAGATGTGAGATGTGAATTGGATCGCAGGGTGGAAGTTGTTAATGAAGTTAATGAACCTAGATAGGTCAACCTCTGGCATATCAGTGAGACCTATGTCATCATCTATGTATCTAAGATACATCAATGGAAAAGGTCCAGGATACTGCTGCCACACCTGATACTCTGTGTTAGAGAGAAAATAAACACCTATGCAGGCCACTTTTGTCAGTGGTGAAACATCGAAAGCTTGCCTGGTTTGGGCATGTAACTCGTCATGACTACCTTTCAAAAACGATCCTCCTGGGAACAGTCGAAGGTAAACGGAGAAGAGGAAGGCAAAGAAAATCCTGGGCTGATAACATCAATGAATGGGCAGGGCACGGTTTTTCCACACTTGTACGCATTGCTGAGGATAGAGAGCAGTGGAGGACCATGTCTGCTGATGCTTCCACCACGGCATCTCTACGAACCATGACGGGTTACGGGTTGAGATGATGATGATGTTTCGTCAGTCGGTCGCACTCAAAATAGTAACTCGCGCCAAAAAAAGTGCGCAACGCACGGTGTGCAACTTGCGCGGCGTGGGTGTTATATAAAACAAATACTTTGGTTTTATTTTTTTTTTCTTTCGCGAAATTAGTAGCGCTCGACAAATACAAAGTGCTTAAAAATTGGTGTGCATGAACCAATAACATACCAAAGTGAATTGCATTTTCGGACACGGCCAGCTCTATGTCGCCCTCACCCAATGTACAAATCATGAAAACTTGAAAGTTTTTGCTAAAACCACTTATTATCAGTGAACACTCTTTGAAAACAATCCACGCACTTTCACACGAAATGTTGTCATCAAAGAACTTTTAAATTGAATCTAAAATAACATAATTCTCGCCGTGTGTACGTTGGTCACAGCTGAGGAATGCAACCGCGTTGAAAAATTGTATTGTTTCCATTATATATACTCTCCCGCAAATTGTTACAATCAACAAAGAAAAGCGTTCAAATGACGGTGTTCATGAACAGTTTGATTACACTGCATAATGGAAAGAAACCAAAAACACTCTAAGAATGTACTTCTATCTGCTCATCTGGAAACGGAAACAGCACACTATAATTAATAACCCGTCAAGTTTGACGGGTTATTGCTAGTAATAACATAATAGACAATGTTATCGACTCCAGTCGAAGTAGAGTCGGAATTAACTAAGGTCACCGGCTCGACTCACGGAATTACATTTTTTTTAGTGAACCAACTTCTCCGACCCCCATTTATTACGCGCACACACGGGGAACCCGAAATGCTTTTGTAAAAATCGAAAAATAAAATGAATATTCTTTTATCAAATGAAGGCAGTTAGTATATAAAAAGATATTCTTATTTTTCCTTATTTCTCATGGTGATTGATGTAATTCTTTAAATAAAAACGATTACCACTTGTCGCATAGAGATTATGATCAATGAATTTTCTATATTCTCTTCTTTTTCTACCCGTGTCCTCTATTTTATTATCACTCTTTATCCTTTTCCTGTATTTTTCGTTCGTTTGCGAGAAATATTTTCTTTCCCATTCTCACTTTACCGTTTTTCTTTCTCATACTGATACGCATTCTATTACGTAGATGTCAGTCAGACTATAAACTGTGAATATTCATCTATCTCAGACACAGGAGCAGACTTTTGGCTAGCATTTTCACCTGACACTAACGTTTCTCCGGCGTGAGGTGTGATAACCGACATCTGCACGGCGCAGAATGAGACATGTGTCTGGTAATTTCCTCTGTCACGGCACTCTCGGCCGGTTTCGTTAACAGTGAGGTGTCAAGACGCGAAGTGGCAGTTTATGGCAGGTCTTCTGGTTATGGAAAGTGTTAATGAGAAGGGGAGAGATCGGCGCTGTTTCTTGTTTTCGAAATAACGTGAGACCTCTTTGTCTGTTAGATAGATATTAACCAGAGTTTGAAACTTGATTTCACTCATTCTCCATTTGCAGTAGACGTGGTCACTTCGTTCTAGATACTTAAACTTATAAGTGAAACTCTTAGTTTCGTTGTGATACCGTAGTTCTGTGTTGAGGTAAATATTATATTAAGTATCTAATATTTTGTGAGTGACTAAGTGTTAAATCGCCTATTTTTCACTAGTTTTTGTGTGCAGAGAAAATTAAAATATAATCTGTATTATTTTTCTAGTGACGTGTTTCAGTGGAAAGCAGAATAAATTATATTTCTAGCTTAAAATCACGCAGCTATAAATGAATTTGATTTTACTGCTAAATAATCAGATGAAAATATATTTTAAAAATTAACTTATAACTGAAATGCTACATCAGTGAGTATTGACGGGATACGTATGTATTCCTAATTCACGATGACTGATTTTATGAATATAACTTACTTCACGGGGATTTAAAGGATAAGTCAAGCTGTGCGCTTGCAGTTTAAAATGTAAGTTATAACGAGTACATAGTATGTATAATTATTTTATGTGTTTTTTCCTTTATTCAGTGAACTGGGTTTAACCCAAACTTTGCCAGCGTTAAGTACTGATGAGTAATATCAGTGAAGAACTGAAACATTTTCCTTAAAAATCCTTGGTGTATAATCTTTACAAGAACTTTAAAGGTGAAATGACATAATGGGCCTGTTGTACCAGATTTTATTCTTCCTGAGAAAACTTAAGTACAGTTCAGCCCTTGTGGCAAGTAAACTATTACAAACAGTAACGTTCCGCAGATTTTGAAACCTTGTGGTGTGACCCTGAATTTTACCTTTGATCGAAGTTACAAACCTGCCATTTTTCCTAAGTAGTGGAAACCTCGTGATTCTGACACTGTGAGCCTGTTTAAACTTTCTTACCTAAACTGATTCAAGTGACCTTAACAGTAATCTTAAAATAAACTGGTGAAGTGAATGCTCCCCGGAGCAGTGGAAGAAACCTGTATCTGCAGAGCTGGGATTCTCTTTATCCAAAGAATACAGATTCACTGTAGAGAAGTGTCCTAAAGTTTGCGCCAGACGGCGAACAACAGCACGATTGTAGGTAAGAAAGTGAGACAGGGTACCCTGATGAAAGAACCGAGTGAAAGTAGACTGAGTGAGGTTTTTATGATAACTATTCATTCACCCACTTTGTAAATTCCATTTATGCAAAATTGTTGCTACTGCAGGTATAGTTTTTCCTTAGGATAGATCATACTACTATCAAAGTCTGTTCATACCTTTAAAAGGGAAAATCATTAGACTACAACAAATATATCCGTGACTCTTGGGCTATCATCTTTTCTGTTAACAGGACTTGGGCTAAACATCGAGGGAAAGGATCATACTGTGGGTCTATCATTCTGGTAGCATTTTCATCGACTTTACGACTATTTATATATGTTTTTTTATGTAATCTTATGTGTTGTGATGGAATTTTTCTGATAATTAAAATTCCCTTGAACTTAATCAGTGTGTCGGGTCAGCTCGTTCCAAAATATTCATATAATCATTGTTATAGTTTCACCCCGTCTGTACATCTAACTGTCGTCACTTGTATGTGCGCGTACATGAGTGGATATATATATATATATATATATATATATATATATATATATATATATATATATATATATATATATATATATATATGTGTATATATATATATATATATGTGTGTGTGTGTGTGTGTGTGTGTGTGTGTGTAACAATCCCAAAATCAGTAGTGTACAGCAAACCAACAATCAGTGGTGTTAATGATGGGTGTTGTAAGTAGGTGAAGACTGGGCGTGTGATGGAAAATAAAGGTCAACTCGACCGACGCAGGGTTGTGTAAACATGGAATGAGAGTGCAAGGTACGCGAATGATGGAATGTTCTGTAGAGTTGACAAATGGACTTGACACACACTCACTCAGCTGGAAGTCAATGACATAGACGACTGTGGACGTTTCTATGGTTTAATAAGGACGCACACTCGGACATCACGATTACAGTCACAGTACAGGTTGGCAAAATATCATCATATATTTGACAAATGGGTGGCAACATCAGCTGTATATTCATGTAGCATATAAATACAATGGGGCGATAGTAGTCAAGTACCCAATGTTCTGGTGGTCTATCGCCACATGCTTCCACTGACTAATCGCGTCAGTAAAGGTAAATACATCATAACAATGGTTCACTGTCAGAACCTTCTTTTGGCTAAGTTTCACAAGCCGTAAGTTTATCAAAACTTGATAGTACCAATGTGAGACCACAATAGTGGGTTTTCATAATATGTAGATCTCTGTACCATTGTCCGATAACACTGGCTAACAAAAAAAAAATTTTTTTTTCTTTCTCTAACATTTCTATGTTTTTCTGTTCAATTTCAATGCGCTGTTTTTAAATCTTCAAACCGTTTTTCTCTATCAGGTCGGGATCTCTAGAAATACGCAATTGAAGTTTTTTAACAACGAATACATTATTACAACATCATTCGTACAAGAAGTATAACAGTTATGCAGGCTTGAATTTCTTTGCAGTCGACTTTCGTCGGTGAATGGCATGTGGTACATCGCGATGAAGCAACCAACAATAATCGGCAAGCATGGTCACACTCCACCGTCCTTGATAACGTGACTCCATTACGGCGATATCTTGATGGAATCGTTCTCCATGTTTATCGCTGACTTCGCCAAGGTTGTCAGGGAAAAAGTCAAGATGCGAATCGAGCAAATGGATTTTGAGGGACATGTTACAGCCCATAATTATGTATGCATCTATGCACTGCTTAACAATATGCACATAGTCGACAGATTTGTGATTTCCCAGAAAGTTATTGACGATCGATTTGAATGCCATCCATGCGCGAAGTTCACTACCATGTAACAAGTTCTCGAATTGTTTGTCTGCAATAACTTTCCTAATCTGAGGTCCTACAAAGATACCTTCCTTTATCTTTGCATCGCTAACTTGCGGAAACTTTTCTCGAAGATAAGTGAAAGCTTTGCTCGTTTTATCTAACGCTTTTACGAAATTCTTCACGAGCCTCAACTTTATATGTAACAGTGGTAAAATGATGCTGTCTTTGTTAACTAATGGCTCGTGTATTACATTATTATGCCCGAGCTGCATACAATTCCTTATAGGCCACACCTTTCTTCCATAATGTTCCTGTCTGTTGCGGCTGTCCCATTCACATAGGAAGCAACAACATTTAGTATACCCAGTCTGCATGCCCGTGAGAATTGCAATAACCATTAGGTCTCCACAAATCCGCCATTGGTAGTCATCGTACTTTATTTTTGGCAAAAGTATAGCCATATTGTCATTAGTTTCTTTCATATGAACAGAGTAGGCGACTGGAATTGATGAAAATAAATTTCTATTATGCAATAACACGGCTTTTAGACTAGTCTTGAAAGAGTCGATGAAAAGTCGCCATTCGTTGACTATGTGCTCATGACCGAGGTGCACCATTAGACCGTTTACATCTTTGCAATAGTAAATGTCATCATCCATCTCAAAGTATTGAACAAGTTCTCTGTGTCTATGACGAAATTTAGATATCGGAGTATTGGGCGCTAAAAGATTCCATTCTTTGAGTCGCGAACCGAGTAATTCCGCTTGTCCTTTGGTAAGAGCGAGATCACGTATTAGATCTGAAAGTTCTGAATGGTTAATTAAGTGAACACCATCATTTACCGTTATATAATCCGAGTCAGAATTAGTTTCTAAAGCAGGTAAACTATCACTTTCTGATGGTTCATTCACGTCCAACGGATATTGGTCTGGTGGAACTGGGATCGGACACGTGATTGGATCATAAGGCACTGGTTTCGAAACCGATTCAATATTTGGATAAACAACAGACTTTCTAGTTTTAAAAGTGAAACCATGGATATTTGTCAAGCAGAAGTAACAATCAGTAGCGTGATTTGTCGGTTCACGCCATATTACTGGCACTCCAAAAGGCATCGACTTATGCTTCGGCGATTTTCGTAACCAACCTGTCAATGTATTTGCACAAGTTGAACAAACTGCATTTGGCTTCCAAGATTTATTTGCATCATCAACTTTCGAATCGAAATAAAGTTCATATGCTTTCCTTAGTAATGGTGTAAAGTTTTTCTGGTGAACACGATCGGTAAAATATCCGCACGTAACAGAACAGATTAGCCGAATTTCTACAGCTTCTAGAAGACATATTTCGCTCAGAATTATTTCAAAATACAGTAACTATTTGAAAAATAGCGTAACATATGTCATGCATCTTTTAGCAGTATAAAAAGTAGAATTATTTTGCATTTTATTAATTTGTAATAATTTATATAGTAAAAATTAACGGAGCAAATAACGGTTTCCCAAAAATATATTTATTCACAAATATCTAAAGAACCCGATGTGATAGAGATAAACGGATTTCAAATTTGAAATCAGCGCAAGAAACTGATCTAAGAACACTTACTCTTATATAAGAAAGAAAAATGTTGTTTGTCAGTGTAATAAGACCTTTTTCTGTTCTCCGACAATGATCCGTTTACAATGACGGGAATTCAAAATGGCTTTCCTCCTTGAGCTTCGCTCACCCAGGATGATAAATGATAATCAGAATTAATTCATAATTCGAGCATAAATGTTCTCATAGGGCTTCCATACATTCTGTTATCAACAAGGCTGCTTCATCAAGTAATCCAGTGCTGCTGGATTACACGTCATCTTCATCTGCATTCAAACAATTCTAATGTGTGATAATACATCTGCCATTTAGGCCTAGCCACAAAGTTCAGCAAAAGGGTCTGGTTTTACCTTGATTTAGGAATAAACACAATAGCGAATAACGCACGCCATTCCTTGGCGTTAACAAAGAACATTAGGAGAATCTCTGATCATACAATCATGCACAGACACCATCTCCTTCCTAGAATCATTCACAGAGATCATTCTACAACGTTTCTAAACGACCGGCCCAAAAAAACAGCCATGACATGACAGCCTTCTTCGTCGACACCCTAAATCGACGCATGCGCAGAAAATGCCTTTTGACTATATTCAAGTGGGGCGACTACATATTTACTTTCACTCGAAGCAAAAAAATGAGTATTCGCCCTTTGACTAGAGTTCTAATCTAGACCCAAAATATTATTACCAAATATTTCCAAACATAACAAGTATACAAACAAATAAATATCTTCCAATATATATATATATATATATATATATATATATATATATATATATATATATACACATAAATATATATAGATATATATATATAGCTATATATATATATATATATATATATATATACATATATATATATATATACATATATATACATATATATACATATATATACATATACAGTAGAACTCCATTTATCCGAACCCCTTGGGACCGAGCATCGTTCGGATAATCAAATGTTCGGATAATTGGATTACATAATGTATCGAGTACATGTACACATACGCTCGTATTTCTAAAAATAATTAACCATCACAAGGGAAATACACATTAAAACATATTTACTTGTACTGTAATAATAATACCCACACTGTATTAGATCACCGTATCACCAAAATCTTTTATTACACAGCAGTGCATGTACTACTTGTATTAATTATGTTTTTTTTAAGAAAGAGAAATGTTTTCAAAATAACATTACAAACGATTCAAAACCATGCGCAACTTACGTATACATGTACTTGCACAGATGTAGCCCACTATTTAAAATAATGAGGAATCCTCTTTTGCACCAAACTGGATAGTCTCCTTTTGGCTGCTAAGTCCCGCATTCTCTTCAACAGCAGAAGCTGTGTAGGACAGCTGTCATCTTCTTGCTCGTACCAAGCCATCGCTGTTTCTAGTGCTATAAAGGCCTCTTCAGGACTTGGTCGACGTTTTGGGTTTTCTTCATAATCTACAAGTACATCATGTACTTCTGAGGAGTCTTCATCATCGGTCACTACATGTATTTGGTTTTCTTCTTGCACAAAAGACAAAATTTCTTCGTCATTCAAAAACTGAAAACCAGAATCATTATCATCTTCTAGCCACGTGTGTGCATCATCTTTGTCACAGTCCGAAAATCCGGGCATTGCTTGAAACAGTTCCACAACTTCATTTATACAATCATCATTTGTGTCCACTGCAGTAGTTTCATTTCCTTCTTTTTTCCCAAGCAATCTATTCCAAGCCTTGTTGAGATTATCTTGTGACAGGGTGGTCCAAGCATCAGCTAACATATAGCAGCAGTCTTTGAGATTAAGCTTCTTGGAAAACGCCACCACACTTTCTTCATCTTCAGCCAACAATAAACGACGCAGGACTTCCTTCTTGTACATCTTTTTAAGTTTTGCTATAACACCCTGATCCATTGGTTGAATCAGTGCTGTTACATTAGGAGGCAGAAAAATTACTTTAAAATTTGCATCAACTGCATTCAATGTATCCGTCTCTGGATGAGATGGTGCATTGTCCAGTAGAAGAATTACTTTTCCAGTTTTCTTTTCTTGTTCTCTCAACCTCTTCACATTTGGGATGAACTGATTTGTATACCAATCAAGAAATATTTCACTATTCATCCAAGCACTCTTCTGTGCTTTGTAGCACAATGGGAGACATGTCACATTCTTTAAACAACGTGGTTTTTTTACTTTGCCGATCGTTAGCACCGGTAAATGATGACTTCCACTGGCATTCGCGGCTACCAAAATTGTTACTCTCTATTTGCACTTTTTAAACCAAGGGGCAGCTGCTTTGCGCTGAGATGCAAGTGATTTTTGAGGCATTGATTTCCAGTATAAGCCAGTCTCATCGGCATTATACACATCATCGAGTGAATAACTTTCTTCTTCCAAAAAAGCCAAGAGTGTTTCTTTAAAATTTTCAGCGGCAGTTGCATCGCTAGATAAAGATTCCCCTTGAATCTCCAATCCTCGTATGCCATGACGAGATTTAAAGTTTCTTAACCATTCCTGGCTAGCCTTAAAGTCAGGAGGACCGTCAAGTTGATTGTTGAACTGAAGTGCCTTTTCACACAATAGAGAGCCAGAGATAGGTTCCCCTTTGCTTCTTCTTTGCACAAACCATATATACAAAGCCTCTTCCAATTTCAAATCTTTCGCATTTCTCATGGTTTTACGTTTCTTCGACCCATTTTCACTATCCAATTTCGATGCAAAACTCATAATTTTATCCTTGTTACTTTTGATGTCAGAGACTTTAGCTTTCCCAACATTGAAAATTCTGGCAAGTGAAGACACAGTTTCACTTTTTCCTAGTCTCTTGATAATTTCTGTTTTCGTTTCAATTGACAAAACATTGCGGTTCCTTTTATATGCATTAGGCCTACTGGAAGATGCCTTATCGCACAGAGAAATACTTGTACACCAAAATTATTCTGCTGTGGTAGCAGAGACAATTATTTTAAGTTGAACTGTCTGTTTAGCCAGTGTTCTGCCTAGAACGCACTCGTACACTGGATTGGTAAACTAGATATTAACTGACTTTATGATATAATGATCTAACTGACTTCCTGTATGTAAGCGACCGACCATTAGCCCATCCCATCCTCTACAAATTGTTCGCACACATTTGAAGCTTGCCGCATCAAAAGATTCAGAATTGTAGTCTAACGTGACTGGTGGCACCTGGTTTTTTTTTTCTGGACAAAGTGTTCGGATAATTGGATGTTCGGATAATTGGGGTTCGGATAAATGGAGTTCTACTGTATATACATATATATACATATATATACATATATATACATATATATATATATATATATATATATATATATATTCATTGCCACCAGTAATCTGTTGGTAACAGTATGTTTGTGACGTACGTCTAGTTTGACAAGTGAATTTTCCCTGATTTGATGGAGGATTAAAGGGACTTTAGCTTTTCATAACATTAGAACCCCTGAACATCAGTATTGTTGTAACTTTTCATCAACGAAGAGAAGCGGCTATGATCAAAGCAGTCAAAGACGATCCCCAGAACAGAGAAGCAGAAATTTAGCATCTCCGTGCGGACACTGAACCGTTCGCAAGATGGACACGAGCGGTCAGAAGAAAGCTTCTTGCAGACTTCGCACCTCTGTGGCAACCGGCAGGCTTGCCCGAAAGACTATGGAACGGGAGAGACGGAGCGATCAGCGCAGCGGATACTTACTTACTTACTTAGTCGTTCCCCTTCTACCGTGAGGTGTAGAGGTTTGGAAGAGAGAGCGCCAGACTATTCTATCGGCTGTCTTCCTCCTGGCCTGGTTCCATTCTAGTCCTCGGTCCTTCAAAGATTGTCTAATGTTGTCCTCCCAGCGGACTCTGGGTCGTCCTCGGGGTCTGGATCCTTGGCTCTTTGTTTCCCATGCTTGTCGTGGTAGCCGATCTTCTCCCATTCTGCAGACATGGCCAAACCATCTTAGTTGGGACTGTTCTACTTGGGTCTGTAGGGGGTGGCATTTTAGGCCTTGACGTATCGTCTGGTTGCGTACCATGTCTCTTCTTGTTACTTCAACCACCTTCCTCAGATACCTCATTTCTGAGGTTTGGATCTGGCTTTTATGGGTTGTAGTCATTGCCCATGACTCGCATCCATATGTCAAGACTGGGACATAGGTGGAGCGGTATACAGCCATCTTCGTTTTCTTATCAACCTCTCTCTTGCTGAGGAATCCTCGATTTATGGCCTGACAAAGTCTCCCAGCTGCTGCTTTTCGAGTGGCCAACTCTTCTTTGATGCCTCCCTTTTGGTCTATAATAGCTCCGAGGTATTTAAAGTGGTCGACCTGCTCCAGGACCTGTTCTCCCAGCTTAATCTGATGTCTTTTTTCTTCTCGTGATATCACCATGGATTTTGTTTTAGAGCAGCTTATGACCATCCCTCTCTTCTCCAGCTCTTCCTTCCAGACTTGCAGGTTGGATTGGAGATGTGCCTCTGATTTAGCAATCAGGGCAACATCATCAGCAAATGCCAGCTCCGAAATATAGACCTGTCTCATCTTCCAGTACCCCACTGAATACTTTCTTGTTCTCTCCTTACATGCCTTGATGACATCGTCCATAAGGAGTATGAAGAGGTAAGGTGATAGGATATCACCTTGTCTTACACCAGTGGTGGTCCTGAACTCTTCTGACTTATGGTTTGCTGTCCTCACATAATTTCTGCAAGACTTGTAGAAGCTCTGTATAGCATGAATCAGAGGTGCTGGAATATTCTTCCTTGCCAAACAGTCCCAAAGTTTGCTCCACGGGACCCTGTCAAACGCCTTTTCCAGATCTATGAAACAAAGATGGATCTCACTCTTATACTCAAGGGCCTTTTCACTCAGCTGTCTGAGTGTGAAGATTAGGTCTTGAGTACTTCGGTTTGCTCGGAATCCGCACTGGACCTCATCCAACTGTGGCTCAGCTAGGCGTCGGAGTCTCTGCTCTAGGATTCTAGAGTAGATTTTTCCAGGGACACTGCAGCGGATACGATCTGAGGAATTAGGAAACTCACCGCGAACGAGGCTAGTCTCGCAGAAATTTCACATCATCGCGCGAGCAGCCTGAGACGAGCGAAGATCGGAAGCCAGTCGGGCCATCGCGGTTAGCATGGCGGCTAAATAACTTCGACTTTCCCTGGGATCTGAAGAGGCGCGAAATTTTCACACGACCCATTACACTTACATTCCCATTAGATATATACAGAATCTGAAAAGGGCAACTTTATCATTCGTTCTGACAGCATTCTAAGATTCACTAGCATATAGTTAAATTCCTGCTAGATTTCATCTAAATTGTTGGCTATTGGAGTGAATTCTTTTCTGTGCAGACGAATTGATCTTTCGACCTTGCATCCCAGCAATTAATTCATTATACACTGAGCCCTGCCAACTCAGTTGAAAACTCCAGCAACTTATAAACTTTTAAAAATTTAATCTTTGTGGCGATCCTGTGAGATTCAGCTACCTGAAGTTTTTTTCAGAAACAAAGCACACCCAAAGACTGTTTTAAAATCCAACTTCTTAAAGTGTTTTTAAAAAAAGGTTAAACTGGAGATGAACAGTTGCCAGTCGCAATTATTTTACTTATTACTCTATTGATGAGAAAGAACATAGACCTGACACTGTCTGTCAAGCATATTCATTGGATCTTACCACCCCCTGAAGAACTTACCTCAGTGTTTTGTAGTTGTGACATTACGGGAAAAAAAAGTTACCTCCACCAGCTGTGCCCATCTTAGAAACCACACCATACCTCACAATTAGCCAAGTGCCTGTGCCATTCATTAGGAACTTTTATTTAAAAAAAAACAACAGTAGCCTTTACGCTTCACCGTCTGGCGATTTTTTGAGACTATTAGCTACCAGCCCATATCGATAAATCTGGGGCCTGACACAGAAGAAATAAAAAGACAATTTCCATTGTTCTACGGTATTATCCGCTGTTGTAAAATTCATAGGAAGAGCCAGAATTCACCATTTGGTAAGTCTGTGTGTGTGACTGTGTGCTGGCCAGCCAAGCGTGTTTTTTGAATAAAAGGAGATTTAATCTTTTTTTACCCTTATAATTAGTTCGACCTAGTATTAAGGTGTACTGTATTCATTGTACGGGATTTCTCCTAGCGGGATTGTTTAACTGTGTTCATTTCCCCCTCCCGTAAAATTTGTTGGATAAAGGAAACCATTTGAGAACCCTAGCTTTTCCTCTACCCCTTATTACTGTAACCCCTTTGTCTCAGAGTAATAAATTTACCGTCGGGTTAAATTGCCTATCTCTGATTCCCCCCCCCCCCCCCCCGTCTTTGGGACCAGGTCTTTTCTGTTAGTAAATACAAGCGGGAAAGGTGTAGTGGATACTTCTCCTCTAAAACCCCTCCCCCTTGTCATTTTTGTATTTTGTAACCCATGATTTCTGACTGTAAATTGATAATTATTTGTGACTTAATTTTATGGTAATAAAAGTATTAAAACTTTACTTAGCATGTTGTGTCGGCTGGCCAAAATCCAACATTTCCCATATTTGTTATTGTAGTCCGTATTCATGTACGTTGAGCGTCAGAATATCCAAATCGGTGAGTGCGCCTGAGCGACTGGAACTGACAAACAATTGTTTTTGCTTGCTCAGAAGAGTGGTAGGAGTAGTTTTGAGAGTCAATTATTGTCGTAAACAGAGACTGTCCTTACTCTTCCCAGCACTTGTGAATCTACTACCTCACTTTCCTGAATCCTTATTTTCACAGAGCCTTCACTATCATTCTACACTCTATAGGCACCAAATTCCAACAGAACTCTCTCAGAAAAATTTACGACAGTGTTTAGACTGTCTGACTCCTCTAAATCTGTCGTAGAAGATAGGCAGAGAGAGAGAAGATTTCTCGATCTCAGAGACAGCCTCTAACACATTCTACCATCTCACTCGTGGAAATCTATTTTCTATTATCATCTCTCACTGTGACTATCACTTATTCTAATCTATTCAGAAGGGACCAACCCAAGTCTTAATTCTCCTATCAAAAATCTACGACACCACTGTAAATTGTTATAGATCAAATGTGAGACTCAACCTGATAGCTATTATTTTGCGTACGTTGAGACTCGACTGGAGACTTGAAACAGGACTTGAGACTTGTTAGGAAAGACTTTAAGTCAACCCTGATAATAGGGCATTGGAGATAGACAGGGAACAGATAAAGAGGACATGGAAGGCCTTGAACTGGTGGCACGAGATAGCATGGTTTGAATCAGAGTTGTCGTCAAGTCTTTCATAACGAGTCACAAGTGTAGTGTCAAAGTCTCCAAGTACAATTCTCAAGTCGAGTAGCAAGGCTCTAACAGTAGCTTTCAAACTGAGCCATATTTTTGATCCATCACTGGTTATAGCCCCAATCGTAATTTATCGAACAATAGCATCGACCAATACAAATACTTAGCCGTCCTTCTATCCTAAGAGTTTTGCCAGAGAAAGCACCATACTATCCCATCGGCTGTTTTCCTCCTGGTCAGGTTCCTATCCAGTCCTTAATCCTTCAGAGATTGTCTAATGTTGTCTGGGTCGTCCTGGAGGTCTGGACCCCTTGGCTTTTGGTTTCCCATGTTTTTCTTGGTAGGATGATTTTCTAACATCATGCACATATGGTACTACAAATTACAATGAAAAATAATAATATATATTTTTAGTATTTTTACTATTTTATTTACTGACTTTTTTACTTTTTATTCCATAAAAATTATTTTTCATTATTTTTTTTTCTCTAACCAGCGGCACTCGAGCTTTCCAGCTCTTTTGACCCAATGACATGTCATTGCGAGGCTGGGGGTCAGTGGACTTTCCTTCCAACCCGGTCAGGAGCTTCGCTCCTTCCCATCCACACGGGATTAATGTGCAGGAGCCGTTCAGGTTATTCAGTCAAATTTCCGGTCGTAAACATTCCTTCAAACGCTGAAGCCCGGGTTTGGACCATGCAAACCTGGTCGCCAGTACAACGCCGTAGCCATTACACCAGCGCGGCTCCCATTTTTCATTATTACATTTTAGTAATATCACCTTCCCAAGTATATTCCCCTCTCTCTCCTTAACTCCCCCCCCCTTTTCCCCGCCTACAAGAAATGGTTGGAATAAATCACTTGATCAGTACTAAATCTTATACGTAAGTGAATTTACAGTGCTAGAGTTGATTTAAGACACCTCACGGTAGAAGGGGAACGACTAAGTAGTAAGTAAGTAGAGTTGATTTAAGGACACAGGCTCTATTTTTTCCGCAGAAAATATTTCTCCATCTTTACGTAGGGTAAATTGTCCCCCGCAGTCGGGATGGTTATGTTTACATCGCCAAGGAATATTATTGCTCTGACAGTCGCTTTGTTTTGAGACGTTTGTCTTGCAAGTGTCCAGTAATGTCTGATAAGATGAAGTAAAATGTGTGTGCATAATGGAACCGTTGTACGCGCTGTGATGTTTGGGTAATATCGCTTCAAACAAAAGCATTTCTTTTCTCCTTAATTAAGAGTACAAAATGCTCCAACAAAGTCCGGTCTGATGAATGAATTTTGTTTCTAGTCTTAACTCTGGCAGTCTGGTTGTCGTCTTGGCAATCGATTCTCACAGTGAACTAGACTTGCTAAAAATATCAGATTATATTGCAAGTTTTCTTCCCCCGCCTTGCTTGTCACAATTTTAGGCGACGCCCAATCAGGGATTTCGTTGTTCCTCTTTTCGAATGCCCGCCAATCGTTTCAAAAGCTGCATATATTTAGGTGGGGTAATTCAAAATTATTTCCGCTGAAATTCTGTGCGTGATGCAAAAGGTCACGTCCCCCATAAATGGAAGTGACACGTCCGTACACTCTCTCAGCAATGTGTTTCAGATGTAGCATCTTACTTTTATTTAAATTAATGTGTTCGTAAATGTCGGACAGGAAACGATTATGTCATTCATGTCTGTCCAAAATGTGTTGCATAGACAAGTAATCTCTTTATCCGTCGCTTGTGCACAGATGATCCATCTCTTTACTATCTTGGCAAGTGCGGCACGTTCGCCTTATCAATGCTTAACCAAAGACGCTGGGGCGATTTTAGTGTTAATCTATAGTATGATGTCGGTCACACCCGACATTAACCAACATGATTGTCGGTTAATATTATCTCATCCGTTCTTTTCCCAGCAGGGAGAAACGGGTAACCAAACAGACATGACGACTTATCACTGAGAGGAGTGTAAGAATGTTTGAAAATACAAAATATCTGCTGCATAGCAGAGAAAGAAAGAGGTACCGACCACTGAAAAGCACGTAATTAGTCAGTACAACAAATGTCATAAAATACGGCCGTAGTGGACAAGAGAGCGACCCAAAAATTATGTGACATACATGACCAAAATATTTTAGCTAAGTGTGATCTTTTCGTTAATTCTCTTTCCATTCCCATGTTTTCTATGACCTCTTTATTTATTTTCTTCACTTCCCATGAGATGCGTCCCATGTTTCTTTACATTTACTTCTCGAGAGCCTCAATTATTTCTTCTACTTGCTTGTTCATTGTCCGTGTTTCTACAGCACACATGATAACTAAGAATCATATATATATACAGTAGAACTCCATTTATCCGAACCCCAATTATCCGAACATCCAATTATCCGAACACTTGTTCTAGAAAAAAAAAAAAAAAAAAAAAAATCAGATGCCACAGTCACGTTAGACTAAAATTCTGAATCTTTTGATGCGGCAAACTTCAAATGTGTGCGAACAATTTGTAGAGAATGGGATGGGCTAATGGTCGGTCGCTTACGTACAGGAAGTCAGTTAGATCATAAAGTCAGTTAATATCTGGTTTACCAATAAAGTGTACGTGTGCGTTCTAGGTAGAACACTGGCTAAACAGACAGTTCAACTTAAAATAATTGTGTCTGCTATTACAGCAGAATAATTTTGGTGTACAAGTATTTCTCTGTGCGATATGGCATCTTCCAGTAGGCCTAAAGCATATAAAAGGAACCGCAATGTTTTGTCAATTGAAACGAAAACAGAAATTATCAAGAGACTAGGACAAGGTGAAACTGTGTCTTCACTTGCGAGGATGTTCAATGTTGGGAAAGCTACCGTCTCTGACATCAAAAGTAACAAGGATAAAATTATGAGTGGGACCCAAAGATGCAGCAATGGTGAATGCAATCAGCGACCCATAGCTTGACTGCTTGCATCAGAGTCAGCGAACCAGAGCTGACTAAGACCGGACTCCACCTCCACGTGGTGGTCCTGGAAACAGTCTGCATCAGTGCAGTCTGGCTGAGCGAGTACAGATCGCAATGGGAAGGCAAATCCGGTCCCTAAAAAATGCCATGCTGAAGTCGGATGTGTCGACCGAAAGGTGCAGATATCACAGCTACGGCGTAAACAGACACAACGCAACCACCGTCCTTTTCAGGGCGAACAAGGAAGAAGAAGAAATTATGAGTTTTGCATCGACATTTGATAGTGAAAATGGGTCGAAGAAACGTAAAACCATGAGAAATGCGAAAGATGTGAAATTGGAAGAGGCTTTGTATATATGGTTTGTGCAAAGAAGAAGCAAAGGGGAACCTATCTCTGGTTCTCTGTTGTGTGAAAAGGCATTTCAGTTCAACAATCAACTTGACGGTTCTCCTGACTTTAAGGCTTGCCAGGGATGGTTAAGAAACTTTAAATCTCGTCATGGCATACGAGAATTGGAGATTCAAGGGGAATCTTTATCTAGCGATGCAACTGCCGCTAAAAATTTTAAAGAAACATTCTTGGCTTTTTTGGAAGAAGAAGGTTATTCACTCGATGATGTGTATAATGCCGATGAGACTGGCTTATACTGGAAATCATTGCCTCAAAAATCACTTGCATCTCAGCGCGAAGCAGCTGCCCCTGGGTTTAAAAAGTGCAAAGAGAGAGTAACAATTTTGGTAGCCGCAAATGCCAGTGGAAGTCATCGTTTACCGGTGCTAATGATCGGCAAAGCCAAAAAACCACGTTGTTTAAAGAATGTGACATGTCTCCCATTGTGTTACAAAGCACAGAAGAGTGCTTGGATGAATAGTGAAATATTTCTTGATTGGTATACAAATCAGTTCATCCCAAATGTGAAGAGGTTGAGAGAACAAGAAAAGAAAACTGAAAAAGTAATTCTTCTACTGGACAATGCACCATCTCATCCAGAGACGGATACATTGAATGCAGTTGATGCAAATTTTAAAGTAATTTTTCTGCCTCCCAATGTAACAGCACTGATTCAACCAATGGATCAGGGTGTTATAGCAAAGCTTAAAAAGATGTACAAGAAGGAAGTCCTGCGTCGTTTATTGTTGACTGAAGATGAAGAAAGTGTGGTGGCGTTTTCCAAAAAGCTTAATCTCAAAGACTGCTGCTATATGTTAGCTGATGCTTGGACCACCCTGTCACAAGATAATCTCAACAAGGCTTGGAGTAGATTGCTTGGGAAAAAAGGAGGAAATGAAACTACTGCAGTGGACACAAATGATGATTGTATAAATGAAGTTGTGGAACTGTTTCAAGCAATGCCCGGATTTTCGGACTGTGACAAAGATGATGTACACATGTGGCTAGAAGATGATAATGATTCTGGTTTTCAGTTTTTGAATGACGAAGAAATTTTGTCTTTTGTGCAAGAAGAAAACTAAATACATGTAATGACCGATGATGAAGACTCCTCAGAAGTACATGATGTACTTGTAGATTATGAAGAAAAACCAAAACGTCGACCAAGTCCTGAAGAGGCCTTTATAGCACTAGAAACAGCGATTGCTTGGTACGAGCAAGAAGATGACAGCTGTCCTACACAGCTTCTGCTGTTGAAGAGAATGCGGGACTTAGCAGCCAAAAGGAGACTATCCAGTTTGGTGCAAAAGAGGATTCCTCATTATTTTAAATAGTGGGCTACATCTGTGCAAGTACATATATACGTAAGTTGCGCCTGGTTTTGAATCGTTTGTAATGTTATTTTGAAAACATTTCTCTTTCTTAACAAAAATAATTAATACAAGTACTGTAGTACATGCACTGCAGTGTAATAAAAGATTTTGGTGATACAGTGATCTAATACAGTGTGGGTATTATTATTACAGTACAAGTAAATATGTTTTATAGTGTATTTTCCTTGTGATGGTTAATTATTTTTAGAAATATGTGTACATGTACTCGATACATTATGTAATCCAATTATCCGAACATTTGATTATCCGAACGATGCTCGGTCCCATGGGGTTCGGATAAATGGAGTTCTACTGTATATATATATATATATATATATATATATATATATATATATATATATATATATATATATATATATATATATATATATATATATATATATATATATATATATATATATATATATATATATACAGCGTGTCCGGCAGAATCACTACCAATAACAAATGTCAATATCTCCTCATCCATGTAAGTTATAATTATTTTTTTATGGTTACCTCGTATAGAAACCATCACATTTTTAGGAGCAGTAAGACAATTGATAAATTGTCCGATAATGTGCAGATAACGCATACGTAATGCGCAGCCGCGGAATGTGATGAAACGTGTAGTAAAAATGGCGGAGTTCACGGTGCAGCAGAAAGTGCAATGCTGTTATTGGCTTGCGGAATTAAAGTTTCTCATTGTTGTGCAAAGGAGATTCAGGCAGGAATATGGACAGAAACCTCCGGAGCGACATACCATAGTGAAATGGCACAAGCAACTGTTGGAAACAGGTTCTTTGTTGAGAAAGAAGGGAAACGGCAATGAAGCGTTGTCTCCAGATAGAGTTGAAGCAGTTAGCGAAGCTTGTCAACGTAGCCCGCGGAAATCCATTCGACGGGCAAGGGGAGAATTGGATATTCCAAAATCTACTGTTCACGACATTGTGCATAAAAGATTGCGGCTTACAGCCTACAAGATCCAGCTAGTGCAGAAGTTACAGCCAAATGATAAACCCAGACGGGCCGAGTTCGCAAATGCAATGCTATGTCACCTCGATGATGACAATGAATTTCTCAATCGTGTGGTATTCTCCGATGAAGCGACCTTACACACTTGTGGCAAAGTTCACCGGCATAATTGTAGGATATGGGGAAATGAAAAGCCACATGTCGTAATGGAGCATGAGCGAGACAGCCCTAAACTTAACGTGTGATGTGCCTTAACCTCGAATTATGTGATCGGGTCATTTTTCTTCGCCGAAGCCACAGTCAGAGGAGCAACATACCTGAACATGCTGCAAAATTTTGCAGTTCCTAGGATACCAGAAGGATTCATATTCCAGCAAGATGGAGCACCTCCACACTATGCCAATGAAGTAAGAAACTACCTTCATCAGCAATTTCCAGACAGATGGATTGGAAGATTAGGTCCCATTGATTGGCCACCAAGGTCACCAGATTTGACCCCCTTAGATTTCTTTCCATGGGGATACGTAAAAACTTTGTCTATCAAACTCCGGTGCAGGGACTGGATAATCTTCGGCAGCGAATATTTGACGCTTGTGCATCCGTCACACCTCAGATGCTGCAAAACACGTAGAGAGAGATAGAATACCGTGTTGACATTCTTCGAGCCACTAAAGGCGCTCATGTGGAGATCTACTGAAACTTGGTGAGTTGCTACTGAAACTTAATGAGTTTGCCTAATAGAAAATCAAAATATTGTCGGTCTGCTATTATTAGTATAAGAAATATTAACATTTGTTATTGGTAGTAATTCTGCCGGACACACTGTATATATATATATATATATATATATATATATATATATATATATATATATATATATATATATATATATATATATATATATATATATATATATATATATATATATATATATATATATATATATATATATACACGAGGCGCTGCTCCATGATTTTAAGGAGAAAAAACAAAGAGCAATCAATAACTTCAAGGGCTTGGCAAGAGAAGCCAAAGACACAGTGTGGGAGGCCTTTGTGACACAGGTGGGCACTGACAAAACACTACAGAAATTCTGGGCCTCACATCGGAGAATGAGTAGGAAAAGTACAGGCCAACCAATGCCTAATATTCTCAGCTTGACAGGGATAAGCCTGAAGACCGATGCCGAAAAGGGACATGCATTACTCAAGCGTTATATTACTCAGACAGATAAAGGTGATAAAGCTGCCCGCCAAGAAATCAAAGACCGTATTCTGGGAAGTGAATGAAGAGGCGACATATTTTTCGACCTCATAACCGAAGAAGACGTTATGTGCACTTTAGAATCCAGTAGGAACACTGCCCCGGGTCCTGATGGTGTACAGTTTCACTACATAAAACAGCTCGATTACTCAGGCATTAAGAGTGTGGTGAGTGATTTCAAAAAGAGCTTACCGAATGCTCTGGTGCCAGAAGACTGGCTGCATAGTTACCTACGACCACTTACTAAACCCGGTAAAGACCCCACGCTTCTCAGCAGCTACAGAATTATTACAATGCAGAATGTCTATGGTAAACTACTAGAAAAGATAGTAGCACGAAAAATAATGAATCTCCTCGAAAATACACTGATACTCTCGGCAGCTATAGGCCCATGAAGTAACATGTGGTAACGCCAGAACTTTTGCTTATGATGCATATGAGGGGTTCCAGGATACGCGAGAAACGGTTGCGGTAGCAATTGACCTAGAGGATGCTTATAACAGTGTGAGCTATGCAACATTAATAAACTGTGAAATGGCTTGCGGTGTTAACTCTTGGCTTACAAGATGGATAGCAGCTGAGAGGTCAGTGGCATTTCGCTTGGGAACATGGACATCAGATCCAATGCTCATTTGCCCGGGACTGCCCCAGGGTTCTCCACAATCACCGGTGCTGTTTAACATCTATACAGCAAAAGTAACCACCATTCAACCAACTTGGTTGCGACAAACACTGACATTTGGATGAGAACTGGATTAACTACCAAACCAACATGTCATTGTGACGATATTCTCAATACAATAGCTAAATTAGATAATATTGTAGAGCATAAAGTCAAAAATAAGATAGAAAATAAAAATTGAGTCCAGCGTAGTATTCTCCTACGCCCGCCCGCATGTCGATTCTGATAAACCTAATAGCCGAATGAAAGATACTGTCTTTTTGAAAAATTCGTCCTTGAGATTAAAGTAACACTTTTGCAAGGTCAAGTCGGATTGCCAAGACGAGAGTGAAAGAATAAAAGAGGGGAGGGATGGAAAGACAGAACCTAGGGAACGCAGTCTCGCGTTGATTTCACAAAAGCCAACTCGAGCATCATAGCCTTGGGCACGTTTCAAATTACGATACAAAAAAAAAAAAAAAAATGGAATTATGAACCATATATATAGGGCCATAAACATTATATATTCGGATGCCTTATGATGTCCTGATCAATAATATGGTGTCAGTTACCCACTAGTACAAAAAAAAACCAAAATAATGGCAATAATATTATGTATGATAAGACGGAATGACGAGAAAAAAGATCACGCCTGCTTAATTTTTTCATGACATATTTTGAAAAAAAGCTTTGGGTAAATAGGACTAAAAGGTACCAATATTTTGATTGGCTGTAGTTTAAAAGAAGGCGAGAGGGGATTGGCTAACCTAACACTAAAAATATACTTGTAGTAGTAACCGTAGTATTTTGGGAATGGTTTTTTTTAAAAGTTCGATTTAAAATTCATAGTCGTCTGCTTCTATTGGCCAGCTTAGTTGATATTGAGGAAAAATTGTTAGGTTAGGACGCCATTTCTTTAAAAAATCTTGCCAAGAGACGATGAGATCAGAAGTGAAATTCTAAATACAAATATTATAAACTTCTGGACAGGGCAGTGATAAACTGGGGCCAGATCTGCCAGTCATCGTTACTTGTGTGTAATATTCATTGAAAATTGTGGTAAGATATTATATATTATATTATATTATATATGATTGTCATTAAGGAGCATAACACCTATCCTATTGTATAGAAAAAGATTACTGTTGGAATTGCAGAGGCGTTGTAACCATTAGGGGAGAGGAATACTGGTATACATGGTCACTTCAAAATATAATGGGACAATAGGTTGTCATTAAGAGCTGATCCTATGCGTTTGTTTGTACTGTACCTGTAATTAACTGTGGAATATTATTGTATGCTGGTTATAAAGAAGGATGCATAACCTTCTTATTTCAGGGGTTTTGTGGCCCTGACAGTCACATAAAACCAGGCTCGTGGGAACTGATTGATTCCTGACTTTGTTGCATAATTCGGGCACGTACTGGAGGCCATTGCCTTTTATGAAGTGAACCAGATGGTCCATCCAGCCTAGGACAAGACTTACCAGGGTTCTCCTTCGAAGTTAAGTGCCCGTTCGGCACCGAAAGTCTCAACCTCTATGAACTTCAGTTATTAACCTCAAAGACTGAAATTATCACATAAAAAAATTCCACCTGTGACATATGAAAAGAAAATGCACGATAGGGAATGATGATAACAAACAACCTACCATTATACATACACCAGTATTATCCTATTTAGAAAACTACACCTACACACTTTTATTATATTAATACTCGTATTATGGACAGAAGATCCATTGTATAAATTGAATATTGTAAATAATTGCATTGATTTCACTTTTGATTGTCAATCCTGATTCAAACAAAATAGAGTCAGGATAATAAATTGAAAAAAATTATTAACGTTACACAAAATTCAACCACTGACTTACTTAAGATAGTCTTTTAAAGTGTAGTGTGTATGTGATTGTTGTAGTACTGTTGTGTTGTGTTGGATAATAAAATACTTGTGTATATGTTTAGTTGGTTAATGCAACATTACACTATTTATACATAACCCTAGACACCAAACGTAGTCATCATCATCATACATTCTAGTCAAAGAATAAGTCTGAGTGAGATCATAAAGGTGGTAGCAGAAAGGTATCCTGTAACTTACCATAATATTTATTATATTCAGGGACCTTCACAGCTGACCTCATTCAGTACACTAAGAGTACATAACAACAACATTTCTTAACATCAAATCCACCACATATATTGGGTAGCTCGATTCCGGGATTTTAAAATTCGTGTAAAATATATTAGGGTCTCAGGTCCCGGAAATTTTAATTACCTGTCAAATAAAATTAAAAGTATTCTTTTGTGGAATTTAAATAGTGGTTGAGCTATCGGTGCCTGTTGTTGTTCTTAGTCATATTGGAAATTCTTAGTTATAATTAGATACTTGTCTAATTAGAAATTTTAAAAGGTTGCATAGTACAGAATGGATGATCTGGCAAAGTTTCGATCTGCTGCTGTGCAGACTGCTGGTCCAGTATGTAACCTCAGAATGTGACAAATTTATTGAAAGAGATAGGGAAGACAGGAAATTAGAAGCAGAAAGAAAGTTAGAGGCTGAGAAAGAAATTAAGAGGTTGCAGATTGAGGCTGACAAAGAGGCTAGGGCATTGGAGGCGGAAAGGGAGGCGGAGATTAAAAGGCTCCAATTAGAAGAAAAAAAGGCTGAAAGAGAAGCAGAGGAAAGGAGATTAGCTGCAGAAAGAGAAAGAGAAGAAAAAAAGGCTGAAAGGGAAGCAGAAGATAGCAGATTGCAGAGGGAGCACGAGTTACGACTAAGGGAGTTGGAATTACAAGGCCATGCTCCTGAAAATGGTGCCAGCCCCTTTACCTCCGATGCAACTGCTAGTCAGGGAGCCTCAACCTCAGCTATGGGTTTTCATTTAGACCATTTTTTTTTAGAAAGACGATGACAGAAAGTTTTCTTGGTAGATTTGAACTTTTGGCTACCACGTATGGTTTAGAGAGAGAAAGGTGGAGCCTAAAGTTATCCCAGGGGCTTAGGGGAACAGCTTATGAAGTATTTGCCAATATGAGCAGAGATGATCAAGACAATTATGACATGTTAAAGCAGGCTCTTTTGTTAAGGTATGAAAAGAACGGAGAATTTTACAGGAAAAAATTTAGGAATGCAAGACTACTGTCGGGTGAGACCTATCACCAGTTCTCTGCACGTTTAGAGACCTACTTGGAGAAATGGACTGCTCTGGGGAAAACCCAAGATCTTAAAGAAATGATCCTTATTGAGCAATTGAGAGAGTCCATGGCTCCAGACTTGAGAAAGTTTCTCATGGAACAAGGTGCAGAGAGGCTGAGTGAGTTACTCAATGTCGCTGAGAGGTATCAGGCAGCCCAAGCAGAGGTAGCGGGCACAAAAAAGAAACAGGTAGACAATTATAAGGCTCCTCAAAACTTTAACAGATTTGACAACAAAGATCAGGGAAACAAAGGTAAGCAACATTTTGATAGGCCACGAAATGATTATAGAAATAAAAACCCAAAATTCAATGACAGAAAATATGAGGAAAGAAAACCTTTTCATAAAGGTAGATTATATTGTAAATGGGACCCCAAGATGCAGGAACAATGAATGCAGTCAGCGACCCATAGCTGTACTGCTTGCATCAGGACCAGCGAACCAGAGCTGGTCAAGACCGTACTCCACCTCCACGTGGTGGTCCTGGAAACAGTCTGCAGCAGTGCAGTCTGGCTGAGCGAGTGCGGATCGCAATGGGAAGGCAAACCCGGTCCCAAAAAAATGCCGTGCTGAAGTCGGATGTGTCGACCAAAAGGTGCAGATATCACAGCTTAAGCGTAAACAGACACAACGCAACCACCGTCCTTTTCAGGGCGAAGAAGAAGAATATTGTAAATGGTGTAAGATGGACAACCATAACACCGAAAAGTGTACTAGGAAACCTCCTTCCTTCGCTGCAATGAAAACGGGGAGAAAGGGAGCCAAGGCCAATCCTACTAAACAGCAGGAACCGTATCATCCCCCAGTGTGTGAAGAAGTAATATGTAATGGAGTCACCATAAGGTGCTTGTATGATACTGGATTGGATTATGATTCCGTTGTGAGGTCTCACCTGGTGCAAGCAGATCAATACACCACAGAAACAGTGGAGATCCAAGCTGCAACCAAGGACGTAGCGACCATGACACTTCCCATTGCCAGGATAAATGTAAAAACGCGATATTTTGAAGGAATCATCAAAGCAGCAGTGATAAATGAACCAATCTACCCTCTGATATTGGGGTGTAGATATGTCTTCTTGGGGAATCCCAAGAGACATGTGATCATGGCAACAGTGCAGATCAGATCACAGTCCAAAAAGGAGGAGGATAACCCAATAAATACCCATCCAGATGCGACGAGGAAGGCGCAGGCTGAGGATAAGACCCTCAAGTCTTGTTTTAAGAAATTGCCCAAATGTCATACACCTCCAGGCAAGGGAGACTTCTATATGAAAAACAAATTGATATATAGGAAGGCTGGAGCTGGATCCAATGGTCACGGACAGCTGGTCCTTCCCACGTCATATAGGAAGAAAGTGTTGGAACTAGGGCATGCGATTCCCTTCAGTGGTCATATAGGGATCAGCGCAACAGGACAGCGTATAGCTTGTCATTATTTCTGGCCAGGGATAACTGAAGATATAAAGAGATATGTAAAATCATGTCCAGAATGCCAACGGGTAGCTCCAAAGCATTGGACTGCTCCAGCAACTCTAGGGGAAATGCCCATAGTGGGAACACCTTTTGGGAGAGTTGCCGTGGACATTGTGGGACCTCTCACTCGGACCAAGAGGAGAAACAGTTATATTCTGACTCTGGTGGACACTTGTTCAATGTGGGGAGAGGCAGTAGCCCTGTCGTCAATCGATTCGAAGCATGTGGCAGAGGCATTACTCACAATCTTCACCAGGTTAGGCTTTCCCAACCAAATCTTGACTGATAATGGCTCACAGTTCAAGGGGAAACTAACGGAAGAAGTTTTCAGGATCTTTCAAGCCAAACACTTTCTTTGCAGACCGTACCATCCCCAAGGAAATGGCCAAGTGGAAAGATTTAACGGGACACTCATTGCGATCCTGAGAAAGTTGGTACATGAAAAACCAGATACATGGGACCAGTACCTTCACGCCGCCCTGTTTGCTTATCGGGAGGTACCCCATAGTTCAACCGGTATGGCACCAGCAACCCTGTTATTCGGGAGGCCAATAAAAGGTCCATTGGAAGCCTTGTTAAGGACGTGGACTGATGATAAGGCAGAAGAAAATATCACCTCATCATATCAATATGTGAACGAGCTGACCACTCGTCTTAAAACTAGCTGGAAACTTGCTAATGATAATTTGAGACAAGCCAGGAAAAAACATGCTGCCTATTATAATAAGAAGGCGAAGGATAGAGATTTAGCTGTGGGAGAGAAGGTCCTCCTTCTATTACCAGGCAGTAGTAATAAGTTGCAGATTGGATGGCAAGGTCCATATACAGTTCTAGAGAAGGTGTCTAGAACAAATTATAAGATAGATAAAAAGGGGAAAGAGAAAATCTATCATGTGAATCTCCTGAAAAAATATCTGGAAAGAGAAAATCAGGACGAGACACACCTACTAACCTTGTCCATCGCAACGGGAATGAAAAACGAACCACTCACCTCTCATGAATATCCGCTACATCCCTGTGAGACAGCAGCACATGTAACACTAGTCAACAAATTTTCAAAAATTATTTGTACCAGAAATTAAACATACAATTTCTTATTGATTTTGACATGCTGATTTCAAATATCATAATGAAATTCACCAATTGGCTCTGGTTTTTTTAAAATGATGAATTTACATTACAGTAATACAAATAATGTATGCTTGTTTAATTCTCTGGGGTGAACAGCTAGTCTTTCTACTTTAGCATTATAAAAATTGTGGTTTACATACTCAATTAATTGATATTTCAACATAAAATGATAGAAAAAATAAAAACATTATTTAAAGTTCACATATCATGTTTTAAAAAGGCACATTTGAACCCATTCCGTCATTATTCAGTCGCTGTTCGAGCTCTCTTTGCTTGCTTCTTGTAGTCAATCGATGAGGTGTCTCTTGTCACAGTCCAACAGTAATCAGCAAGCATTGAAGGGCTCCAATTACCTTGATACATTGTCTCCATAGCAGCAATGTCCTGGTGAAATCGTTCACCATGCTCATCACTGACCGCTCCACAGTTTGACGTAAAGAAATCCAGATGAGAATCCAGAAAATGAATTTTCAAAGACATGTTGAAGCCAAGACGCTTATACTTCAGAAGGTGATTTTCTACAATTTCATTGTCATTATCAGATCTGTTGTTTCCAAGAAAATTGTCCACCACTGACTTAAATGCTAGCCATGTTGCTTTTTCCTTGCCATGCAACACGCAAAGAAACTCGTCATCATGATGAAGTTTTCGAATTTGCGGACCAACAAATACTCCCTCTCTTATTTTACCTTCACTTAGTCTTGGAAATTTTCTGATGAGGTATTTGAAAGCCTCACCTGTTTTCTTCATTGCCTTGACAAAGTTTTTCATGAGACCCAGCTTAATGTGCAAGGGTGGCAACAAAATCTTGCTGGTGTCGACAAGTGCTGGGTTCTCAACGTTCCTACTGCCAGGCTGCAATGACTGCCTGATTGGCCAATGTCTTCTGACGTAATGGTCACTTCGTGCACGGCTATCCCACTCACAGAGAAAGCAACAGTACTTGGTGTATCCACCCTGTAGTCCAAGCAAAAGAGCGATCACTTTTAAGTCACCGCAAAGTGACCAATGCTGATGATCGTAGTTTATACACTTCAAAAGCTGCTTAATGTTTTCATAAGTTTCTTTCATGTGAACTGCGTGACCAACTGGAATTGACGGTAACACATTACCATTATTCAACAAACCAGCTTTAAGACTCGTCTTGGACGAATCAATGAAAAGCCTCCACTCTTCCGGTATGTAATTGATTTTGAGGGCTGCCATTAAACCAGAAATGTTGTGGCACGCAGAAAGGTCACCCTCTTTGAAAAAGAATGTAATAAGCGGCTTCTGACGTATCCTATACACAGAAATTGTAACATCTTCTGCCAGGAGATTCAACTGTTGCAATCTGGAACCCAAAAGCTCCACCTTGTTCTTCGGTAAATTCAGATCTCTTACGAGATCATTCAGTTCACCTTGGGTTATTAAGTGTCGTTTAGTGGATGTAGTTTGCTCAAAATCTGGGTCGCTTGAGATTGATGGTTCAGGACCACCAATGTCCTCTTCTTCATCAGTGGAAGCAGCTGAAAATGATTCTAGCACTTTGGGAACTGGTAGGTCATCGCCATGTGGTACCGGACGTATTGCAGAAGGGATGTTTGGATATTCCAGAGTCCATTTTTTCTTCTTTGATATGCCTTTCCCAATTGGAGGGACCATGCAAAAGTAACAGTTGTTGAGATGATCAGTGGGCTCTCTCCAAATCATTGGGACTGCAAAAGGCATAGTTTGCGTTTTGCCAGTCAACCACAGTTTAAGATGTGCTGCACATGTATTGCAGCATATGTGTGGCGCTCAGCTCTTATCTTGATCTCCTATTCTGCAGCCAAAATACAAACGGTACGCCTTCTTAATCACTTTAGTTATATTTCATTTTTGTGATACAAATATCACCTCACCACATATATAACATAAATTATTAGCACTGTTCACACATGTCCTAGCCATTTCTAACTACGATACTTTTGATAAGGACAAATGCACTAACTAATGGCAAAATTTTATTAGAGATAAGATATTTATACACAAAGGTGATGTAATCATAGGTAGGATTGCATCATCAACTTCTAGTTACATTTTTATTGGTCATTAGAAAAAATTATGCACCACAACAGTTGCGTCATATATATAAATTGACCGTAATTAAATAAACTAGTAGCATATATCTTGGAAACTAGAGCCAATCAACATTTTTTAATGTCATTTTCGTTTTCAGCACACCAAAATTAGTTAAGATCAGCTATTTTCATTTCTGGTACATTTTAGTTGTTGACTAGTGTAATCAATCAGTAAACACTTAACGAAAAATCAGAGGGAGAGAGTTCAAAAGGTTTTGTATGATCATGCAGATGTGTTAACGGACAAACCGGGGCATACGAATTTATTGGATTGGAATAAGATATGAAACTGGTAGACCCAACACCAATCTGTATGAGAGCCTATACGATCCCGTTGGCAAAGGAGACAGCTTTGAAGGAAGAGATAGAGTATTTGTTGAAAAAAGGAATTATTTCACACAGTGAGTCCCCGTACAGTTCTAGTGTGGTTCTGTTGAGAAAACCCTCTGGGGAACACAGACTGTGAATAGATTACAGGAAATTGAATGCTGTCACAGAAGGTCAGGTGGATCCATTACCTGATACAAATCAGCTGTTTGCTAGGCTGAACAAAGCTAAATATTTCTCTAAGGTGGATCTGAGCAAAGGCTATTATCAGATTCCAGTAAAACCTGAGGTTAGACCGTATTTAGCCTTTAGCACCTCGGATGGACATTATGAATTCAACATGTTGCCTTTTGGGTTGAAAAATGCTCCAAGTGTGTTTTCTAGAATGATGCGAAAGTTGTTGGATCCCCTGAATAATCCATGTATCACGAATTTCATGGATGATATTCTTATTGCTACAGAAACATTTGAGGAACACATTAACTCTCTGAATATGTTGTTGGATAGACTCAGGGAGGCAAACTTGACGGCTAGACCGACCAAATGTTGTATTGGATGTAAAGAGTTGGAATTCTTGGGACACACAGTATCTCAGGGAAGCATGACCCCTGACCCCCAGATCTTGGGAAATTGAAGAAAGCTGCGAGGCCACAGAGAAAAAAAAGATGTGAGATCTTTTGTCTCGTTGTGTGGTTTTTGACGCTAGTAACGTCGGATTAGGGGCAGCCGAATTACAAAGATCCAATTCCCTTAATGGGGAATTAACCCCAGTTGCTTATGCTAGCCGTAAACTGAACACAGCGGAACTAAAATATTCAACTAGTGAAAAGGAATATATGGCTTTGATATGGGCGATAAAAAAGTTCCAAATCTATCTTTATGGGAGATCATTTAGGATTCAAACAGATCATAAACCACTTGTATTTCTGTCACAAGCAAGACATGAAAATGCTAGATTATTACGTTGGTCTTTGCTCTTACAGCCATACCAATTTATCATAGAATATATCCCCGGATCGGAGAACGTAGGTGCAGACTTTTAAGTAGACACCCATACGACGAAAATCAGAGTAGTCACCAGGCATAATAATTTAAATTTATCAATTTAAATTTCGAATTATGAACCGACATCAGGTAGTCTGTTCTAAAAGTGGGGAGATATGTGACGATATTCTCAATACAATAGCTAAATTAGATAATATTGTAGAGCATAAAGTCAAAAATAAGATAGAAAATAAAAATTTAGTCCAGCGTAGTATTCTCCTACCCCCGCCCGCATGTCGATTCTGATAAACCTAATAGCCGAATGAAAGATACTGTCTTTTCGAAAAATTCGTCCTTGAGATTAAAGTAACACTTTTGCAAGGTCAAGTCGGATTGCCAAGACGAGAGTGAAAGAATAAAAGAGGGGAGGGATGGAAAGACAGAACCTAGGGAACGCAGTCTCGCGTTGATTTCACAAAAGCCAACTCGAGCATCATAGCCTTGGGCACGTTTCAAATTACGATACAAAAAAAAAATGGAATTATGAACCATATATATAGGGCCATAAACATTATATATTCGGATGCCTTATGATGTCCTGATCAATAATATGGTGTCAGTTACCCACTAGTACAAAAAAAAAAACCAAAATAATGGCAATAATATTATGTATGATAAGACGGAATGACGAGAAAAAAGATCACGCCTGCTTAATTTTTTCATGACATATTTTGAAAAAAAGCTTTGGGTAAATAGGACTAAAAGGTACCAAGATTTTGATTGGCTGTAGTTTAAAGGAAGGCGAGAGGGGATTGGCTAACCTAACACTAAAAATATACTTGTAGTAGTAACCGTAGTATTTTGGGAATTGTTTTTTTTTAAAAGTTCGATTTAAAATTCATAGTCGTCTGCTTCTATTGTCCAGCTTAGTTGATATTGAGGAAAAATTGTTAGGCTAGGACGCCATTTCTTTAAAAAATCTTGCCAAGAGACGATGAGATCAGAAGTGAAATTCTAAATACAAATATTATAAACTTCTGGACAGGGCAGTGATAAACTGGGGCCAGATCTGCCAGTCATCGTTACCTTTGTGTAAAATTCATTGAAAATTGTGGTAAGATTGAATTTATTAACCATTTTATTTAAAATAAAGTTTGAATGTGCGATACTAACATACGACTGTAAGTAAGTGAGTCGATGGCAGACATAGGCGAAGCCTAGATATTGATCCATCATATGATAGCCTATCAGAGAGGTGTAGAACTACAAAATTATATATGATTGTCATCAAGGAGCATAACACCTATCCTATTGTATAGAAAAAGATTACTGTTGGAATTGCAGAGGCGTTGTAACCATTAGGGGAGAGGAATACTGGTATACATTGTCACTTCAAAATATAATGGGACAATAGGTTGTCATTAAGAGCTGACCCGATGCGTTTGTTTGTACTGTACCTGTAATTAACTGTGGAATATTATTGTATGCTGGTTATAAAGAAGGATGCATAACCTTCTTATTTCAGGGGTTTTGTGGCCCTGACAGTCACATAAAACCAGGCTCGTGGGAACTGATTGATTCCTGACTTTGTTGCATAATTCGGGCACGTACTGGAGGCCATTGCCTTTTATGAAGTGAACCAGATGGTCTATCGAGCCTAGGACAAGACTTACCAGGGTTCTTGTAGAGTGCTAGAATCCACCAGATATATGTAGAGTGTCTATTTAGAGGTGTGTAGCAGTACTCTACTGGATATGTTGATGTGGAGCTATAAAGTGTTGATGGGTCTTGGTAGTAGCACCACTCAACATGGAGGGTTATCGCCCTCGGACACCAGGGATGATGAGGCAAGATCTTATGGTGTCGTGGTCTGGTTTATGTGTGACGTGTTTATGAAGACAAGTATCAGATAGGGACGTCACATCAATTCATAAACGTATAAAATCAATAAATTGTTGAACAGCAAGTGATGTTGTTGGTAACATATAATATACGCCACAACGACGAGATACATGAAGATAATTATGCAGTAACATCACTGGTATAGAACAATAGTCATTACATCATCGACGTAGTCAATACAGCAGGAACAGCAGACAGCATCAATAATAATGGTACATTATATGCCTTCTTAGGATATCATAAACAGCTGTGCATGTAGTCAGGTGGTAAGCTTTCCCTTTCCATCATAGCTAGTAGATATCAAATGGGAGATTAAATCTAGTCTCCTATATTCGACCTCAACAAGACAGGCATGTCTTTTGAGCGTCACATTATCGTCCTCTATGTTCCTTAAACAACAAAGGTATCAAACCTAGATCCATCAATAAACTTCAGGAAGCAAGGGGTCCTTAGGACAGGCATCAATCGATGCGTGACAATATAAGTGGATCGTCAGCTGAGCAAACTTGTCATATCATAGACTCTTTAATAAGGCAGGCTAGGCAAAAATGTCAACATCACAAGATGGCGATAAAGTTACTCAGCAAAATTCAATTACCTGTTCATCAGGAATTAAATCACATAAATCACATAGGCTTCCAGGCACTTGGAATAACATAGAGATATATCATCTCAAAAGGAACAACAACGATGAGGACTCTTTCCTGAATAATATCAGCAAGGACGCCAGCACAAAAAAACTTCGTCCTGCTTCACAAGCAAAATCTGCCAAGAGTGAACTGGGCGGAAATCATTCAAACAATGACACAAACTAGGACATGCGCAGAACACGCAAATCGAATACAGCTCAGCTAACTTACGGAACGAAGAATGTTCTAAGATGTTCGACTAAAGATTCGAACCTTAAAAGGAAATGACATCTTGAAACATTGCGATTGCCAACTGTTTCTAAGAACTGACGACCTGAGCGCTCCGTATATGGACATGACTCAAAATCGTTCACACAAACTATCGGCAACTATCGTCACACGATTAGACAACTAGTAGAAATAAAAAAGTGACTACAATTACATGAGTTATTTCCCATGCATTACAAAATTAAATATATAGTCAGAATGCATGGTCAGAATACGTAGTAAGAATATATAGTCAAAATAAGTTGCGACAAGTTTAGCGCAACATTACCGCAACCTCCCGAAAAAAAAAATGTGCAACATTTTTTTTTTTAAATATCCAAAAGTAAAACCAAAAGCGGTTTAACAACGCACGAATTATGCGAGGATAAGTAATTGCACTGCCCAATATGAGGCTAAATTGACACATAAAGTGTCTGGTGAGAATATTTCTCAACAGATAAAAAATCTGATTCAAAAAATATATCGGGGAGGTGCCACCAACACACACTACACTAGCATGTAAGTACAATATACATATGCACGTGTAACACAATCGTTATCAAATAGCGGTGTCATATACTACTACCGCTTTAAAATGGATGTACACATCTGATAGTGAATATTAAATAGTATATTATCTAAACGTTTAATAATATCATTACATAATGAAATTAAACATAAATGACGATCCAGGACACATCTCCTGTAGTTCCAAGGGTAAATACACAATGTGGAACTCTCCATGTTTGACAACAGAAAGGTAGCTTCTCAGATCAACAATAACATGCTGAGAAAAAACAACCAATATAATTCTATTTAATAGCCATTAAGTTTCATACTATACAATACATTATTATTAATAATTGTGGCCGAGTAAACTTTCGGCCCTTATATTAACTACTCAGTCTTCCTCTTATATTAAAGATGGGAACAGAAGAAGATGATAACAAAGCACAATAGTATGTGTTCACCTAAAGTGAGGACAGATGTGCTAATGTATTGTAGTAATATAGGTGTGTTATGACTGTCGTATATCTAGAAATAGGACAAAAGTATTAGTTGGAATCATGTTGGCATCTAGACAGAATGTCAGCCATCACATTATCCGACCCACGGATAGCTCGTACCGTGAAGTGAAAAGGTTGAAGAGCAATAGCATATCGAGTTGATCTCGAACTCTTTAAGTTCTTAGTCTGAATAGCTGTAAGAGCTTTTTGATCAGTTTCTAGAATGAAATGTGCGCCCAGGAGGAATCTTTGTAGTTTGAGAATTGACCAAACCATAGCCAACAACTCACGGTCTAAAACCGAGTAGTTCCCCCCTGCCGCATTTAGTTTTCTAGAAATGTACATAACAGGATGCAGAGTTTCAGCATATTCCTGCATAAGTGCTGCTCCGATCCCAGTGGATGAAGCATCACTTCGAAGAACAAAAGTCCTATCAAGAGTAGGTAATCTTAGGATGGGAGGAGAAGAAAATATTTTCTTGATCTGGTCTAAGGAAGATTGACATTCCTGAGACCAATGAACCAGATTAGGCGACCCTTTCTTAAACAAAGTTGAGAGAGGTGCCATGATCGAAGACAGATTCGGGATGAATCTCCCATAGAATTGAATTAAACCCAAGAGACTACGGACTTGTTTCTTCGTTTTAGGTACAGAGATGTTCAATATTTTCGAAGTATTGTGGTCTTCTGTCTTCAAGAGACCATGACCAACACGATGACCCATGAAAGAGATTTCACCAAAACCAATATAGGCTTTAGAGGGTTTTGCTGTCAAATTAAACTCACGTAGAGTGGACAGTAGGTCATATAAACCCAAATAGTGATCTTCCCAGGAATCACTGAAGAGACAGATATCATCTAAGTATGCGATGACGTCTGAAACGATGAGAAAGAATTCGACGCATCATGCGAACGAAAGTAGCAGGGGCGTTCATAAGACCGAAAGGCATAACATTCCATTGAAATAGACCCCTAGGTGTTGAGAAAGCAGTAAGAGGTTTGGCATGATCTGCTAAAGGCACTTGCCAATAACTTTTAGACAAGTCAAGTTTAGTGAAGAATCTAGAATTAGAAAGTCTAATAAGTAGATCTTCTAGTAAAGGCATAGGTTCAGCATCGAACTTTGTGACTTGATTTAATTTGCGATAATCAACGCAAATTCGTATGTTCTTATCTTTCTTCCGAACAATAACCATGGAAGAAGAATATGGAGAAGTCGATGGTTCAATTATGTTTAATTGAATCATTTCATCCAATTCCTTTTCCACTTGTGACTGAAAGTGTATAGGGATAGGATATGGTCTAACCCTAATAGGATTATTGTCGGTAAGAATTATGTCATGTTCTATGACATGCGTGTGACCAGGGATGTCGGTTAGAACATCCTTAAATGTCTGTAACATCGACGAGACTTGACGATGTTCATCAACAGAAAGATTAGGAGAAATGGAGACATCTTTCCAAGATTCCATGGAATGTAGTGGAACCACTGGAAGAGGAAGATCAACATCGGAAAAAAACAGATTCCTCATCCTGTATGACAGACAGGGATGAGTAATGACCATGAGGTACAGACGATTCGTCCGTTGCCTGGAAAATAGGCAGTAAATAGTCTGGACGCTCATGAAATTCCGCCAGCATGTTGATATGGAAAGTTTTATGTTTTCCATCTATATCGACCACATAGTCAACATCGGAAATTCGTGAGACTATTGCATATGGACCTTTCCATGCAATCAGAAGTCTATTTTCCCTACTGGGGAGTAGGACGAATGCTTTGTCACCTGGACAAAGTTGTCGTAGACATCTGTTCTTGTTAGCAAACTGCCTTGCTTTTTCTTTAGCAATTTCTGACGAAGCAGTTGCTAGTTTGCATGCCTCAATGATCTTTTGCCTAAGAGCAATGACATACTCATATGAGGATTGAGTGTCATCACTAATATCATCGGCAGTGATGAGATCGTGTAACAAAGACATAGGGCCGCGCGGACGCGCGCCAAAGACAAGTTCAAAGGGAGAAAATCCTGTGTGTTCGTTTGGGCCCTCTCTATAGGCAAAGAGAGCCGCGGGTAAAACCCTGTCCCAATCTTGAGGATGATCTTCAGTTATCTTACCAAGTAAAGTCTTGAGCGTTCTATTCAGACGCTCAACTAACCCATTAGACATAGGATGATAGATGCTACTGAGAGATCTTTTAATGTGTAAGGTAGACATTACTTGAGACATAGTATCAGATATGAGTTGAGTGCCATGGTCTGATAGTATTTCTCTGGGGAACCCCAAGCGAGAAAATATCAGCCAAAGAGCATCTGCGATATCTGTAGTAGATATGCTCTTTAGAGGGATAGCCTCTGGCCAACGTGTGCACATATCGACACATGTAAGGATAAACTGATGTCCTCTGGCCGACTTTATCTTAAAAGGGCCAATAATATCTATGGCCATTTTCTGAAATGGCCGAATAGGGATGTCAGCAGCCTGGATAGCCGCAGCATGTCGTGGTCCTCTAGATTTGACCTCCTGACATACCTGACATGATCGGCAGTATATACGAATGTCCTTGTTAACAAAGGGCCAAAAGAAAGCCGCAAGGACTCTCGACTTTGTACGGGAAAATCCCATGTGTCCAGCACATTGCGAGTCATGAGCATGTTGCAATATTTGCACTCTCATACTCTTGGGAACAAGAATTTGCGAATGTGCTGACGTAGCCGAGTCTTGTACCATACGTACAAGTACGCCGTTTTTCATTGCTATCCAAGATTTTCTTTGTGTATCCTTATTTGGATCACCTTTCTTCGCAAGAATGAAGAATTTTTTTAGCGTAGGATCTTCTTCTTGTAATTTTATGAACGAGTCACGAGAAATAACCAAGGTACTATCTTGGCTATGAACTTCATTATCATTATTCAACGAAGTTTGTGGTGTTTGTAGAGCTTGTGCTCTTGTAACCACTGCATTGGTAGCTTGCATATTATCATCTTCCCAAGCAGCAATCTGCTGTGGGGTACATTCCCTAACTCCGTGGATACGACCAATAATAAGGTCCGCAATAGGATTAGGTAAGAGACAGGCATGCACATCTCCCGTAAAGAAAGGAGTGGCAATGTGAATTACAGCAGTAGGATATTTCTCTAGAGTGCCGCCAAATGTGACACATTTGATAACCCTTCCTGTCGCACAGGATGGTTCTACAAGCGATTGTCTAACACCAATAGTGGTGCATCCGGAATCGAAAAGTAGTGAGACCGGAGTATTATTAACAAGACCCTTATGTAGGATTAGAGAACCTCTCCCGTCATGTGCAACCGAAGCAGGAAGAGCGGGGAGAGGGTGACCACAACTCAAAGTCGATATTGTAGTCGGTTCGAACAAAGTACTGCATTGGGGGCACTTGTTTGCTCTCCCAAAGTCAAAAGAAGAACAAGTGACAGCGTCAGAGTTTTTATTATCAGAAACCTGATTACAGGCTCCCTGAGATTCTTGTTGAACAGAGTTAGCCTGCTGATATCTCTTTTTTTTATATTGAGATCTACCGCGACTACTATTACCTCTGAAGTTATCACTGTTGTTATTATTTCTGTAGTTATTATTGTCTCTATTATAACTGTTATCCTGTTTTTAACTACAGTTTCCATGATTATTATCATGTCCACATTGATGTGAACATCTATTTGTTTGGTTTTGAGGTCTACGCGAGGAAAAGCCTCTGTTACCATATCCTCTTCTGAAATGCCTAAAATTATTAGGTTGGAAGTAACGAGGACTGTCAGCTCGTCTCCAATTCTTCGAAGAAGAATCACCCTGAAATTGATTTCCATAATTTTGACCGTAACTACGGTTACTTTTCCTATCAAAATTTTGTTGGAATCTACGACTAGAGTTTTGACCATAAGGTGCTGCCGAAGCAACTGGCAGACCTTCTTTTATTTTAGAGTTACCAATGGTTACGTGAGGATGCGCAGTTATATACTGGCAACAGAAATCTTCCATTTCTTTTATTGTTTTAGGTTTACGTTCATGAAGGAAAGCAAGGAAAGACTCATTGACAGTAGACATGACTTTGTCTCTAAGTATTAAGTCCATAAGTCCTTCATAAGTTTTTTCTGTCTTAGACAGCTCCACCCAACGTGAAAAAGTAAGACGTATCTTTGAAATGAATTCAGAGAATTGCATTCCAGTTTCTGGCAACATATTTTTAAATTGAAGACGATAGCCGTCTTCGTCAAGTTGGTATTTCTTTAACAATATAGCCCTGACAACCTCATAGTTGTTCTTGTCAGGCTCATCTACCATACTTAACATACTCAAAGCATCACCTCTAAGTATTTTGGACAAATGATAAACCTGCAGTGATTTATCTATGTTATGTACTTTACATGAAGTTTCAAATCTGTCCAGATAGAATGTTATATCGTCGATGGAAGCATTGAATGGTGGTAGATTAAGCTTGAAAGTGCTTGCATTAGTCTTATCTGAGACCTTATTTGCATCATTAGCATTACTCATGTTCATCACCTTTAATTTCTCAACTTCCAAAGCTAAGAGTTTTTCTTCATGCTCCATTTTTGCTTTTCTCTCATCAGCCTCTCTTTGTAACTTCCTTTCTTCAGCTTCCCTTTCAAGTTTTTTATTTTCAATCTCTGCTTCTCTTTGTAACTTTTTTTCTTCAGCCTCAGCTTGTTTTTCTAATCTTTTATTTTCAGCCTCTTTTTCAAGTCTTTTATTGTCAGCTTCTTTTTCAAGTCTTTTATTTTCAGACTCAATCTGTAGTCTCTTCTCTTCAGCTTCTGCTTCTCTTTTTTGTTTTTCCATTTCCATTTGGTATCTCTTTTCATCAACTTGCATCTGCAGTTTCTTTTGTTCAGCTTCCATTTTTAATGCTTTATCATATTGAGTAGTTGCAAATTCTTCTAACTTATAACCAGTCTTCCCAAGCGATTTACCCTGCTCAATAAAGTATTCAAGTGTAGACATAATGAGTAATAATATGAGTCCACAACCTGAAATAATTAATTATCTTATTTCAAATTTAATTATAACAAGTCTTAAATGAAGTACTTGCTTACTCACAACACTATATTATCATCCCAATCTCTATGGGAAACAAGTCTTATTTCAAAGAACTTGTGTATAGACCTTGTTGAAATATCACCAATCAACTCTTGATCATAAGTGCACTTCCCATTCAATAGTGCACAATACTATTCATCATTTATTTATCATCAGTATAGTAGTGGTGCATCAGCATAATCCATTATCCAATCTGAATTAATTACCGTAAGTAATATTATTCATCATTTATTAATCATCAGTGTGGTGGTAATGCATAAGCATAACCCACTATCAAATGTGAATTAACTACTATAAGTGTAACCAATGACTATGTAAACACAATCACAATGTAAACAATAACAATGTAAACATTACATTGTAAACAATACAATGTAAACAATACAATGTAAACAATAACAAAGATTTAGCAACTATACGAAAACATTCGCAGTAATCAACAAAAAATAAAGCGAAAATTAAAGAAATATCACAAAAAAATGTGATGATATCTGCGAGAAGATAATACAAATACAAGACACCACAGTGTATAAACATAAATGGTGTATGAAACTAAACAATAGGAACGAGTAGGCTAGCAAATACAAACAAATCAAAACAGAACTAAAGAATGCAGAAAAATAACGAAAACAATACTAACGCATGTCATCACAACTAACAAAAAATAGCAACAGAAGTCGCTTTGCAAATTCCAGTATCGGAAATTTGCACACCCTATAGAAAACGCTCACGATAGACAACCTCTATGACGTGGTATGATCTAAGGGAGACACCGCCCAACCGAAACCCGCAGACACAGAAACATATAAATATAAATATACTAATAACATATAAACATATAACATATAACAAAAGAATGAGATGAAACACAGAAGACTCAGTAGAAGTATAAGGGCACAGTTCACAAACAAAACAGGCCACTTAACTTATGGTAATCCAACGTCAGCTCTGCAGAAAAAACAGATGACAATCAGCGTCCTAAGGAATGAAGATCCAACGATGATGGTACATCTGAACTGTTCCAAAACTGTCAAGACGATGGTACTTGAGCTTCTGATATATAGAATGTAGTGTTGTTTCGGCACTTGTCCTTCTGAATCCTATAGTAAATATGTTTGAATTCGGTACTTGGCCTTCTGAAAACGAACTCGAAACAACCGGCACTTGACCTTCATACAACGACAGCAACTTGGCACCTTGACAGCAGCGACTGGCTTCACTTGAGTTAACGACAGCAACAGTCTGTGATATCCGGCAATATGTAACAACGCCGGGTACTGTCAAATTTCTTGCTTCTGGCAAAAAGATGTAATTTCCACATTTACCGGGCAACACCAAGTAGTTTCATAATTCTTTGTTGATGTCTTGTAGTTTGTTGAATGAAGTGAGTAAGGGACCCCGAATCTGCTCACCAAATCAATGTTGAGACGTGGTGGGCTTATCGAATGCCTTTGGACTGGCCACTAATATGTAGAGTGCTAGAATCCACCAGATATATGTAGAGTGTCTATTTAGAGGTGTGTAGCAGTACTCTACTGGATATGTTGATGTGGAGCTATAAAGTGTTGATGGGTCTTGGTAGTAGCACCACTCAACATGGAGGGTTATCGCCCTCGGACACCAGGGATGATGAGGCAAGATCTTATGGTGTCGTGGTCTGGTTTATGTGTGACGTGTTTATGAAGACAAGTATCAGATAGGGACGTCACATCAATTCATAAACGTATAAAATCAATAAATTGTTGAACAGCAAGTGATGTTGTTGGTAACATATAATATACGCCACAACGACGAGATACATGAAGATAATTATGCAGTAACATCACTGGTATAGAACAATAGTCATTACATCATCGACGTAGTCAATACAGCAGGAACAGCAGACAGCATCAATAATAATGGTACATTATATGCCTTCTTAGGATATCATAAACAGCTGTGCATGTAGTCAGGTGGTAAGCTTTCCCTTTCCATCATAGCTAGTAGATATCAAATGGGAGATTAAATCTAGTCTCCTACATTCGACCTCAACAAGACAGGCATGTCTTTTGAGCGTCACGTTATCGTCCTCTATGTTCCTTAAACAACAAAGGTATCAAACCTAGATCCATCAATAAACTTCAGGAAGCAAAGGGTCCTTAGGACAGGCATCAATCGATGCGTGACAATATAAGTGGATCGTCAGCTGAGCAAACTTGTCATATCATAGACTCTTTAATAAGGCAGGCTAGGCAAAAATGTCAACATCACAAGATGGCGATAAAGTTACTCAGCAAAATTCAATTACCTGTTCATCAGGAATTAAATCACATAAATCACATAGGCCTCCAGGCACTTGCAATAACATAGAGATATATCATCTCAAAAGGAACAACAACGATGAGGACTCTTTCCTGAATAATATCAGCAAGGACGCCAGCACAAAAAAAACTTCGTCCTGCTTCACAAGCAAAATCTGCCAAGAGTGAACTGGGCGGAAATCATTCAAACAATGACACAAACTAGGACATGCGCAGAACACGCGAATCGAATACAGCTCAGCTAACTTACGGAACGAAGAATGTTCTAAGATGTTCGACTAAAGATTCGAACCTTAAAAGGAAATGACATCTTGAAACATTGCGATTGCCAACTGTTTCTAAGAACTGACGACCTGAGCGCTCCGTATATGGACATGACTCAAAATCGTTCACACAAACTATCGGCAACTATCGTCACACGATTAGACAACTAGTAGAAATAAAAAAGTGACTACAATTACATGAGTTATTTCCCATGCATTACAAAATTAAATATATAGTCAGAATGCATGGTCAGAATACGTAGTCAGAATATATAGTCATAATAAGTTGCGACAAGTTTAGCGCAACAGTTCTCCTTCGAAGTTTTGTGCCCGTTCGGCACCGAAAGTCTCAACCTCTATGAACTTCAGTTATTAACCTCAAAGACTGAAATTATCACATAAAAAAAATTCCACCTGTGACATATGAAAAGAAAATGCACGATAGGGAATGATGATAACAAACAACCTACCATTATATATATATACCAGTATTATCTTATTTAGAAAACTACACCTACACACTTTTATTATATTAATACTCGTATTATGGACAGAAGATCCATTGTATAAATTGAATATTGTAAATAATTGCATTGATTTCACTTTTGATTGTCAATCCTGATTCAAACAAAATAGAGTCAGGATAATAAATTGAAAAAAAATTATTAACGTTACACAAAATTCAACCACTGACTTACTTAAGATAGTCTTTTAAAGTGTAGTGTGTATGTGATTGTTGTAGTACTGTTGTGTTGTGTTGGATAATAAAATACTTGTGTATATGTTTAGTTGGTTAATGCAACATTACACTATTTATACATAACCCTAGACACCAAACGTAGTCATCATCATCATACATTCTAGTCAAAGAATAAGTCTGAGTGAGATCATAAAGGTGGTAGCAGATAGATACCCTGTAACTTACCATAATATTTATTATATTCAGGGACCTTCACAGCTGACCTCATTCAGTACACTAAGAGTACATAACAACAACATTTCTTAACATCAAATCCACCACAGTCATCATCAGCCTTAGCAGAGAATGTAGAAATTGGGGGAATGGAAAGCAGAATTGGAAATTAATCAGCTGAAACATGATCATTCCGGCGATGAAGATGCCGTTGTGTTTACAGATGGGTCTGTGATACGTGGTGAGAAATCCGGGTGGGGCTTCTATGTGCGGGTGCAGGGCAGAATCGTCGACAACATAGTGGGGATTACAAGATAACAAGTTCCAGTATGAGAATGGTGGTCGAGGCTGTTACTGCAGCCTTACGGTGGATATCTGAAACTTCATTAACAAACGCTATCATTGTGTCAGACTCTCAGTCCACGCTTCGGACGGTTCAAAGTGGTTGGTTGCGGCTGTAGTGATATCAGTGATACAAATCACCAAATACAGTAATAGTTAACGCCTATGCAAAGTGAAGTTGTCACACCGTGCGAGTGTGTTTGCCCACTGTCATCGCCCACACCACGAGACGCGCTGGATTTTAAAAGCATTAACGCCAAAGTGAACGATACCAAAACTACTAGCTTTGTCGTCACTCCGTAATACAAATTACCACTAACAATAAATGCCGTTTGGCAGACAACAATACATAGTTCGTTTCAAAATGAGTGATAGAAAAACAGAGGCGTGAAGGAGAGAGAAAAGAATAAACCTTGACTACAGCGTTGTTTTTGAATCTAGTAATAGAACGACATGAGACAGCTGACGTCACGGATTTGATTAGGTAAGACTAAACGCGAATGAGAGGCTGGAAGTTTGAAAAAAAAAGCTACTAGGCCTTGGAAACCGGTTGCTAGGGCATATTTTTTCCCTAAAAGTTAAAGTTTGAATAAAGCATTGGACTTTGCTATTGCATGCGATGAAACCCCACCGCCTTGTCTCCTCTCTGTAGTGACAATTTAAATCTAACGAAACCGCGATTTGCGTTAGGCAAAACGCGTGTTTCATTTCTTAGAACAAGCGAAAGAGAGAGAAAAATTTAATTAAAAAGGGGGGATAAACATGGAGGGAAACCCTACGCTAGAGTATGCATTGTGATACTGAAACTAAGTAACCTAACTTGAGAAGGGTAGAGAAACGGGGGCAAAAAAAGAACATCTAAGAAATCTTGTAATTGAATAATAAAGGGAAAGAAAGGACAGTTGACAATTAAAATGATAATACTTGTTTATTAGAATATCATATTACACATTATGATATATTATCTTACCGTAGAGGAAAAGTATGAAGAGGAAAAATGCAAAGATGAAAATTATGATAAGGAGAGAAATAAAAATATAACAGCTAGATGACGGACAGTCGTCTGGTCAATAATTGCCTTTCCTCATTAAAATCGATTAGATATTAACAGAAATATCATAGGAAATAAAAATGAACGACAGAAAAGACAGACACAGAGATATCCTCGCTCAACTTTGCCAGTCTCGGGAGAGGGGTATGGGGGGGGGGGGGGGGGGGGGGGGGGGGGTTTTTTTTTTTTTTTTTTTAAAATTTTGAAATTTTTTGTGTGAAAAGAGGCAAATCGGCGTACCCAGATCTGATTGGTTTAGATGCGCATAACTAAAGAGGGGGATATAACGAACGTTTGCTAACGCTTAATTGCCACTTGATATTAAAAATTCTAGCAGGAGGGTTAAGAGCAGACTGAAAGCAGTATGACCCAATGCCTTTGCAGTTCTGGAACAGGGGCGATCTCAGCTTGACCATTGATCGCCGGTTAACCTTCTAGTTGTGTAATTATTCACTGATGCGGTAAGATAAACATTTATATAAACATTATTATTAATATGTATATGTATTATTGATATGTATATGCATTATTGATGTGTAGAGGCACATGCCTAAGAAAAATTCACCGAATCTTTTGGCCGAATACCATCACTAACCAAGATCTGCTTACTCGTAGCAAGCAAGAGGACATGCACACTATCATAGCTGGCAGACGCTGGAACTGGGTTGGTCATGTCCTCAGAAGAGACCCCGATGCCATCACAAGAACAGCTATGCTTTGGACCCCTAAAGGAAAACGAAAAAGAGTTCGACCAAAAACAACCTGGCGGAGGACTGTGGAGGCTGAGATGCAAAGAATGAACCAGAGTTGGGGCACTGTACGAAGGATGGCCACCGACCGAGCAAAGTGGAATCAATTTGTTGTTGCCCTACAAGACGCCACTAGGCGTGATGGCCACTGACTGCTTTGACGGTCGGCGGCTAAGGATCAAAGAAGAAGACTGTGTAGAGGCAAACCTAGATAGGCGGCAAACTAAAAATTGGTGTGGTACCAAGTGCTATTATGGAAGATTATCACTTCTTATTAAAAGCCAGTCAGGCTTAAGTAGAATTTGGGAGAAAATGAAACTACATAGTTGGAAATTGATATATTAGTATGATTGTACGACCAGCAAACCACTGGCCATCTTCAGCAAGTCCCTGTTTTCACATGACTTTGGAAAATAACTATAAGTTCCTATGAAGGGAATGTATCAAACTGATGATTGAAACTTACCTGAGTATGAAGCCGTCCCACAATAAGATAGGGACGAAAGCTATTTGTTTAGCTATAGAATCTGATCTTGAAACTGTTTGATGATGTTTAGTTGTTAGAGATGGAGAGAGATGTATAAAGTACTGAGGAGGCCTTAATCCTCTTATTTCAGGGTTCGATCCTGAAACACTCAGTGTGCCACAAAAGTAAATATTGAAGCTGCAGAGTTCAAGGCAAAAGTATTTATTTCCCTAATTCCTGAAGTGTACTGTAGCAGCATCCACTCTTCACTGTCGTAAGGAATATTCTGTTGTGAGAAAGACATCACAGTGTCAAGGAATTCAAGATAAGCCAATCCATCCATGGGCTTATGAAAGTTCTCTTAACTTAAACTCTCCATTACTGAATTAAAACAGTTTGGGACCCAAAGATGCAGCAATAGTGAATGCAGTCAGCGACCCAAAGCTTGAATCATTGCATCATGACCAGCGAACCAGAGCTGGTCAAGACCGTACTCCACCTCCACGTGGTGGTCCTGGAAACAATCTGCAGCAGTGCAGTCTGGCTGAGCGAGTACGGATCGCAATGGGAAGGGAAACCCGGTCCCTAAAAATGCCGTGCTGAAGTCGGATGTGTCGACCGAAAGGTGCAGATATCACAGCTACGACACAAACAGACACAACGCAACCACAGTCCTTTTTAGGGCGAACGAGGAAGAAGAAGCAGAAGAATTAAAACAGTTTTATCTAGATATGATGAAACAGTTCGTTCCTCAGAAGCGTGACCAGTCATAAGATTTAGTGCTTCACCAGGACATTCCAAATTATAAACATTTTCCTAGTATCATTAACAGACAAGTTGTCTTTAAATTTAATTACTGTAAATACATTGCCCTTCTATTTGAGTTTTAAACTGTGCCCAAGCAATTGAGGTACAGGAAATTAAAATTGTATAAATTATCATCCTAAACTTAACCACTGACTTGTTTGATCAATTTTCTTTGAATTATAGTTGTGGTTGTTGTCATTAACTCAACATTACATTTCACATTACCCTAGACCCCTAGCCAGATAACAACCAGACACCAGTACTTAAAAATAGACTCAAAATATATAGCAGATTGAGGTCGTAGGGTGGTAGCAGTCAGGTACCCTGAGAACATCATTATCAACTATTAGACTCAGGGACATGCATAGCTGACCTCACTTTGTAGACAAGTAATATTTATCTCAGTAACATGTAAACCCACCACATATATTGGGGTCGCTCGCTCCGGGATTTCAAAATAGTTAATATTAAAAAGTGTGGAGTGTTGGGTGAACTATCATTGCCCATTATCATTTTGTTAATTAGAGATATTTGTTGGCTAATTTAGTTAGTAAAGAACGTTAGTACCAGCAAGAAATGGCAGACTTGGCCAAGTTCAGATCTGCTGCTATGCAGGCTGCAAAGGAAATGGGAATGGAGGGGCAAGGTCTGATTGTATATGTAACAGCAGAATGTGATAAATTTATTGAACGGGAAGATAGGAGGTTAGCCGAAGAAAGGAAATTAGAGGCTGATAGATTGGCAGAGGAGAAGAGAATTCAATTGGAAGATGCTAGAGAGGCTAGAAAATTAGAGGCTGATAGGGAGGCTGAAATTAAGAGGCTACAGTTGGAGGAGAAGAAATTAGAGGCTGAAAGAGAAGAAAAGAGATTAGACGCTGAAAGAGAAGACAAAAGATTACAACGGGAACATGAGCTACGACTAAGGGAGTTGGAGTTGCAAGACCATGCTCCAGAAAATTGTAACAGCCCATCCACCTCCGACTCTGCTGCAAGCCAGGTGGCCTCCAACTCAGCTATGGGTTTTCATTTAGACCCTTTTGTCGAAAAAGATGATGACATAGAGTCCTTTTTAAGTAGATTTGAGAGACTAGCTACAACGTATGGGTTGGAAAAAGAAAAATGGAGTCTGAAAGTATCCCAAGGGCTAAGGGGAACCTCGTATGAGATATTTTCAAAGTTGAGTAAGGAAAATCAGGAAGACTACGACATTCTAAAGCAGGCTCTCCTGATTAGGTATGAAAAGAATAGTGAATTTTACCGAAAAAAAAAATAGAAATGCTAGACTACTTACTGGGGAGACTTACCACCAGTTCTCTGCACGCCTAGATACATACTTGGAGAAATGGACTTCTCTGGGGAAAACCCAAGATTTAAAGGAAATGATTATGATGGAGCAGTTAAGAGAGCCCATGGCTCCAGACCTGAGAAAATTTCTCATGGAACAGGGTGCTGAGAGACTGGGGGAGATTCTTAATGTGGCTGAACGATATCAGACAGCCCAGTCTGAGATAGCAGGAATGAAGAAGAAGCAATTAGAACATAATAAAGCCCCCCAAAACCAAAACAAATTTGATAGTAGGGACCAATATAACAGAGGTAAACCCAACTATGACAGGCCAAGGTATGACCAACGAGATAGGAACCCGCAATTCAATGAACGAAAACCTTTCAACCTAGAAACAAGATGGTGTAAATTTTGTAAGAGGAACAATCATAACACCAAAGACTGTAAAAAGAAACCTCCTCACTTTGCTGCCATGAAAATGGGGAACAAGGGATTAAAGGACAAACCTACTGGACAGCAGGAACCTTATCACTCCCCAGTTTGTGAAGATGTAGTATGTAATGGGGTCACCATAAGGTGCCTTTATGATATTGGATTGGATTTTGACTCAGTCGTGAGCTCTCACCTGGTGCACCCAGATCAATACACCATAGAAACAGTGGAGATCCAAGGGGCAACCAAAGACGTAGCAACCATGACACTTCCCATTGCCATAATCAGTGTAAAAACTCGCTATGTGGAAGGAGTGATTAGAGCAGCAGTGATAAACGAACCAATCTACCCTCTGATATTGGGGTGTAGATATGTGTTCTTGGGAAATCCCAAAAGACCTGTGGTCATGGCAACAGTACAGACCAGGTCACAATCTAAAAAGGAGGAGGATAACCCAATAAATACTCATCCAGAGGAGATGAGGAAGGCACAGGCTGAGGATAGGTCACTAAAGCCGTGTTTCAAGAAATTAACTAAATGCCATACACCTCCAAACAAAGGAGACTTCTATATGAAGAATAAACTGATCTATAGGAAGGCTGGAACTGGATCCAATGGTCACGGACAGCTGGTACTTCCCACTTCATACAAGGAGAAAGTGATGGAGTTAGGACATGCGATTCCCTTCAGTGGTCATATGGGGATTAGCGCCACAGGACAGCGTATAGCTTGTCATTATTTCTGGCCAGGGATAACGGAAGATATAAAAAGATATGTCAAATCCTGCCCAGAATGCCAAAGGGTAGCTCCAAAACATTGGACTGCCCCTGCAACCTTAGGGGAGATGCCAATCGTGGGAACCCCTTCGAAAGAGTTGCAGTGGATATTGTGGGACCTCTCACACGTACCAAGAGGAGGAACAGTTACATTCTTACTCTGGTGGACACTTGTTCTATGTGGGGAGAGGCGGTAGCCTTGTCATCCATCGACTCGAAACATGTGGCAGAGGCATTACTCACTATATTCACGAGGTTAGGTTTTCCCAACCAAATCTTGACTGACAATGGCTCACAGTTCAAGGGGAGACTAACTGAAGAAGTTTTCAGGATATTCCAAGCCAAGCACTTTCACTGTAGTCCGTATCACCCCCAAGGGAACGGTCAGGTGGAAAGGTTCAACGGGACACATTTCCATCCTGCGAAAGCTGGCCCATGAAAAACCTGATACGTGGGATAAAGACTTACCCGCTGCGTTGTTTGCTTATCGGGAAGTCCCACATAGTTCAACCGGAATGGCACCGGCCACATTGTTGTTAGGAAGGCCAATAAAAGGTCCATTGGAAGCCTTATTGAGGACGTGGACAGATGAGAAGGCAGAAGAGACTTTTACCTCATCATATCAGTATGTGAACGAACTGACCACTCGTCTAAAAACTGGCTGGAAACTCGCAAATAATAATCTAAGACAAGCCAGGAAGAAACATGCTGCATATTATAATAAGAAAGCGAAGGATAGGGAGCTAGCTGTGGGGAAGAAGGTGCTTCTTCTACTACCAGGCAGCAGCAACAAACTGCAAATCGGATGGCAGGGTCCATACACTGTTCTAGAATAGGTGTCTAGAACTAACTATAAGATAGATAAGAAGGGGACAGAAAAAATCTATCATGTGAACCTCCTAAAGAAGTATTTGGATAGACAAAACCAGGAAGGGACACATTTAATGACCTTGGCCATCGCAACGGAGATGAAAAATGAACCTCTCACCTCTCACGAATATCCCCTGAAACCCTGTGAAACACCTGCATAGGTAAAAATCAGTAAACACTTGACAGAAGGGCAGAGGGAGCAGATTCAAAAGGTTCTGGAAGATCATACATTCGTGTTAACGGACAAACCGGGGCACACCAACTTGTTGGAATATGACATGAAACTACTAGACCCAACACCCATCTGTATGAGAGCCTATACTATCCCATTCGCAAAAGAGAAAGCTTTGAAAGAGGAGATAGATTATCTGTTATAGGAAGGGATTATTTCTCACAGTGAATCTCTTTATAGCTCTAGTGTGGTTTTGTTGAGGAAACCATCTGGGGAACATAGACTGTGCATAGATTACAGGAAACTGAATGCTGTCACAAAAAGTCAGGTGGATCCATTACCTGATACTAATCAACTGTTTGCCAGGCTGAATAAGGCAAAATATTTTTCTAAGGTAGATCTCAGCAAGGGATATTATCAGATCCCCGTGAAGCCTGAGATTCGACCTTATCTAGCTTTTAGCCCCTCGGAAGGCCATTATGAGTTCAACATGTTGCCGTTTGGTTTGAAAAATGCCCCTAGTGTGTTTTCCAGAATGATGCGAAAATTGTTGGATCCACTGAAAAATCCATGCATTATGAATTTCATGGATGATATCCTCATCGCGACGGAAACATTTGAAGAACACGTTAACTCTTTGAATATGCTATTTGATAGACTCAGAGAGGCAAACTTGACTGCTAGACCACAAAATGTTGTATTGGGTGTAAGGAATTAAAATTCTTGGGACATACGGTACATCAGGGAAGCATGACCTCTGACCCCAAGAACCTGGAGAAATTGCGGAGAGCACCTAGACCACAGACTAAGAAGGATGTGCGATCCTTTGTGTCACTGTGTGGGTTTTACCAAAAGTATATTAAAAAATGTAACTTCGTATGTGCTCCTCTGACGGATTTAACTCGTAAGGGAAAACCGGAAAAAAATTGAATGGTCGGCACAGTGCAAGTTGGCATATAATGAGTTAAAGGAAAAACTCACCAGCAAGCCTATTTTGAAATTACATGATTTGAGTCAGGAATTCGTGGTAAGAACGGACGCTAGTAATGTGGGATTAGGGGCCACATTGTTACAAAGGTCCACTTCACCAAATGGGGAATTGAACCCAGTCGCTTATGCCAGTCGCAAGTTAAACAGGGCGGAACAAAATTACTCAATGATTGAAAAAGAATGTTTAGCTTTAGTCTGGGCAATCAAGAAGTTCCAGATCTATCTTTATGGTAGAACATTCGTGGTTCAATCAGACCACCAGCCATTAGTATTCTTGGCCCAGGCCAAACATGGTAATGCACGTTTATTAAGGTGGTCTTTGCTCATTCAACCTTATTCGTTTACCATTGAATACATTCCTGGTTCGCAAAGTGTTGGGGAAGATTTCTTGAGTAGGCATCCTCTTGAAGAAAACCAGAATACTCGTAAAGCCTAGTGAGTCATTTGATCGAATTTGTGTCACAGATTATAAACCTGCATTGAATGCATGTTCTTGACGGGGGAGATGTGTAGTGATATCAGTGACACAAATCGCCAAATACAGTAATAGTTAACCCCTACGCAAAGTAAAGTTACCACATCGTTCGGGGGTGTTTGTCCACTGTCATCGCCCACGCCACGAGACGCGCTGGATTTTAAAGGCATTAACGCCAAAGGAACGATACCAAAACTACTGGCTTTTTTGTCACTCCGTAATACAAATTACCACTAACAATAAACGCCGTTTGGCAGACAACAATACATAGTTCGTTTCAAAATGAGTGATAGCAAATCGGAGGAGGGAAGGAGAGAGAGAAGAATGAATGCTTGACTAAAGCGTTGTTTTTGAATCTAGTAATAGAACGACATGAGACAGCTGACGTCAAGGACTTGCTTAGGTAACACTAAACGCGAATGAGAGGCTGGAAGTTTGAAAAAAAAAAGCTACTAGGCCTTGGAAACCGGTTGCTAGGGCACATTTTCCCCCTAAAAGTTAAAGTTTGAATAAAGCATTGGACTTTGCTATTGCATGCGATGAAACCCCACCGCCTTGTCTCCTCTCCGTAGTGATAATTTAAATCTAACGAAACCGCGATTTGCGTTAGGCAAAACGCGTGTTTCATTTCTTAGAACAAGCGAGAGAGAGAAAAAAAAATTAAAAAGGGGGGATAAACAAGGAGGGAAAGCCCTACGCTAGAGTAGGCATTGTGATACTGAAACTAAGTAACTTGAGAAGGGTAGAAAACGGGGGCAAAAAAAGAACATCTAAGAAATCAAATTGAATAATAAAGGGAAAGAAAGGACAGTTGACAATTAAAATGATAATACTTGTTTATTAGAATATCATATTACACATTATGATATATTATCTTACCGTAGAGAAAAAGTACGTTATTTGAATAACTGAAGAGGGATAAAGCAAAGATGAAAATTATGATAAGGAGAGAAATAAAAATATAACAGCTAGATGATAGACAGTCGTCTGGTCAATAATTGCCTTTCCTCATTAAAATCGATTAGATATTAACAAAATTATCGTAGGAAATAAAAATGAACGACAGAAAAGACAGAGACAGTGATATCCTCTCAACTTTGAAAGCTTGGGGGGGTGGGGGGGGGGGGGGGTTAGATTTTGAAAATTTTGATTTTTTGAGAAGAGGCAAATCGGCGTACCCAGATCTGATTGGTTTAGATGCGCATAACTAAAGAGGGGGATATAACGAACGTTTGCTAACGCTTAGTTGCCACTTGATATTAAAAATTCTAGCAGGAGGGTTAAGAGCAGACTGAAAGCAGTATGACCCAATGCCTTTGCAGTTCTGGAACAGGGGCGATCTCAGCTTGACCATTGATCGCCGGTTAACCTAGTTGTGTAATTATTCATTGATGCGGTAAGATAAACATTTATATAAACATTATTATTAATATGTATATGTATTATTGATATGTATATGCATTATTGATGTGTAGAGGCAAACCTAGATAGGCGCCAATCTAAAAATGTGTGTGGTACCAAGTGCTATTATGGAAGATTATCGTTTCTTATTAAAAGCCAGTCAGGCTTAAGTAGAATTTGAGAGAAAATGAAAGTACATAGTTGGAAATTGATATATTAGTATGATTGTACGACCAGCAAACCACTGGCCGTCTTCAGCAAGTCACTGTGTTTTCACATGACTTTGGAAAATAACTATAAGTTCTAATGAAGGGAATGTATCAAACTGATGATTGAAATTTACCTGAGTACGAAGCCGTCCCACAATAAGATAGGGACGAAAGCTATTTGTTTAGCCATAGAATCTGATCTTGAAACTGTTTGATGATGTTTAGTTGTTAGAAATGGAGAGAGATGTATAAAGTACTGAGGAGGCCATAATCCTCTTATTTCAGGGTTCGATCCTGAAACACTCAGTGTGCCACAAAAGTAAATATTGAAGCTGCAGAGTTCGAGGTAAAAGTATTTATTTCCCTAATTCCTGAAGTGTACTGTAGCAGCATCCACTCTTCACTGTCGTAAGGAATATTCTGTTGTGAGAAAGACATCACAGTGCTCAAGGAATTCAAGATAAGCCAATCCATCCATGGGCTTATGAAAGTTCACCTAACTTAAACTCTCCATTATTGAATTAAAACAGTTTTATCTAGATATGATGAAACAATTCGTTCCTCGTAAGCGTGACCAGTCCTAAGATTTAGTGCTTCACCAGGACATTCCAAATTATAAACATTTTCCTAGTATCATTAACAGACAAGTTGTCTTTAAATTTAATTACTGTAAATACATTGCCATTCTATTTGAGTTTTAAACATTCCTGTGCCCAAGCAATTGAGGTACAGGAAATTAAAATTGTATCATCCTAAACTTAACCACTGACTTGTTTGATCCGTTTTCTGTGAATTATAGTTGTGGTTGTTGTCATTAACTCAACATTACATTTTGCATTACCCTAGACACCTAGCCAGATAACAACCAGACACCAGTACTTAAAAATAGACTCAAAATGTATCGCAGATTGAGGTCGTAGGGTGGTAGCAGTCAGGTACCCTGAGAACATCATTATCAACTATTAGACTCTGTAGAAAAGTAATATTTATCTCAGTAACATCTAAACCCACCACAGCGGCATGAATGGAAAACATTCATAGAAGCTTCCAATCTACAAGAGCTGGTGTAGATATACTGTCCTGGTCATGCTGGGGTATGTGGTAATGAAAGAGCTGACCACAGCTGTTTGTGCCCTATACCAGAGCGCTCTTTTAGTTTCGGTGACCGGAATTCTTACACCGGGTATAAAATTTTGTGTGCACCGTAAAAGACTATTTAAGTTTTTGGCGGGGAAAATCAGCTGATGTGTGTGTGTAAAATCAGTAAAATATAAATCATTACACACTCGTTCTGGATAAACACAGCGCTAAAATTCTTTTGTGTACTATAACTTTGTTCTGTGTTCTATTTTTGATTGCATTTTTATTTGTTTGAAATTAGTTTTGACGGAGTTACAGACTTTTGAAAACAGCGTCATCATTTAAGGAAATTCATAAAATAAGTAATCTTTTTATTAATTTAATATCTAAAAATCGGCCCATTCGTTTGAGTTTATAATTATAAAGACTTCTCGAAGGGAAGCTAAAGATTATTTTCACATACTTTTTTTTTTGGTTTCATATCTTGAGAATGTGTGGTAGTCAGTTTTGTGAGTGTGGCATTACAAGAACAAGCATATTGTCACCAGATTTTATAGCATTTAAATCCCTTTAAACGCATTCCTGATACCCACAAATCTTAAATAAGGTAGTAAAAAAATAACTTTTTGTAAAGCACCATCTGTTTTTGCATTTTCATTCATTTATAATGATATTTAGCTACGTATATAAGCGTCAGAAAACATGTAAAGCTATAGATAGATTACTTCCACATAATTTGATCTATCTTTCAAGTCTTGTTAATCTTCTATTTATAATATGAATTTTTTTTTTAATTGTGTGTGAGATAAGGACTGTTCCATTGGTGTTCTTTGGTAGACAATCCTGTGCACACGACGGCTGCCAGCGAATTCTAAGTAACTGTTTGTATATCTTCTTTCATTCAAAGTTACAATGCAGGTAGTAAATTTAGAGAAACCAAATTCTAAATCTAATACCATCCTTTTATCAATGGCTAGAGTCAGAGATACATATGATAATTTAGAAATATTTATGAATGGCATGAAAGCTCAGATAGAGTCACTAAAATATTTAGAGTGGGATGGTAAACAAGTTGTTGTTTCTTATTCGGGGATTATTTCCTTGTTTTGCTGGAGACACCACAGACATGGGTATATTCCTTGAGCTCCAGACAAACCAAACATTTTCATCAAAGACATCCAGAGAGCATACAACTTGCAAACCAAGAAGTTTGGCCATGTTGATAAGAGATTACAATAGATATATGAAATATGGGAAAGGGAATAAAAGGCAAGTGGCACATTACCATAATTGTTTACACAAACCAATGTTAGAGATTGAAATTGAAAATGTAGCTCCTCCTTACCTTCATATTTTATTAGGCATTGTTTTGAAACACCACAGACTTCTAGAACAGGTAGCTGATACAATAGACGCAAAGATATTTGAGAATTCGCAAGAGATACATGCAAACATTAGTACTTTTAAGAACTTGAAGAGATTTAGTAGGAACTGGAAATAGGCAGAAGAATTAGGAGCTAAAATTGAATTTTTCAGGTAGGTATTGAACTTTGTGAGGATAAGGAGGAGACAGATAATTTTAAAGTTAGACTTGAAAATGCACAAGATGCGCTGGCCAAACTTCAGTTTCAAGATCTGTGTACTAGGTCTGGTCCAGTTTGCTCACACATGGACAAGGTACTAGCCAAACACAAAATCATACAACAGGCTTATAATAGCAGAGCATTTATAGGGAATCACTGCCACAGATATCTCACACAAAAAAAGTTTATAAAGATCTTACAAGAGCAATCATTACACAAACACTGAAAATTACAGACAAACAAGATATAACTAACATAGCTTTTATTGCCCAAGAACAATTCAACTCACTGAAAGAAGCATTTAAGAAAGTACACAACAAAATATCACACAGTAAACCAATTAGTAAAGAATCAATAACAGCATCGATAGAGACTTATATGTCTTTGTTCAGAAAGCTATTCCCTAGTAAGACAATTCATAAACAGCACATATTAGAAAAAACATTGCGCAGACTGGATCAGAACTCATGATGTATGATTGAGATAATTGTTAGCTCTCATGTTCTGGGGACAATTGGGTTTGTTATTTTAAGGTTATTTTTTTTTTTTTTTTTTTGCGTACGCCCGCTAATACTCGAGGCGAAATCTCAGGTTATTATTTTTTTTATGTCTAACCTGACATTGATTTTACGTGAGTATCCCTTTATTTCTTGTACAGAGACAGGTGTCCCTCGCCATTCAGGCAAATACTCGCCGATTTCGGAGGTACCCATTGCAGCTGGGTCGGCTCAGGAGCCGCCAGTCCCTGGTCGACGACACTCCTTCAAATGTTCTCGCCAGGTCCCGAGTTAATCCAGTCTAAATCCCGGTCGACGAAAAATCCTCAAATGCCGTCGCCCGGGTTTGATCCTGTATCACCCGGTCGCCAGAGCGGTGTTGTAACCACTACGCTAGCGCGGCTCCCTTTTAAGGTTATAAATGTGGACATGCAATTTAAACTTTCAATAATTAATGTTTGACGCATGAAACCAAAACAAATTTCTATAACTAAAAGATCGCTCGCAAACAGCCGTGTTACAGACTAGCATCAAGAGCACCCATGGTGGGGACACTAGATATGCATAAGGGAGATATACTGAGAACAATTAATGATCGCCTCATTGAGAATGACACTGCAATAGATGAATCATCAAGGTTAAGACTTTTGGAATTTGGCATCAAACGTAAGGCTAGTAGAGATTGACGTATGAGAGGATGCATTCGTCGTCTTTACAACCAGCCAGCTACAGGAACAGTTAGCATTCACACTTTTCGACATATACTGGCGGAGACTGAGCACCTATGGGTTTGCCCGGAGTGCAATGTTGTCAATTCTGTATAACAATAATAAAAAAATTAAAAATATATGTATGTATGTATGTATGTATGTATGTATGTATGTATATATATATATATATATATATATATATATATATATATATATATATATATATATATATATATATATATATATATATATATATATATATATATATATATATATATATATCTGGTTCCTAGTTTTAATTGAAACGTTTATTGTTTTGAGGTTAGTATCTGTCTCATGTAATTGAATGTAGCTTTGACTATTACTATTCTCTTCTTCATTTCTGTTTCCCACATGCCATCTTCTGTTATTATATGACCGAGATAGGAGAAACTGTTGACTTGTTCGAAGATTTTTCCATTTATTCTTACCTTTAATGTTGGTTTATCATCACTGTGAAGCCTATTTTAATTGTGCGCCTCGTATGGTTCTCAGCAGGGTGTTATGTCTTTTTGTATGACCACAACATTTTAGCTGTCTTAATTTGGATCTCATTCATGTGCAGATTGCGGACAAAATGATGCATATTACCAGCTCAACAGAAGAGAACAAGTGGTAATCTTAAGAATTCCCGCGGGTCACAACAGATTGGGATACCATCTTTTCAACAAGCTAAAGATAGGAACTACTGATGAGTGTAACTGTGGAACTGATGAAATCACTGCTGAATACCTGCTTCATAGATACCCAACATATGTGGAACAGAGAAAGCGCATATGGCCGTCACCAGTCTGGAAGCAGGAAAAGCTCTACATACAGAGATTTGATTTAAAAAAAAAAAAGATAGACAAAACAAAACGAACACCGGAATTTCACATGATCCCACCGTGCCGGAAGTTAAATCAGCGCAGACTTCGCTGGCTTGGCCATGTTCGCCGCATGGATGATTGTCGCATCCCAAAAGATATCTTCTACGGACAATTAGCAGATGGCAAGAGAACAGTTGGGCGACCACAGCTGAGGTTCAAAGATGTGTGCAAGAGAGATATGAGGGCACTGGACATGGATCCAGCAACATGGGAGGATAAAGCTGCCGATCGCACTAAGTGGCGATGCTATTTACGGCGCCACCTCAGATTGGGCGAAGAGAGGCTCACACAAGAAGCAGAGGTGAGGGCTGTCACCTCAGGGGCGCATTCCCATAGTCAGTTATGACTGAAGGGGCTATTATTATTATTATTATAAGAGACTCATTTAAAAATAGGCTAAGGAGGCACCGAGTTTTGAAGGCATAATTCCATTGCAGGATATAGCAAGAAAGGCCCCTGTAATTAAAACCTAAATGAAAATTGCGCTGGTTTATTAATGCAGAATATAGATACAAAAAAAAAAAAAAAAACGAAAAAAAATCAATAGGCCTATGCAGTTTAAAAATAATCATATCCCTTTAGCTGGCATATGATAGGAAACTCTATACAGAGCGATACATCAGGAGGCAATCTGATCATCAGAAGTCCCCCCATTGAACAAGTGTTTTGGCCCAGTATACTCCTTTGCACTCTGAGGGGGGGCGGGCCCACTTGGGTCATGACTCCCAAGTGTCTCAGCCTCCTGTTGTCTTGTATCGAAAATGAACCCATTTCACTTGGTAGCAACTTTAAAATCCACAACTACGCCAGCCGTGGAGGCAATTGTGAAAGCAACAAAGAGAAGACAAATTATTTCGTTCGTTCCACCGCACACCACGATTAGGGACATATTATAAACAGGCCCCTATAATTTATTATTAACTCTTTGAGGACGTAAGGGTTTTCCCATGTTTTAGGCAAGGAATTTTTTGCGACTCTGGTTTTTCTTAGACCCTAGTGTTACCATGTAAGGCGTTCTTTCAAAGTTTTTAACAAATATGGTCATGTTATATATATTTGGAAAGGAAATTGAATGAGGATTCTGAATATGTTCAGTTTATAAATTTAAATTTTTTAATGAGTATAAAGTAGAGACTAGGAAGAAAAAAATTTGACAAAAAAAAAACAGAAACATATCAGAATTACCCACTGAAGACAGCTAATCCATTAGTTGTGTTATCCAAGATACAAATTTTTGTAAACTACATCCATTTTGGAAATAAAACAAATATGGTTCAAGTTTATACTCTATTTACTTTTCATTTGGCATCAAGAAAAGGAAAGACACTGTTGTCACAAATTTTCTGCGACTCAAGTTTTTCATAGGCCCCTATAGTGTTACCATGTAAGTGTCAGTTTGTTCTAAGCTTTTAACAAATAGAGTCAAGTTATATATAGTTGAAAATGGAATTGAGTGAGGATTCTGAATACTTTAAGTTTATAAATTACCATTTTTTATGAATATAAAGTAGTTAGAGACGAAGCAGAAAATTTTTTTACCAAACAAACACATATCAAACTTAACAATTGAAGGCAGCTAATCCTTCAGTTGTGTTATCCAAGATAGAAATCATTGTAAACTACATCTATTTTGGAAATAAATCACACATCACGTTTATACTCGACTACTTTCCATGTGTCATCCAGAAAATGAAATACACTCTACTGTCACAAATTTACAAATAATTGAAAAAGAACACAAAATGTGATATATATGCTGAACTGTTCTCACAAAGAACACTACTTACACACAAAATTAGAGATATATACAACTTAACTTTAGTGTGCCATTTCAGGAAACAATTATCTCTGTGCAGATGGAGGTTGCCAGTGCATCCTGCACAATAATAGTTTGTCCTTTTCCTGTTGTCAGGTTTACTGCAAACTTTACACCTCCTGAAATTAGTGCTTCTTTGCATTATATGTTTTACACCCTCCAGTCTTTCCAATGGGTTATCTGATAATTTACTTGGCCTTGGAGGGTTTAGCATACTGCTGATTTCAGGCATTGAGGATGCCGCCGAAGCACATTATTGTCTGATCAGTGTTTAACAACTTTTAACTTAACTCTTACTATACATGAGCTAAAACCGCGTTTTTACGCGCTAGTTTAGCTATCGTTACCGTCGCGCGCCACTTGAACTGGCGAGCCGTAAAATTGGTACTAAACCCGCGCCACTTCACAGGGCTTGCCGGATAGTAAGAGTTAAGCTGCGATTTTCCAACTCCAACTGGTCTTGTCAATTTGTACAAAATATAAGCATAAAACAGTGGATTGATCATCCGCTTGCTAGTCACATTGATTACGGAAACAACAATTAATGTTCTGTTGTACCAATAAACGCCTTTAGGCGTAACGGAACAACGGATAATTTCTTGTTGCCCTAAGACGCCGCAAGGCGTAATGGCCACAGACTGCTTGGTCGGTCGTCGGCTAAGGATGGAAGAAGAAGAATAAGCATAAAAGGTGGCTATTTCTAATATCCAAAAGAAAATCTTCCACCACTTCAAGAATTTTCTGTTGAAAAAGCTGTAATATCCTATCATCTGATATGCCTTGTCGCAACCATTCAATTTATGATTATATTCATGAATGATAAGAGGTTTCTCCTTTCCATTCACCATGACAGGCGCAGCAGACCCATTTGTGGTAATAATTGTGACAGGTTTTTTAGCTTTTTTGTCCTTCCAAGCAGCAACCAGCATCCTTTGCTCCGAATTGATATAATACTCAGTCTCCATATGCTTGAGGTTCAAAAACCTCAGCTGCTGTGGGAATCTGACTGTTCGCTTGAAGTGTTCCAGTGTAATATTGCTTCCATTTAAGCATTTCACTTACTAACAGTTTTGTAGTATGCCACCTGTCAGTATAAATGTGATAGCCAGTTCCCAGACAAGACAAAAGTGTTTCAAAAATTTTTACAGAATTGACACTGTAGTGGTGTTGATGGTATTGTATGATGGTGTTATTACTACATGTAACTTGTATGAGGCCAGCTGTGAAGGCTCCTGAGATAAAATGTGGTTGAGAATTATCAGAAGGCCTTTCTTGCTACCACTACGACCTCACACTTAATTTTTTTTTTTTCTTAATGAATGTGGCTACGTAAAGTGTCTAGGGTAATGATGTGTAATGTGGTGTGTTAGTTATAAATACACCCACAGGCATTTAAGAAGACTAATAAGATTAACAAGTGTTAAAATACACTGAACTAACTCACGTGTATAAAGTTTTTGATATAATTATATTACATTTATTTGTTCTGGATCAAGTTTTATTTTGACCAGAACTTGTTTTAAAAGAAGGATTTAAAATTTATGAAAATTATGCATGGAATGTTACATAATAAATACAAAAGTGTACATATTTAAGTACTAGAATAGTTAGTTTTATTCAAATGTTCTGGTAGTCAGCTACTAGGGAGGATATTTATTGTCTGTGCTGTTGGGGTGGTCTCATCACACCTGTCTATATTGACTACACCGTGTCCAGAAACTGGTGGGAATTTTTATGGGGATATTAGTCACTACCAATAGTTGGTGAATGTCCAGCAGACCAGAGGCTCACTCATCTTTTTGTAGCTCTGGTGCTGAAAACTTGCGGTCCCACCTCTCCGTGCTGGCGGACAATAATGGTGGTCTCTGTCACAAGAACTGCACAGATACACTCGAGTAAAGTCACCCACCGGATAGACTCTGCTTTGTTGTCGATAGAAAACTCACAGCTCTGCAATCAAAGTATGGGCTATGTGTCAAAATCTATTCTATACCCACGTCTGGACACCACACTGACACAACAACCACATCATACAGACAGGTCAGATCTCTCTGACCAAACAGCACAGTTACCATGGTGGGTTTACCTCAGATAGATCCTCCCAGACTATAGATTCTGAAAATATTTATTAGTTGTTGGCCCTAAAAGAAGATAGGTAATCTGTTTCAACGCTTGATTTATCTTGCATAATCCTTGCTGTAGTTTATGTACCTTGTTGGTCCCTAGACCCTGACTTGGGCGGGGGGTCTAGAGCAAAATCCCTACTGGTTTGTAAGGCTATATTATGATATGGCAGTATCAAATCACTCGAACATGAAACAATATTCAAAATATATAAAGAAATAATTTCAATCTTACCAGATTAAGAATACATAACACAGAATTGCTAGCAAAACTCAGCTGAGCTGCTGGCTATAGTATGGCGTCCCTAAATTTATTCACTGTCTTTCATATGGGAACACACCACACTTTAAAATCTGTGTCTAACACTGAACAATTATTGAAGAATGACCCCAAATGCGCTCTGAGCGCTAATGATATGATTGTCTGTGGCCAATCACTGCCAAGGTTTATTTTTAATTTCAAATTTCTACACTAAAGTCATTTCAGTCATGCTTCAGTCAAGTATGGATGGTTATCTGTTAGTCTGTCCGTCTCTACTTGTGTTTCTAAAAAAAATGTGCTTGATTTTTGAAGCAACCTTTCTCTCCCCTTAAAATTTTGTCGTAAAAAGTTATATTTAGACACAGCTACCGCTCAAAACCCCTCTCCTCCATAATAAGTAACTTTGAACACCTGTTCCCAAGGTCGTGTTTTTGTGTGCAAATTGTGACACTTTTAGATTCAATATAGTCTAGCGATGATGTGAACTACACTGTCTTTTGTCATTATCTTCAATATTATCTATCCGTTTGTAAAATTAAGATCATATTAGTTCACTGCTCAGAATAGGCCATCCGGCCAGCTAATTTTTATATTCCTAACATTAATATTAAGAAAATTTACTTTTTAAATTTTTGTAATTTTCCTACCATCCGCGTTCTGCCGCTCAATTCAAATCAAAATCTTAGTATCGCAAAAGCGTCCATTTCCGTACCTCGTGTCAATTTGGGGGACGTGAATTTTTTACTTTCCTCCATCCCCCCCAATTGCGTCTCCTTAGCCTTGCTACGCAATCTTTCCAGTCATATTTTTTCCTTTTTGATCCTCCGTTCCCCTCCTGTCTAGCAAGGCAAAATTTATAGAGGATGATGACCCGCGGTCTAGGCGATCATGTACATCAGCAGCTTACGCATTATGTTTTTTATCCTTAAATGTTATCTTTGGAGTATTTTACCGTTGTATCTCGGTCAATTTCACTACACATCTCCCCACTTGAAAACATGCCTATGGCAAGTTCCAAAACCAGCGATACACATAGGTAAAATTACTCCTCACGTCTGCCACTACTCTAATTTTGATCACAGGGGTGCCGACTGAGGAAATCTGCACCGACATTCAATTTGCCTGGGATATATTGGATACTGAACTGATATGGTTGAAGCAATAAAGACCACCTCAGCAATCTTGCGTTTTCATGCTTAGCCTGAGACAAGAACACGAGAGGCTGATGATCCGTCTCCACCACAAAAGTCCTACCATACAGATAGATTTGAAACTTCTTTATTGCCCAGATTAATGCTAAACATTCTTTTTTCGCTTGTGGAGTATCCTTGTTCCGCCTTATTCAATTTGCGGCTTGCATAAGCGACTGGTTTCAGTTCCCCATCAGGTGAAGATGATCTTTGCAACAAAGCCCCTCCAAGTCCTACATTACTGGCATCGGTTCTTAAGACAAAGTCCTGTGTCAAATCAGGCAGTTTGAGAATAGGCTTGCTAGTGAGTTTTTCCTTTAACTCTTGGAACGCTAATTCACATTGTGCAGTCCAAATAATTTTATCTGGAAGTCCCTTGCGAGTCAGATCAGTCAGAGGAGCACAAATGGCGTTAAAATTTTTGATGTATTTCTGATAAAATCCGCATAACGACACGAATGATCGCACGTCCTTTTTGGTTTGCGGCCTAGGTGCTCTCTGCAGTTTTTCCAAGTTCTTAGGATCAGGGGTCATATTACCCTGATATACAGTGTGCCCCAAGAATTCCAACTCTTTGCATCCAATACAACATTTTGTTGGCCTAGCAGTTAAGTTCGCCTCCCGAAGTCTATCAAACAACATCTCCAGAGCTTCAATGTGTTCTTCAAATGTCTCTGTGGCGACGAGTATATCATCCATGAAATTCGTGATACATGGGTTATTCAGGGGGTCCAACAATTTTCGCATCATCCTTGAAAACACACTCGGAGCATTTTTCAGTCCGAATGGTAGCATATTGAATTCATAATGTCCATCCGAAGTGCTAAAAGCCAAATAAGGTCTCACTTCAGGCTTCACTGGGATCTGGTAATAGCCTTTACTAAGATCCACTTTTGAAAAGTATTTTGCCTTGTTCAGTCTGGCAAATAACTGTTTTGTGTCTGGTAATGGATCCACTTGTCCTTCTGTGACAGCATTCAGTTTCCTGTAATCTATGCACAGTCTGTGTTCCCCAGACGGTTTCCTCAACAAAACGACACTAGAACTAAAAGATGATTCACTGTGCGAAATAATCCCCTCCTTCAATAAATAATCTATTTCTTCCTTTAATGCCTTCTCCTTCGCGAACGGAATAGAATAGGCTCTCATACAGATTGGGTTTGAGTCTACCAGTTTCATGTCATACTGTAGCAAATTTGTATGGCCTGGTTTATCTGTTAATACATCTGTATGTTCCTCCAGAACTTGTTGAACTCTCTCCCTCTGATTTTTAGTCAGGTGCTTACTGACTTTTACCTGTGCTGCGGTTTCACAAGGATGTAATGGGTATTCATGTGAGGTGAGTGGTTCCTTTTGCATCTGGGTTGCAATAGCTAAGGTCAATAAGGGGGTGCTTTCCTGGAGTGGTCTGTCCAGATACTTCTTTAACAGGTTTACATGATAAACTTTTTCCTTCCCCTTTTTGTCAATTTTATAGTTTGTTCTAGACACCTTCTCTAGAACCGTATATGGACCTTGCCAACCAATTTGTAATTTATTCTGGCTTCCGGGTAGTAAAAGCAGCACCTTCTCTCCGACTGCCAGTTCCCTGTCCTTTGCCTTCCTATTAAAATATGCTGCATGTTTCTTCCTGGCTTGTTTCAAATTATCATTTGCCAGTTTCCATCCAGCTTTCAAACGAGTGGTCAGTTCGTTCACGTATTGATACGATGAGGTAACAGTCTCTTCCGCCTTCTCATCTGTCCAGGTCCTTAATAGAGTTACATCTGGATCTTTAATTTACCATACTTATTTTTCATGGAACCCATCGGGTCCCGTCCCTTAGAAGCTCTATAATGAGGACTTTTCTTCCTAGAATCATCACTCACAAATCGACCACTACCAATTTTTCTCTGGGGTTTGTCTCCCCACTTAAGATTGTTTATGAGAGATCTTCGCTCTCTTGTCTGTTCCTCCAGTTTATATAAGTCTGACCGAGGGATTGTCATCCTATCCTGGGTTAAATTTCTTCTTTGTACTCTTCGCATAGCGGCCATGTTAATCCATTCAAGTGAAGACTGGGTGTGAAAAGGGGGCTCCCATTCCACTTTGTCTACCCGTGTATAATTAGTTTTCCTTTCAGGCCTAAAGTTGCCCCGTGGCGGTTCTAGGTCCTGCACATATTTTCCCTTTGTGGGTGTTCCCTCATGAAATACGCCACATGCTTCTACAAAGTTTTCAACATCGACATTTACGTCGGGCCAATAGTATTTTAGAGCAATCTTTTGGCAGATGGTACCGACTTTCTCATGGTCACCATCTTTTCCAACATGTAAGCTCCTTATCAAATTTGCCCTATATCTCTTGGGAAGAACTAACTGTCCGTGACCAGTGATCTAGTTCCTGTCTTCCTGTATAATAATCTATTCTTCATGAAATATTCCCCCTTGCTCGGAGGTGTGTGGCATTTGGGCAATTTTTTAAAACATGGCTGGAGTGTCCTATCCTCAGCCTGCGCCTTCCTCATCTCCTCTGGATGAGCATTTATAGGTTCACCTTCTTCCTCCTTCTTCTGTGACCTGGTCTGCACTGTCGCCATGATCACAGGTTTCTCGGGATTCCCCAAGAAGACGTATCTACACCCCAATATCAGAGGGTAGATTGGTTCATCTATCACTGCTGCTCTGATTTCTCCTTCCACATAGCGAGTTTTCACCGTTATCCTTGCGATGGGAAGTGTCATGAGTGGTATGTCCTTAGTCGCCCCTTGTATTTCCACTGTTTCTGTGGTATACTGACTTGGGTCCACTAGGCTAGACTTCACAACTGAATCATAATCCAAACCTGTATCATAAAGGCACCTTATGGTGACCCCATTACAAATAACATCTTCACAAACTGGGGGGTGATAAGGTTCCTGTTGTCCCTTAGGATTAACCTTTAATCTTTGCGTCCCCGACTTCATTGCAGCAATGTTTGAAGGTTTCCTTCTACAAAATTCGGTGTTATGGTTATCCTTCTTGCACCATTTGCACCATCTTTTTCCTTGGTTCAACGGTTTTCTTTCATTGAACTTTTGGTCATTGAACTGTGAGTTTCTGTCGCGATAGTCATTTCTTGGCCGCTCAAAATTTGTCCTACCCTTATTTCCCTGCTCTCTATTATCAAATTTATTAAATTGCTGTGGAGCTTTAAAATTGTCTATGTGCTTCTTCTTAGCACCACTTACCTCTGCCTGAGCTGCCTGATACCTCTCAGCAACATTTAAAATTTCCCCCAACTTCTCTGCACCTTGTTCCATGAGAAATTTTCTCATGTCTGGAGCCATGGACTCTCTCAATTGCTCAATCATGATCATTTCTTTAAGATCTTGGGTCTTCCCCAGAGCCGTCCATTTCTCCAAATAGGTTTCTATTCTGGCAGAAAATTGGTGGTATGTCTCCCCAGACAACAGTTTGGCATTTCTGAATTTCTTACGATAAAATTCACCATTCTTTTCGTACCTTAATAACAAAGCCTGCTTTAACATGTCATAATTGTCTTGGTCTTCCCTGTTCATTTTGGCAAATACTTCGTAAGAAGTACCCCTCAATCCCTGTGATAGCTTTAAGCTCCACCTCTCTCTCTCTAACCCATATGTAGTAGCTAATAACTCAAAACGTCCTAGGTACCCCTCTATGTCATCGTCTTTTTCAACAAAATGGTCTAAATGAAACCCCATAGCTGAGTTTGAGGCTCCCATACTGGGCGTAGCATCTGAGGCAAAAGGGCTGGCACCATTTTCAGGAGCCGGGCCTTGTAATTCCAGCTCCCTTAGTCGTAATTCGTGCTCCCTCTGCAACCTTCTATCTTCTGCCTCCCTTTCGGCAGTCAACCTTTTTTCTTCTGCCTCCCTTTCGGCCTTTTTATCTTCTGCCTCCCTTTCGGCCTTTTTATCTTCTGCCTCCCTTTGCTGTCGTTTTTCTTCTGCCTCAATCTGCAGCCTCTTAATTTCTCTATCAGCCTCAATTTGTAATCTCTTTTCTTCAGCTAACCTGTCAGCCTCTAATTTTCTTTCAGCCTCTTTTTCTAATCTCCTTTCTTCCCGTTCAATATATTTATCACATTCAGTCGTTACGTATTGAATTAAAATTTGACCATCCATCCCCATCTCCTTCGCAGTGAGCACAGCAGCTGATCTAAACTTTGCTAGCTCTGCCATACTTTTTGGACAATATAATAATATACAAGATAAATCTCTAACCAGTAAATACACTAAGTACTTCTAATTACTATATGACTATAGTCTAACTAATTCTAACTAACCAGTTAACTAATTAATTATTACTGGCTGTGAAGATTCACCAACTTTTATCTGCAGGGACACTTTTAATTTTAAAGGAAATTTTACAATTTATTTCCCTACTTTTATTTCTCCCACCAGGAGATCCTAATTTTACTGTTGGGCTAATTATCCCTGGACAAGACCCAAATTTATGTAGTGGTGTTGATGGTATTGTATGATGGTGTTATTACTACATGTAACTTGTATGAGGCCAGCTGTGAAGGCTCCTGAGATAAAATGTGGTTGAGAATTATCAGAAGGCCTTTCTTGCTACCACTACGACCTCACACTTAATTTTTTTTTTCTTAATGAATGTGGCTACGTAAAGTGTCTAGGGTAATGATGTGTAATGTGGTGTGTTAGTTATAAATACACCCACAGGCATTTAAGAAGACTAATAAGATTAACAAGTGTTAAAATACACTGAACTAACTCACGTGTATAAAGTTTTTGATATAATTATATTACATTTATTTGTTCTGGATCAAGTTTTATTTTGACCAGAACTTGTTTTAAAAGAAGGATTTAAAATTTATGAAAATTATGCATGGAATGTTACATAATAAATACAAAAGTGTACATATTTAAGTACTAGAATAGTTAGTTTTATTCAAATGTTCTGGTAGTCAGCTACTAGGGAGGATATTTATTGTCTGTGCTGTTGGGGTGGTCTCATCACACCTGTCTATATTGACTACACCGTGTCCAGAAACTGGTGGGAATTTTTATGGGGATATTAGTCACTACCAATAGTTGGTGAATGTCCAGCAGACCAGAGGCTCACTCATCTTTTTGTAGCTCTGGTGCTGAAAACTTGCGGTCCCACCTCTCCGTGCTGGCGGACAATAATGGTGGTCTCTGTCACAAGAACTGCACAGATACACTCGAGTAAAGTCACCCACCGGATAGACTCTGCTTTGTTGTCGATAGAAAACTCACAGCTCTGCAATCAAAGTATGGGCTATGTGTCAAAATCTATTCTATACCCACGTCTGGACACCACACTGACACAACAACCACATCATACAGACAGGTCAGATCTCTCTGACCAAACAGCACAGTTACCATGGTGGGTTTACCTCAGATAGATCCTCCCAGACTATAGATTCTGAAAAATATTTATTAGTTGTTGGCCCTAAAAGAAGATAGGTAATCTGTTTCAACGCTTGATTTATCTTGCATAATCCTTGCTGTAGTTTATGTACCTTGTTGGTCCCTAGACCCTGACTTGGGCGGGGGGTCTAGAGCAAAATCCCTACTGGTTTGTAAGGCTATATTATGATATGGCAGTATCAAATCACTCGAACATGAAACAATATTCAAAATATATAAAGAAATAATTTCAATCTTACCAGATTAAGAATACATAACACAGAATTGCTAGCAAAACTCAGCTGAGCTGCTGGCTATAGTATGGCGTCCCTAAATTTATTCACTGTCTTTCATATGGGAACACACACCACACTTTAAAATCTGTGTCTAACACTGAACAATTATTGAAGAATGACCCCAAATGCGCTCTGAGCGCTAATGATATGATTGTCTGTGGCCAATCACTGCCAAGGTTTATTTTTAATTTCAAATTTCTACACTAAAGTCATTTCAGTCATGCTTCAGTCAAGTATGGATGGTTATCTGTTAGTCTGTCCGTCTCTACTTGTGTTTCTAAAAAAAAATGTGCTTGATTTTTGAAGCAACCTTTCTCTCCCCTTAAAATTTTGTCGTAAAAAAGTTATATTTAGACACAGCTACCGCTCAAAAACCCCTCTCCTCCATAATAAGTAACTTTGAACACCTGTTCCCAAGGTCGTGTTTTTGTGTGCAAATTGTGACACTTTTAGATTCAATATAGTCTAGCGATGATGTGAACTACACTGTCTTTTGTCATTATCTTCAATATTATCTATCCGTTTGTAAAATTAAGATCATATTAGTTCACTGCTCAGAATAGGCCATCCGGCCAGCTAATTTTTATATTCCTAACATTAATATTAAGAAAATTTACTTTTTAAATTTTTGTAATTTTCCTACCATCCGCGTTCTGCCGCTCAATTCAAATCAAAATCTTAGTATCGCAAAAGCGTCCATTTCCGTACCTCGTGTCAATTTGGGGGACGTGAATTTTTTACTTTCCTCCATCCCCCCCAATTGCGTCTCCTTAGCCTTGCTACGCAATCTTTCCAGTCATATTTTTTTCCTTTTTTGATCCTCCGTTCCCCTCCTGTCTAGCAAGGCAAAATTTATAGAGGATGATGACCCGCGGTCTTAGGCGATCAATTTCACTACAGTACATCAGCAGCTTACGCATTTACAGGACCAACTGCATTAAATTGCTTATATTTCCACCGACCTTTCCATCCTATGATCATCTCATCAATAGCTGTGTCTTGGTTCAGAGTATGTGCCACAACAAATTTAGAGTATAACATTTGAACGAAGGGCTCTATCTTGTTTTTTACCTTCTGCGAGAGGCTCACAAATATGCAACATAGTTTGCAATATAGACAAAAATATGTCTCTCCATCATTTGGGAATAAAATGGAGTGTGAAACATAGGCTCTTGTGAGGAGAAATAATCTTTTATACTTGGCCTTTTGTAGATACCCATTGCTTGAAGCAGAGCAACAAATTTTAGCAGCTCATAATCACTTACTGGGTTCCACCTAGTATATCTTGATCATTTCAATGAATGTGTATGCTTCTGCACTTCAATTTCTGCAAAGCAGTTTATGCTTTTTAACATTTCCTCCCTTGCAGCGGATGATACAAGGCTTTTAAAACACTAGATTGGGGTAGATGATTCATTTAAATTTGCTGACACACAAACTGCTCTTCCATCTATGGGTTGGAATCTAAAGCTATTCTTTGTTAGTGCACCCACATTTGCCTCCTGCCATTCTATATTTCTGACACATTCCTGATTTCACCTTTCCCCTTGTAAAACTAAATTCGGTTTTACTGGATCTGATATTGAATAATCAATGTTAGGTGATGGAACCACACCCACTCTTCCTGACATAACACCTTCATTCTTTGAATCCACATTGCTGGAAGATGAACTATAACTAGAATTAACACTTAAGTCGCTACTGCTGTACCCGTCTTCAAGTTCGCTGAAATTTTCTTTCAAACAAAGAGCCTGCTGAGCACTAAGATGAGTAGGTCGCTTGCGAGAAGATGAACTAGACGCCATCGAAAATAGGTAACACAAATTTTGAAAAACTTACACGAGATGGCTGATGTAAACGTGTTCAAAGAACTCGAAAGAGTAACGCTATAACTTTCCCGCGTTTAGAATAATAATGAGAAATGGCTGTACTTCCGCTTCCCAGTCATTTAAAACTTCTAACTGGGATGAAACGAAACAAAAACTTAGTTCAAAGAGAACGACCCTGAAAACTGGCCTCCTGTCTTCTGAGTCTAGATTTACCTACCCCAAATAGTGGCTGCTTGTCCTTTAAGAGTTAACAAAACTAATGCTGTTCTTCGGTTGAAATGATCAGTGGGCTGTGTGTTCAATATAACCTCAAAAAAATAATTCAGAGGTGCAGTAATAAGGGGTAAGAGTTTAGAAATCCTAACGACGTAGGCAACTTATTTGTATGGCTTCAAAGAACACAAACCACTGTTCTTCATTTCAACTGTTTTCTTTGGTCATTTCTTACTGTTATACATGCAACAGAGTATGTTCCATTCATTTAACCTCGTCAAACTGTAAAGTGATGATGTCTTTGGGTTGTGATGATCACCAAGAGATTCAGCGCTACATAATTAACAGCATTTAGTTTTTTTTTTCATCTTGTTTTTTCAGAACTTTTCTTACCCTGAAATCTTGTGAGGATTACCAGTTTGATCCAAAGATTAAATGTGTTTACAGGCCTACAAAATTGGTTGAGTCATACTCACAATCCAGTGTGTGTCATGTAGTTCGCAGGAGTTTAATTATAGTAGGTTTAGAAATTAATGCCAAGAATATGAAGAATAACATTGCTGAAGAGATTAGAGTAATCAGAATGTTTTAGTTCAATCGCATACCATGGGGATACACTTGTGATTTCACCCAAATGGCTATCAATGCGTGAAACATAGCCAAAGTCATTTTTTGTGCATGCATTTTTTGTGTGTCTGCAGTTACATATTGCATTACAGCGTTATGATTACCAAGTTAGCATATCCGAATTCAGTTTTGCCAATGCATGCTCTTTTATACAATGTAATGATTACCACGTTAGCATTAGGATCCTCGGTTCATATTTTTTCATGTCACCAGTTATTTTTGAAAAAAGCTCTGCAGAAGGTAAGTTTTAGGTTTAAGATGATAAGCATTAGCTGTTGTTGTTTTAAGATTTGTAAGCCCATCCCTTTTATTATGTCCAAAGAGAAAACAAAATGTTGGAAGCAGCATTACAGTTAGCGGTTTGTAGTGAGATATCCGTGATACACTCGCCCAAATATAATTAGATTACCTCATTTTGAATTTTTCTTCAATACGCCAAGATAGATTTTCTACACATCCCGCCACCATTGCCCGACCCTGCTCATGTTTCTCAAAAAGTCCACTTCTAGTGATGTAAAGTTACCGTTTTTAACCCGCTGCTATAAAAATTTGAAAATTGTCAAGGTCGATCAAATCTAATGCAAAATATTGGACACTACTTGAATTTTTTTTAACTAACGTATTCTAAGAATCTATTATTAGTTACAACATGCGACAGTTGTCGTTAGACGTCGCATTTTCAAAAAACGCCAGCGAGCTGCTTGCGTATCTATTAACGCCACGCGAGGGTACCCACCCCATTAGTACAGGCTTTTTCGTTACTCCGTACTAATTTTTAAATATAACATAAAACCGTCTTGGCAGTCAGCCAACACGTGTTTCGTTTTCAAAAAAGACGGGAAAGATAGAAAAGAGGGGGGTTATCATGGGAAAAGTCTAAATCCACTTGGGTAGTGTCAAACTGAAACTAATGAACCAAATGAGTGCAGGGGAGAGAGAGGGGCAAAAGACAGAAACGTAGATAATGTATTGCATTCTATAGAAGGATAAATAAAAAGGAAAGGACAGAATGGAATTATAAACAATAATTGTTCTTATTTAATACTATGCTATTCCCTATAAAAATGTATCTGGACTTAGAGTAAAAGTATTTTGTTCAGAATAAATAAAGAGAAAAGTACAAAGATGCAAACTTAGATAAAGACGTAGATGAAAACATACTGGCTAGATAAAGGACACTAGCCTGATTAATAATCACTTTCCATCTTCTATCTCACTACAAAAATGACTGAGTTATCGCATAAAATAAAAATTGACTACAGACGCACTGGTAACCTCTCGATTTTGAAAAGCTAGGGGATGTTACAATTTTTTTCTATACGCGTTGTTTGGAAGCAAGTCAAATCGGCGTAGTTTAAATTGATTGGTTAATGTTAGTCTAAACTTAGAGAGAATAAAACTAACACTTCTGCTATGCAGGGTACCACTTGAAAAATATTTCCTACAAGAAAGGTTCAAGGCAGAGCAATTAGTGACCAAATTGCCTTTGCGTCTGAAGCAGCAGCTATCTAAAAGTGACCCATTGATAGCCTGTTAACCTTTAACAAATTGTGTGAATTATTTCATTGATTGCGGTAAGATGAATAACTTTTTTAATACATTATTAGAATGTAGAGGCCAACCTATATAGGGCGCCATAATATTGTGTGTGTACGACATTGGCCTTTGTGGAATATTGCGACATACTAGGAGCACAGGCATGTCTAAGCAGACTTAGGAAGCATATCAAAGAACACTTGAGTTGAATAATATCATACATTCTTTTGACTGTAAGACCAGAAAGTCACTGGCAGGCCTGTTGTTATATTAACTCCGGAGAAAAAGAAAAGATTGTATTCCAGCTGAAGATGAAGATGATGTATAGTGACAGGGACGTAGAGACTATGTGGAAAAAAAATACCCCCTGATTATGAAGTAGTCACGGTAAAGTTAAAGACTGTAGCTAATTTAGTTAGCTCTTTTATCTGATCACAATACATGTTTAATGATGTTAAATTGGTAGTGGTGGAGATAATTAACTAGAGACTTAGGGAGGCTTGTTCCTCTTGTTTCAGGGTTACATCACCCAGTATCAAGTTGGTCAGGAGCTGGAGCTGCAGAATTTGAGGCAACCTACCGGTTGTTTCTATATTGAAGCCTAAATGTACTAGCACTCTCCAGTATACACTGTAGTGAAGCAGTGTGCAAGTTTTCTCGAGCAAGTCTTTCAGTGTCAACAAGAATTAAAAGATAAGCCAAAATCTTGCGGCCTTACATGCAAACTCAAATGTGTTTAAGGTAGTGACATATGGCTACCCACTTTCCAATAGTGAGATTAAAAAAATTTTCCAACAGGGAATAAAAAATAAAAACAATTTTCTATTTTTCATGTTTAAATCATCGTATAAAACCACAGTTTCATGTTTTAAACTAAAATAATTCATAAAATTGTACTTAATATCATATTTAAAACTCTGGTATGAATTTTAGGAGTTAATCAGTGTTTTTGTCTAACACACATTTATCACTTGAGTGTTTTACATAGCACTAAGCCAATGTTTAACATCACAAACACTAGTTACCTTGTAAATAATGACCCAACATGAAGGTGCGTAGCATTGTACCCTGAGAACTCATCATCGAACTATTATAATCAGGGACTATAGCTGAGGCAACTCTGAGAAAGATTATTTATAACATCAAAACCCACCCAAGAGGAATAGGGTCACTCAAGATGATTTCTTATGAAATTTTGTACAAAAGTGTGTGCTCTAGAAAGCTTTGATCGTAAATTTAGCATTTGTTACATGCAACGTTGTGCATTTTCACCCACAAAAACCAACTCGCCATTTTATTCTCCAGTTTTATACCGATGATTCTGTAAATAGTAGTTGAAATTGCAGAGCCATTGAAAAGAATTGTTCACAATTGGAAAATAAGACAAAGTAAGTCCCTTGGGTAAATCGGTAAACCAATCAGTTCAAGGAACCAAGCCTGAAAATGAGACACCTATTGTCGATGTTGTAAGAGCGCTATAAAGCCATCTGTGCTCAATGATTTAGACTCCAGCAAAGAAAATGGTAAAGGTCATTTCAGTGAATATGAATGAAGCTGACAAGCTAAAAAATTGACAACAGAGGAAATGTGTTTGATTTGAATCCTTATGGATGTTCTCTACAATTAAAATGCTGTTTGGGTTTTTGAAAATCATGCGCTAAAAGTTAGATGTGAAAATGTCATCAGTACTCACTGACCTGTGAGATTTAGTCGAAGAGACTCGGGGGTGGCTTTTGTCATGAAATTAGTATCAAGTGCACAAAATATGTGAAGTCGAATGGAATGCTCAATTTCAATACTTCTGTGTTTCATCTCCAGCTATTCTCACAAAACACAAAATTTGAAAGTAAAATGTGACTCAATTGTTGTCGTCATTTGTTTCGTTTGTCTATTGGGAAAGGCCACAGTGCATTGATAGAATTTTTCTTCAATATACATGAGAAATTTTAAGTCAACCCATGGCAAATGAAAGCATACAGGAGAAGTGCACAGTGATCTATTCAGCAAGTATGGACATTATTGTGCAATGGAAAGTGTAGTTGTTACCCTTTAGAGCACCGAAAAAATTTAAAAAATTTGCCCTAGACACTGCATTCTTTTTTCACAACGCCCCATTTTTAGTGGGTACTATTAAATTCTATAGGAGAAATTGCTATCATTTTTGGATTCAACAGGAGCTCATTAAATCTGATTCAAATTTTGTTTTGAGAGTTCTTTTAGGCTCTGTTTACCTTGCTGGTTGATTTGATCCCGGGAGCTATTGCCGGCGGGATTGTCTTTTCACCCAAGCCGACAGGCAAGTCCTGGGTGAGGGGCCACACTAAATGGGCTGAGGAGTGGTGGAACCCTATAGGTGTAGATCAGAACCCACCGGCGAAACCAAGTCCACCCCCACTTCATGGATAAATGTACATTCTTGCCTCAATTCACATTTGAAAATTATCACACAGTTGGGCTTGTGTGTCATATAATCTTACCAGATACTGACCTAAGTTAATGGATACACTTATTGAGATTCAAGAGTTTTCACAATCCCTCCTGTTTTTGCAGCATGATGACCCAGCATGCATACTATAATCACTTGGCACAGACTTTAATACTCAAACATTCCGCAGCAGGAGATATAAATTTTGAAAATATCATTAAAAATTAACCTTTCTGTCAAACCAGAGCACAGCTCTGTCAAGGTCTGCATAGTTGGAGAGCCTGGACGCTGCACAGTATATACCCCACCTATCCCCAACTGATTAAACCAGAAGTTGCCTCTGTAGTTGCCAGGTCAGATCCTTGTAAAGAGACTGGAGCTCAAATAAACATAGTTAGGATGGCAGAAAAGCCACGAAAGACAGGTGTATAATAACGCAACCATATTTTCACTACGGCGGCCTCGGTAAAAACAATTCCGCGCAGAGCTAATTTGCTGCTTGCGATAATTAACTACTGGGAACATAAACAGATTAGGGAGAGTCATTATTGTGACAAAAAAGTCGTTAGATACTGTCCATTAACCTAAAAACCACAGTATCCATGGTTTCGCTTTGATTCTGGAGAAGGAAAAAATTTGAGTTTTTTCGCCCTGTGGAGCTCCAAGGTGCAGCCTACTACCTTAATCTCCACCCTATTCAGCTACTGGAACCCTCTAGACAGTTTGTGGAGAACATGATGAGAACTACTGACCAAAACAGTCAGAAAAAGAGAAACCCAGATAGTGATGCTCTTCAGAGGAACAGTATTTGGATACAGCAAAAAGACAGGGAAAACATAAAAAGCAAGTTATGTTTGCATTAAGATAAGTATCTATTGGAAGATGATCAAACTTCAAAATAAGTGTATATTAATTTTCAGATCCGTATACAAGAACAAAAGGAGGAGTTTACTCTTTTAAGTTTAAACATTCCTGTCCTAAAAAAGGAAAACCTTTGGATGGAGGAATACAGAAAAAGGTAGAAATTGAAATAGATTAATATCATAACTTTAAAACAGTCCCCTTGAGTTCAGTCAATTTTAGTGTAGTTAAAATTGTAGCAGTTGGAGAAATAGCCATCCCAGAGCTTATCACTAACCATCTGGACATTTTCATTACCCTAAGAGGTTGAAACTAAGATGCCTCCCTATCCTAGTAATAATAACATCACAAACACTAGATACCCAAAATAAATCGCAGAGTGAGATCGTAGGGTGGTAGCCAGTTAGGGGGAAGCGTACCAATCGCCCAATCTTTCTTACTGAGAGTGCAACTCTCATACAACCCAGCCATTAGACAAGATGGAAACTACAAAAAAAGCCAACTGGGGGACTTGCATAGCTGACCTCACTCTGTAGACACGTACTGATTATTCTCTTTAACATCAAAACCCACCACATGGTTCAGCATCATGATTTAGGGTCAGGCTTAAGATGCAGAGACAAAGAAATACTCTGTACCGCTAACCCTAAACTATTTCGAGCTTTTTCAAAAATAATATTGCGCGAATACAATTTATGCCATACGGTTTAAAAAAAAACGTACGTTAAAAAAATAACTACAAAATACCAACTCGCCACTTATTACTGCATCTCCAAATCCATATGACATGCCATGCCGATTTGATCAAATTATTTACAGGTGCATCTAAAGCCATTTGGGTGAAATTGCTCATAGTTTTGCCATGTGAAAAGAATATAGTTGCAAATTGGAAAAATTAAACGTATACACAGCAGATGGAATCCCTTGTGGTAAATAGTTAAAATGTATCAGTTCAAGGAACCAAGCTGTGAAGATCAACAGTGGTTACAGTTGGACCTGTAAGGTTTGGGGCTTGAATGTTGTGATAAGAGCATAAAGTAGAGAAAGTTTTGCATGCTGTAAGGAACTGCAATGATTTAGACTCCAGAAGAACAAATGGTAAATTAGACATTTCAGTGATATATGAATGAATGCTGCAGTCACTGTGAAGTAAAACGTGAAAATGTGGATTGATCAACAAATAGTTATTACATGCATTGTATATGATTTGAATTATAAAATTGAAGTGCAATTCTCTACAATTAAATGATTAGAAATCGCGGCATGTTTTTGAAAATCAGATTGTGCTAAAAGTGATGTCAGAAGTAATAGTCATGTACAATGTTACATGCTGAAAACTTTTTGTTTGTTTATTTATTTAGTGGGGTGGGGGTGGGGGGTGTTAGGTAATATCATTATTAAGCTGGAAGTGTATTTTTGCAAATGATATGGAAGTTTGATTCCATTCTGTTCTCCAAAGTCAGATTTTGTTTGCGCTTCAGTAGCACCAGACTCCATTCTTTGACATTTTTTTACTGAACCATAATTAAAATTTGGAAAGTGCTAAATGTATGACTCAACCTTCCTTGTCGTCTCCTTTTTTTCTTGTTTGTCCTCTAGATCAGTGCCTTTCAATCCATTGATATGAAGAAGGTCTTCATGCTGAGAAATTTTATAGTTTTTTCCCCTACCAACATACTGAAATGAAAGTCAATAAATTGTTGTTAGTATTTCTTCAGTGTATTGTGTGTATGCCGTGGTATGGATAGGTGTATTATGTGTTCTTTGTGTCATGTGTAGTTGTTAACCTTTAGCACGCTGCATAAAAATTTAAAAAATTTGCCCTGCCACTGCATTCTTTTTCACAACGCCCCATTTTTATAGTGGGTGACTATTAAATTCTATAGTTTTTTTGTTTTTTGGTCAATTGCTATCATTTTTGGATTGTATAGAAATGAATGAATGATGAATCTGATGATGTAAATTTTGTTTGAGTACATGTTAGATGTGATAGGAAGAGAGGAAAGGAAAGATGAAAAAAACGAAAAAAAAAATTAAAATAAATTTTTTTTTTTTTTAAATTTTAAAATTAAAAAAATTTTTTTTTAAAAATAACCAACACACAAAGAGTCCATATCCCTTGCATCTCAATGAAAGTCATTTGACCAACAGACCAATACAAATCAAATGACGATCTTTTTGTTACACCCATCATCAGTAGCAAAGCAACAAACATCCTCGTCAGCAGTGACATTCGGCCGTAATTCTAAACCTTTCCGATATTCCTAGTCCTAACCCCTAAAATTATACATACTAGCAATGCCATTCTACTTTCGTTTCCATCTCAGCCATCAAACATATTCTGAGAACCGATATCAGCGCTTATAAAGACAAAAATCTCATCCCCACCGCATGGCGTCAGAATTCAATAAAATTAGAGCGAAAATGGCCGCGTGTTCGATGCCGATTCATTTCGATTTAAAAAATTTATAAAAAATAAACGCGGATACACCCATCACTTTTTTAAGATCGGAAACGGAAGCTAACTCTCTTGCAAATAACATTACAACTTAACATCCGGGGTTCAGATCACGTGCACACACATTATAAATCAGTTCCCCGATGATAGCCGCAAGGCCACACATGTGGCCTCTAGCATGGAGAACATAGGTTACGTTCGGCCCAATGTGTGGCCCGCAGCGTGCTAAAGGTTAAAGTTTATTTTCATTAACGTCAACAGGCCACACTGTCCACCATAAATATGTTATGGATACGTAAGTGGGGTAGGAGGAAACTGTTAATGTAATCGCTGATGAATGGCAATCAGCATAGGTCGGGCTTATGAATGGCCGACAGGTGTGGGAATATGTAGATGTCAACATACGCGAATGTTAAAGGGTTCTGGCATACCTGGACAAACTGGAACCTCACACCACAGCAAAACATAGGAGTCAGGGAATGTCGGAACGAGTGGTAACGTAATACAGTTTATTACGACAGACTCACGTAGACATGGGACAACATTTCATAACAAATCATGGAGCATCAATGGTTCACAGCATAATCATACAGCATCAGGTACAAAATATCCGTCACATCGGTTGCATAAACCACAGGCCTCAGCACAGTACACTGTTACAATAAATATCCCTCAGGAACAAACTTCCAACATCTTAAATATCTAGTAAGTAAATCCAATGGGGAAAAATTAGGCTGTGTAACAAAATAGCTCACAGTATCTCTTATTTTGTAATAGACCATGGTAAACATCCATTAGGAACAAAGGTTTGTATGAATATCTTCATCAATAATAATACTCGCGAGCGGTATACTCCATGGCCTCGAAAAGATATCTTCAATAATCACAAAATTCTCCCCTTTACAAAAGAGACACCCTGGAACGCACTAGCGAGATGAGACTGCCATCTCGAGGTCCTGCCAGCAACACACTGTCACGAGATTTTCGTCTCTCAGTACAACTCAGTAAAAATTACACAATTGCCCGGACCAACCACGTGAGACTACAGTTTAGCTCAATCGTCTCTCCCCAAACTAACACTAAGAATATTTGAATCAGATTGAGCTATGCTCAAAAATTACAGAGCACAAAGACACCAACTGAAAAAAATCTCATCACTAAAAGCGTGCTTACTAGCGTGTGTAACAAAAATCCGACCCGTCCATATGAGTCTTTATCACTTAACTTCCATTAATAAAAATATGACTTAACAGAGTACACCGACCCCCGGGAAAAAAAAAATGATATCATTTTTTTTTTTTTGACAATACATGTGAGGTCGATGGCATACTAATATCTACAACAAGTAATTACATTATGTTAAGTCATATAATTAACTTAACAATAGAGGGATGGAAGTGAGGGTACAGTATGAAGAAAAAGTATGCAGATAGAATGAAATGCAAACGTAGATGAAGTATGGAAGCATAAACAAGATAAGAACCAACAAGTGGATGGTAAAAGAAGAGATGAAATAAAATTAAGAATGATCAGGAAAGAAAGAAAGGAAAGATATGTATGTAATGAAAGAAGGTACAGATACATCACGATAACAATTGAAATTAAACAGTACATTGCATGTAAATAAATACAATTATGACAAAACAGCATAGAACTAAAAGGCAATGTATGTATGTATATATATATATATATATATATATATATATATATATATATATATATATATATATATATATATATATATATATATATATATATATATATATATATATATATAAAACACCAAAGAAAGCTATACTAAATAAAGCATAATAGGCAATCTCAACAAGTTAATAAACTTATTAAGTACTAATAATGAATTATTATGGACATCACAAAAAAATTTAATAACACCGTTATAAATCGTTACCACTGATGCACAACTAAAGCGCTGGGTAAAGAAAAAACATTACAATATCAGGAAAAAAAAATATCTTTTCTCTTGTCTTCATTTTTTAAAACTAAAAATGTACAATACCAAAATGTATCGTAATGATAAGTTAAGTAACAATAGTATCATCATTACAATCGTCACCCGCTCAACGTCTATCAAAACACAGTAGTATAAGAATAATATGGGAATGAAATGGGGCATTATCAGAATACAGTCATATAATAATAACATGGCAATGAAATAGTGCATAACGATGAACCAACATACTATGTTAAAGAAGTTATACCATATCCTAATACAATACTATCTAATATACTATACTATAATAATATACAATACTATCTACTATCCTAAAGAAGTTACATAGTAAGGAAAACGCCAGTGGTCTTGAAACATCCTATGAACATTCTTCTTCTTCGATCCTTAACCACCGACCGTCAAAGCAGTCAGTGGCCATCACGCCTAGTGGCGTCTTGTAGGGCAACAACAAATTGATTCCACTTTGCACGGTCGGTGGCCATCTTTCGTACAGTGCCCCAACTCTGGTTCATTCTTTGCATCTCAGCCTCCTATTCTTGTATCCTGTTTTGCGGTCAGGACATCCGTTTTCATGTCAGTGGCTTCCTTTCGGCTTTCACCACCGACAGTCATATGAGCCACAGACTCCGAATGTCCATCCCGCAGCAAAGTTTGTTCATTTGATGTTGTTTCCGTAACTTCATTATTTTTTTTTGCATAGACAGGGGTGTCAGCCCTATGCTAAAACCCCCAACCTGGAGGACCAGGGTACCAGCTTTTGTCTGACCCCTATCCACACAGACCAGTCCAGCTTGGTTGAACCTACCAGGAGTAAAACTCCCACTGGCATAGCTCTGGGGATTGTCAGGGTACGCAAGCTGCCATACCGCTACAAGGTATAGGTACCATTGATGGCAGCCTATGAACATGAAGAGGTAAAATCATCCAATACGGAGTCAACATGCCGACTGGCTTCACTTGAACAGCAAAACTTGCGCAAGGCGACAAATACACCAGTGTAACCGTCTGTTTTGTAATGGCCACCATAAGTGTAACGTACTGTTTATGCGTGATGTGAAAGCTGGCAGAGTGAACGTGTCGTTTATCACCTGGACTGTGTAATGTTGCGGTGTCGATGTAGCTCACCAGAAATGTAATGGCCAGGAATGTAACGGCCACCAGAGTGAGGCACTGCCAGGGGTACTATGATCACTGACAGTAAACAGCGTACATGTTGTAGATCTGTGATATTGGTATTATGATGTGCTGAGTGTGGGTGTAGACGAGAACACGAATGCTTGAGGCTCTTAGTAAAGTCAATAATGCACCCATACACTCACATGCAGTAGACAATGATGAATCGAAGACTGCTGGCACGTTTCAAACATTTATTTACGAAACTGACAGTAGCATCAACAGGACAGTCAAATCGACGAGATCAAGGACTTCACATAGATAATAAATGACTGTTAAATGTCTGGTAATCAAAGGCTTGCATCATACATCAACATCATCTGTCCTAATGTTACAATATGTAATGTAGCTTCCGTACCATTGACTCAGCGCGTCAGGTACTTAATTAGCTCTGTCGTCCAACAAACGAGCTCCTAAATTGGGTAGCAATAATACATAAGGCTGTTATTCAACTGGCATAGCTCGCCAGATATATTTCCTCTTGCTGAAAATATTGGCCGTAATACAGGGCCTCAATATGTAGACAGCTGTGTATCCTTTTTTTAGCAGGCACGATTAAACCATGCTAAACATATATATATACCGCCAACCTGCGGCGTCCACAATAATTTATCATCATCATTAGGCTTCTGTTCACTTGAAAACACAGTCTCATTTGGCTAGAACTAGAAGCAAAGAAGAAATTCTGTCTCTCAAGATCTGTGAGCTTCATTCACCGATAGGTAACTTCAAATGTTCTGCAGCCAAAGGCATAGTTATAAGAATGTCATTTACCTTCATACAGAATCTTCCGGATACACCCTTAACAAACAATCACTGGGGAAAACATTGACATTTCAGTCATATCGAAACTTTCCAATCCCCATGATAATGTAGAGAAAAAAATCACAAACGGACATCATCGTCCGACAGCCCAGATCACAATCTAGATGACGGAAGTCACAGTTCGCGCTCAGAACTCTGCGCATGCCTAGACAGCATAAAAATGAGCATCGTTCAGACAGATCAACGACAACGATTGAAAGAAAGAGAAGATAACCCATTAAACAACCTGTCATAGAAGTTAATACCCAATTATCCAACTTTGACCAACAAAGTTTTACAACAAAAGTATTAAATAGATTTACCTATATGACTCCGTCAAAAACGACAGCAACAACCAGGTTGTAAAGTAACAGCCTAATCAATCAATATAGCAGCTCTGATTCTCATCGATAAGCCATCGCTGTGAAAAATATAAATGAAAATCACTATTTTAATAACGGTAGGATTTTATGAAAGGCAACAGTTAACTTCAAATTTAACCTACCGCATGTTGCTGTGTAAGCTTCTTACCACTGTAAGATGTTAATCAAACCTTCCTCCATTACACGCGAAAAGTAACAGAGAAAGTAGCTCAGACTAAACCAAGATCCTGAATTAACCAGGGTCATAAAATTATCTGAGAAAAATAGCAGCATGTAATGATGTAGAGAAAAGTCGCGAATATACAAATGATACTAACGTCATGTTGAGTGTAATGATGACCAAGAGTGTAATTATGGCTGACAATCTGAGATTTTGCACAAGACAAAGGAAATGCAGTTGACCAATGCGTACATCTCAAAGGCTGAACTGAAGTCATAGCCTGTGTTCCGGGCAAAGAAAAAACCAAGAAGCATACAATAAAGATGCAAAAACAGACAGTAGTAAACTTGGACCTACGTCAAAGTTTAAAAGAAAAGCAGTAAGTACGACAAAAAGTCATAAAAGACGAAGATACTGAGCTAACCGGCCCAGTAAGAAAAGTAAAGAAGCTCATAAGGTATAGATATGTACTAACAATTAAGTTCGTACATGTAGCAAAGAAAACACTAGTCATTGCGGCAAAGAAGTTGCAATAAATGTGACTTGATGTAGATTCAGTTGTAGCTTTAAAGTTAGTGTGTGTGTCAGACAAAACCGAAGGATCTTCTTCTATAATGGTACTTAAAGAAGAATCAAAGTTAGAGTAACGACGTACTGAGGTATGTCGAACTGGGCTAAAAGAAGCACCAAAATTAGCATGATGAACAATCGTATCATCAATACTGCAAGATTTCACCAAATTAGCAGAATGTATCACGTTAGCAGAATGTACCTGGTGAAAAGATTTTGGCATAGTTGTTAGTGTGGAGGCAGTAATGTTATGTTGTCGTTCCCAAGTAGCAATTTGTACCGGCGTACACACCTTTATACCATGTATCTGTCCGACAGTAAGGTCGGCGATTGGTGCTCTGAGCATACATGCGTGTATATAACCAGTGAAAGATGGTGTGGCAATGTGGACTATGGCAGTCGGAAAAGTCTCGACTGTCCCACCGAATGTCACACATTTCACCATATTACCCGTTGCGCAAGATGGATGAACTAGAGACTGTCTAATCCCAACAGTTGTGCATCCCGAATCAAAAAGTACTGAGACTGGATTATTATTTACAAATCCTTTATGTAGGGTAAGAGACCCTCTCCCATCATGTGCAGCTAAGGCAGGAAGAGTAGGTAGAGGATGACCGCAACTTAAGGTAGTTACCGCTGTAGGCTGGAACAAAGTTGTGCACTCAGGGCACTGGGATGCTCTCTCGAAATCGAAAGCAGCGCAAGCAGTAGCATCAGAGACACCAATATTATTGTTACTTTGATTATTAACACTTTGCTGACCAGCGATCCGGAGCATTAATGTCTCCCATTACCAAGGGTGTTTGCAGATTTCTTTAAAAATAACTGTTTTTTTTTTTTTAAATTCATAAAAAATTGAAAAACAGACATAGGGTTTTGAAATTTTCAGAGCGCCATTATGAATGGTTGCTACATCTATAAAAATATATTTTATGCAAATTGGTCACATGATCATGGCGGCCATCTTGAATTTGTGTGGCTATTTATAGAAATTTCAGGAGATGTTTTAAAACCATGATATTTTTCCAATGTTTAGTGAATTTGTTTGATGTCAGTGCAATAAAATGTTAGGGACATTGATGGCAATGAAGAAAATAATCTTAATTGACGTACTGATTTAACGATTAACCAGCAATCCAGTGCATTAATGTCTCCCATTAACAAGTTTGTTTGCCGATTTCTTTAAAAATAACTGGTTTTGTTTTAAATTCATAAAAAATTGAAAAACAGACATAGGGTTTTGAAATTTTCAGAGCGCCATTATGAATGGTTGCTACATCTATAAAAATATATTTCATGCAAATTGGTCACATGATCATGGCGGCCATCTTGAATTTGTGTGGCTATTTATAGAAATTTCAGGAGATGTTTTAAAACCATGATATTTTTCCAGTGTTTAGTGAATTTGTTTGATGTCAGTGCAATAAAATGTTAGGGACATTGATGGCAATGAAGAAAATAATCTTAATTGACGTACTGATTTATTAATAACCATGTATTTCAACATAAAAGGCTCATAAAAATTGTGAATAAAATGCAAAGAAAATTTAATTTTTGTATTGTCTTTTTTGAGTGTATTCTGTGTCTTGCAGCATCTGACAATGAGTGTTTGTGAATGTTTTGAATAGTTACATACCTCTAGTTGGAGTCTGAGCTGCTTCCTTCATTAACTGGGATTGAAGTTGTAGCTGTAGGCCTCTGCAAGAGTCTTTGTCTGGATCGTTGATAATCCTCGACTGTGTGGTATAATTTGAAGCACGGTATCGTGCATAGAGGTACATTGCAATCTGGGCAGTACATGACAGTCTGGCTTCTTTTCCCTGCAGCCTTACACACTTTACAGTCTGGTTTGTACCTTGCCCTTTCATATTTATCAATGAAGTGGCGCTCAGTAAGTCGTGTTGTTGTGACTTGTGGTTTTGAAGGTGTCACATTGCGTCGAAGAATAGCAGGTTCAATAAGAGCGAGACTGACATCCTGCCTGAACTTCTTTGCTGTGATCTTTTTTGTAGAGTTGGCAGTGTTGTAGGTTATGTGCCCATTAACCAGGGCAGTTTCAACTAAGAAATGATATAATGGCAGGTACCATTTATATGATCTGTGTGGGTAGGGATAGCTTGCACCCAGCTGGCCGAAGTGGTCGACACCTCCCATACTTTTGTTGTATTTTTCTGCTAGCACTGGCTTCTGAATTGTTCTGCCCTCAGGTATTCCTCGTTTTCTAACTGTCTTGTCCATAACATCATTGGAGTGAACAGTAGATAAAAGGTTAACTCTTTTTGTGTCATGCCAGGTAACTGCCAACATGCCTTTATCTTCTGTGGCACAAAACACAGGATGATCTGCCTTTTTCAATTTGAGTTGCTTTTTCTTCAGTGCTTCAGGAAAATGCTTCCTATTCTCAGCTACTGTTCCACATGCGCCAATCTGAATTTCTTTCAGCTCTTGAAATAAAGCTGGGGCTGAATAAAAGCTGTCGCAGTAGAGAATATGTCCTTTGTTGCCATATCCATCAAGAAGATCTTTCACAACCCTGGAAGTTGCCCCAACAGAACCTTCATCATTTGCCTTACCAGTATAAATTTTCAATTTCAGGCAGTATTGTGTTTTAGCATCAGTGAGTACAAATACTTTAAATCCCCACTTTGTGGGTTTTGCTGGCAGGTATTGCTTGAAATATATTCTACCCTTGAACCTCACCATCGATTCATCTATTGACAACTCCCGCCCAGGTGTGTAGTGTTGCTTATATGTAGGCAAAATAATATCCAGTAAGGGTCTGAGCTTGAAGAGGGGGGTCATACCCAGGCTGCCCCTTCTCAATTCTGTTATCATTATTATTAAAATGGAGATTTCTGTGGAGCTGTTGGTACCTGTTCCGACTCATGACCCTCGAATATGGTGTATCATTCAACCAAAAATTCTTACACCAGTAGTCTGAGACTGCTGGTTTGCAACACATTCCCATACCAATCTGAAGGCCTATGAATGCAGAAATTTCAACTGCATCAGTTTTATCCCAAGTACGTTTCTTGTACTTAGCATTTCCTGTGTACTGAGAGAGGTGATTTTCTCCGTACCTATTCACTTTGTCAGTGATCAGATCTATGGCAGTGTCGGGGAAAAAAAAGTTTGAAAAAATCAATTGACTTATAGTCAGTTGTGTCTGCCGTGACACCTTGTTGTTCTTCATATGAAGGAAGCATGTCAAGCTCAACAAGTTCGTTTTGAGCAAGCTTTCTCCATCTCCACAGATTATTTTGATGTGCAGTCTTGCTGTGGTCTCTTGTGCCACGCCCATCTCCTGCTTCAGATGTACCTACATCACCTTCATCTAATCCAAATTCGTTATCGCTGCTATCAGTTGCGTTACGATTGAGTGATACATCTCTACTTAGCCATGAGATATCACTTTCGGCCCCAGATTCGCTGCCAGAGTCAGAATCATCTCTGTTATAAGTCTGGTTTTCATCATCACACATGATGAAAACAAAGAATGGGCTCTTGTACTAAAAATAATGAAATTTTAATCAAAACTCCGCTATAAACAGCGATTCACGATATCATTCATGGGCGCAGCCATTTTGGAATGTTAAAAATACCCGGATGAGGCCTGTTTCGTAAAACTATCGATACGGCTGTCTGTTGCGTTGGTAGAGTTACTAATTCGACTTTCGTCGAATCTGGTCAGCAAGGGTTTCAACCGGAAATCCGACTGTCGTCGAATTTGGTCAGCAAAGTGTTAATAACCTGGGGCTCCTGTTGAGCAGAGTTAGCATGGCGATGCGATCTATCATTTGGAGATCTACCGTCATATCGAGATCTATCACCGCTATTATCTCTATTGGGAGCATTGTTATTCGCTCTATTGAAACTATTGTTCTGATTTGAACCCCAGTTAGCATTGTTGCGATTATTATTTCCTCTTTGGTCAAAATATCTATTAGATGGATTTTATTGTCTCCGAGAAAAATTATTGTAAGGTTGATAATCTCTAGTGTGGTTACCCCTTCCAAAATTTCCATAATTGTTGGAACCAAAATGTTGAGGTCCGTTAAATTGTCTCCAGTTTCTTGGAGAGGGAGAATTATTACGTGATGGACCTTCTTGGTACTGTCTAAAATCACGATTATCTCCTACCAAAATTGCGTTCAGCACTTTGTGATCTACGGTGCAAATTAGGAGCATATGGTATTGCTGAAGCCACAGGTAAACCTTTGACTTAAGATTTGCTAACAGTCACATTTGGATGTGCCGTGACGTATTGGCGACAGTACTGTTCCATATCTTTCAAGTTTGTAGGCTTCCGCTCATGTAGAAAAGAAAGAATAGAAGTGTTTACAGATGACATGACTTTGTCACGAAGTAACAAGTCCATGAGGGCTTCATATGTGTGTTCAATTTTTGAGAGCTCTACCCAACGTGAGAACGTAAGAGGTATATTTGCTATGAACTCTGAAAAATCTTCCCCAGTCTCCGGTAATAGAGACTTAAAGCGCAGACGATAACCGTCCTCCTCAAGTTGGTATTTCCTTAACAAGACAGCCCTGACAGTATCATAGTTATTTTTGTCGGGCCCTTCCAACATACTTACAACATTCATAGCTTCACCCGAAAGTAGTTGCATAAGTCGAGCACAATATTCCGACTTGTCTCCTTTCTGTGATTCACATGTAAGTTCAAATCTATTTAGGTAAAATACGACATCGTCAGAGGTAGGTTTAAAAACAGGCAATCCGAGCTTAAAACAATGACTATTTGTCTTATGAGAAGTAGGTTGAGTGTCTGTAGTATTTTGTGCATTAACCCCATTCACCACCTTCATTCTCTCCAGCTCCATAGACAACACCGTTTGCTCATGCAGCCTCATATTCTCTTCAGCTTGCATCTGAAGTTTCCTCTCTTCCATTTGCATTTGAAGTTTCTTCTCTTCCATTTCCATTTGAAGTTTTTCCGCTTCTAATTTCTGTTTTTCAGCTTCCATCTGAAATTTTCTCTCTTTGGCCTGCATATGAAATCTCCTATCTTCAGCTTCCATTTTTTGTTTTTCAGTTTCCATCTGAAATTTCCTATCTTCAGCCTCCATTTTTTGTTTTTCAATTTCCATTTGAAGTTTCCTGTCTTCGAATTTCTGAGCCTTGTCATATTCAACACGTGCGAATTCTTTTATTTCCTCAGTAGTCATCCCAAGGGATTTCCCTTGTTTAATGAAGTAGTCTAAAGTAGACATTATGTCTCCTTCTCTTCCTCGTTCACCCTGAAGATGGCGGTGGTTGCGTTGTGTCTGTTTACGCCGTAGCTGTGATATCTGCACCTTTTGGTTGACACATCTGACTTCAGCACAGCATTTTTGGGGACCGATTTTGCCTTCCCTCTTCGATCCGTACTCGCTCAGCCAGACTGCACTGCTGCAGACTGTTTCCAGGACCACCACGTGGAGGTGGAATACGGTCTTGGTCAGCTGTGGTTCGCTGACCCTGATGCAAGCAGTACAGCTATGGGTCGCTGACTGCATTCTCTATTGCTGCATCTTTTGGTCCCGACATTATGTCTAATTTTATGTGATAGGTAATTTATGTAAATATACCTGGAGAAACTCACTTTATCCCAACTCAGTGGGTAGCAAGTCCTTGCTTAAGAAATTGTATAATTACCTTTCCAACTATTAATAATGTTATTAATTACTTATAAAATATGTATCATAATATTATCTGATTATGAGAAAAATAGACAACGTAAACAACAGTGACAAAGACAAGATATAAAGAACAAATGACCACGTTCGCAGAATCAACTAATCAATAAAGCAAACTAAAGAAAAAATATTGCAAAGAATGCAATGACACTGTGAAAAGCGTGACAAGACAAGCAACAGCACAGTGTATAAACGAAAAATGTGTACAGAAATAAAAGACAGCCAGGAGAGGAAGACACCCACAAACAAATTAATCAAAAAACTAAGGAACAGAGAAAATACTACGACCACAACAATGAAACGTTTCTTCACACCTAAACAAAGATGTCATGGATTACCAAACACAGTGGACTAAACTGCTTCAGCAAAAAACTCGCTGGAAAATTTCCACTGCGGGAAATCCGTAAGAAAGTCCCCACAGAAATGCTTACGTAGGCCCTGGGTGAACTGGGATGTATCCTAACATAAGTCACCAATCCAACCAAACCCGCTTAAACATAGAACATATAACCTAGAAAAAGGAATATAATAGTGTAAGCTCTGAGGAAGGCTCAATCACAACGAACAGTGGTACAGTTTACATACGAAACACCACTTATCTTCAAAATACAGAACTCCCAGCCTCCGCAAGAACAGTAATGATGGACATCAAATAAGACAATGCAATCCCACGCTGATGGCTACAGGATCTCCTCATCGAGTGTTGAAAGGAAACAGCTCTGCTTCAAGCAATGGGTATCTACAAAAGGCCAAGTATAAAAGATTATGGATAACGTCTACTTGAAATACTTGCTCAAACAAAATAGCACTGTCAACACTGCAAATCTTGTGGAACTTGATATCGCAAAAATCTTCTGTTAGTAGATATCCTCTAGGATGCTGTTGAACTTGTTTGCAAATCTCCTTCTATAGTTGGTATGGCACCCCAAAGAACTGGCTCACCACTTTATGTTAAAGTTTATTTTCTTTAACGTCAACAGGCCACACTGTCCACCATAAATATGTTATGGATACGTAAGTGGGGTAGGAGGAAACTGTTAATGTAGTCGCTGATGAATGGCAATCAGCATAGGTCGGGTTTACGAATGGCCGACAGGTGTGGGAATATGTAGATGTCAACATACGCGAATGTTAAAGGGTTCTGGCATACCTGGACAAACTGGAACCTCACACCACAGCAAAACATAGGAGTCAGGGAATGTCGGAACGAGTGGTAACGTAATACAGTTTATTATGACAGACTCATGTAGACATCATGGGACGACATTTCATAACAAATCATGGAGCATCAACGGTTCACAGCATAATCATACAGCATCAGGTACAAAATATCCGTCACATCGGTTGCATAAATCACAGGCCTCAGCACAGTACACTGTTACAATAAATATCCCTCAGGAACAAACTTCCAACATCTTAAATATCTAGTAAGTAAATCCAATGGGGAAAAAATAGGCTGCGTAACAAAGCAGCTCACAGTATCTCTTATTTCGTAATAGACCATGGTAAACATCCATTAGGAACAAAGGTTTGTATGAATATTCTCTTCTTTCTTCTTTGATCCTTAGCCGCCAACCGTCAAAGCAGTCTGTGGCCATCACGCCTAGTGGCGTCTTGTAGGGCAACAACAAATTGATTCCACTTTGCTCGGTCGGTGGCCATCCTTCGTACAGTGCCCCAACTCTGGTTCATTGTTAGCATCTGAGCCTCCACAGTCCTCCGCCAGGTTGTTTTTGGTCAGCCTCTCTTTCGTTTTCCTTCAGGGGTCCAAAGCATATCTGTTCTTGTGATGGCATCGGGGTCTCTTCTGAGGACATGGCCAACCCAGCTCCAGCGTCTGCCAGCTATGATGGTGTGCATGTCCTCTTGCTTGCTCTGAGTAAGCAGATCTTGGTTGGTGATGGTATTCGGCCAAAAGATTCAGTGAATTTTTCTTAGGCATGTTGTGTGAAAAGAGGACAATTTCGACATTTCCTTCTCGTAACTCTCCAGCATTCTGCACCATAGAGAAGCACAGAAAGCACACAGCTCTGATATAATCTTAATTTTGTGCTTGTGCTGTATTGAGAGGACTTCCAGATGTTGTTTAGGCTAAAAAAGGCTGTTCTTGCCTTATTCATTCTGATGTTGATGTCTTTGCCTGCCCCGCCGTCTGGTGTTACTATGCATCCTAGATATGTGAAGGTGTATGTCTGTACCAATTGCTGATTCCTTACTGATATGGGCTCAGGGTTGCTCACATTGAGCGTCATGACCTCTGTCTTCTTTAGGTTGATGTTCAAGCCCACCTGCTGGCTAAACTTATTAAGTCTGTCTGTTTTTTCCTGGATGTGTTGGTGTGAATGTGCTAGTAGTGCAATGTCATCTGCATATTCCAGATCTTCTAATGTAGAAAATTTAGTCTATCTTATTCCTCTTGGACTGCCCTCTGTTGTCTGTCGCATCACCCAGTCTATGACTGTTAAAAATAGAGTGGTTGATAAGGGGCATCCCTGTCGTACTCCTGTCTTCACCTCAAAGGTTAGGTTGCTCTGCCCAACACTACACGTAAAGTTGGCATAGAGGCTTTTTATGATTGACACTATGCAGCTTGGAATTCCATAAGCCCTCAGTATTTTCCATAAACTGTCCCTATGTATGCTGTCAAAAGCCTTTTCAAAATCAACAAAATTAATGTACAACTGTCTTTGCCATTCTGAGCACTGCTCTATAATGTTCCTGAGAGTGAATATATGATCTACACATCTTCTGTTCTTTCTAAATCCTGCTTGTTCTTTCCTCAGTTTGTGGTCTACTGCTTTTGAAGTTCTCTGTATAATTATCCTGCCTAGTATTTTGCTGGGAACTGAGAGAAGAGTGATTCCTCTCCAATTATTGCAGTCTGCAAGATCTCCCTTCTTGGGCAATTTGACAATTATTCCTTTGTTCCACTCTGATGGTGTTGTCCCCGTTTTCCAGACTTGTGCAAATAGTGGTTCTAATAGTTCTGCTAGCTCAGGGTCTGTCTTAAATAGCTCTGCATTTAAGTTATCATGGCCAGGAGCTTTTCCGTTCTTTAACCCTTTGATTGCTGTGATGATTTCTTCTTTTCGTGGAATGTCTATATTTACATCCAGATCGTTTTCAGCCTCAGGAACATTCAATTGTGTCTCTGGTGGTTCCTTGTTCAGAGTTTCTCTGAAGTGCTCTGCCCATCTTGTTTCCTGTCCCTCTGCTGTCGTGATGAGATTTCCTTGCTTATCTCTTACTAATGTGATATTGTTTGCACCTCGTTTTCCGCTGATGAATTTAGTTATTTTGTATACTGTGCTTTGTTCATTTCTCAGTGCTGCCTCTTCTGCCTGTCTTGCAAGATCGTCTAGGAAATTCCTTTTGTTGGCTCGGGTTTGGCGTTTAACTTCCTTGTCCAGCTGACTGTACTGTTCGCTATATAGTTGCTTTAACCTGGGGGACTTCGCTTCTGTTTTCTTTCTTTTCATTTCCTTTCTCAGTGTTATGGTGTTTAGTGTTTCTGGTGTTATCCAGTCTTGCTTCTTCCTTTCCTGGAATCCCAAGCATGATTTGCTGCTTTCCTTATATATTGTTGAAATGGTGTTGAATTGCTGGTCGTCTATATCATCAGTCAATGTCTTTTCCTGACTTTTGGCAAATTGATATCGTTTCTTTATGTCAGCCACAAAAGCTTTTCTGGTAAGGGGGTCCTTCAATTTGCTGATGTCAAACCTTTTCTGTGTAGTTACAGTTGGTCCAGCCCTTCTTAGTTTCACTTTCAGTTTTGCTACTACTAAATGGTGATCACTTCCCACATCTGCACATCTTCTCACCTTCACATCTTGTAATGCATGTCTCCATCTACCGTTAATCATGATGTGGTCTATCTGGTGTCTGTCCCAACCATTTGGTGATTCCCATGTTAATTTGTGAATTTCTTTATGTGGGAAAAGTGTTCCTCCAATGACCAGGTTGTTAATACTACAGAAACTTATTAATTTATCCCCATTTTCATTTGCTGTTCCGCTGCCGCATTTCCCCATTACTCTTTCATTGTATGTATTGTGTGTACCAACTTTCGCATTGCGGTCTCCCATAACTACAATAAGATCATATCTAGGTGTGTCTTCCATTTCTTTCTGCAGTTGTTGATAGAATTCATCCTTGACCTCTTCATCGCTGTTGTATGAATATCTTCATCAATAATAATACTCGCGGGCGGTATACTCCATGGCCTCGAAAAGATATCTTCAATAATCACAAAATTCTCCCCTTTACAAAAGAGACACCCTGGAACGCACTAGCGAGATGGGACCGCCATCTCGAAGCCCTGCCAGCAACACACTGTCACGAGATTTTCGTCTCTCAGTACAACTCAGTAAAAATTACACAATTGCCCGGACCAACCACGTGAGACTACAGTTCAGCTCAACCGTCTCTCCCCAAACTAACACTAAGAATATTTGACAACTTGCTTTATCATATTTTTAAAAAAAAGACTGACACAGACTCAGATTGAGCTATGCTCAAAAATTAAGAGCACAAAGCCCCCAACTGAAAAAAATCATCACTAAAAGCGTGCTTACTAGCGTGTGTAACAAAAATCCGACCCGTCCATATGAGTCTTTAACACTTAACTCCCATTAATAAAAATATGACTTAACAGTAGTCTTGTATTTATGTAGCAGTTTCTGTGGATGTCTTGTTTGTGTCTTTTAAACTATAGATCTCTTACATTTAGTGGTACTCATAGGTGTCATTATTGAGCGGTGCCTATAGATGTCTTGTATCTAGTGGTGCCCATAGATGTCTCGTATTTAGCAGCACCCATAGGCATGTTGAAGAAAGTCCTCTGGTAAGGAGGCAGGGAAATGATACAGAGAAAGGAAAATCTCTAGAATGGGCACCTGGAATGTTCATAAATGAAATGAACTTGGGAACACTGCACAAGTGGCAGAAATGAGAAATTACATGATTGATATTGACAAGATCACTATTGTGGAACTGATGACAAGAACCAGACAGGTGCCTGTGGAACAAGAGATTGAGGAAACCTGTTGATTGCATTACAAGGCAGTCCGTGCTCTGGAATCCCCAGGGTTAGAGAAGTAGAGGGAGACCAAAAACACACACGAAAAAGGATAAAGGCAGGGAAAGACTTGAGCTGATGGTACATGACAGGAAGACGACTAATCATAAGTTTGTTGAAGGCTTATGCTTCATGCGGAGCTGAAAGGTGATGATAGATGTCTTGTATTTAGTGGCACCCATAGTCTAATATTTAGCAGCACCTGTTGATGTCTCATATTTAATGTCACCCATAGAACTTTCATATTTAGTGGTTCTCATAGATGTCTCGTAATTAGCAGCACCCATAGACTTTTCATAAATAGGGGCACCCATAGTTTGTAGCAGCAAAAAAAGGATTTTGATATTTTGGGCACAGATAGATGTTTCATATTTAGCAGAATCCATAGACTTTTCATATTTAGTGGCATCCATAGATGTCTCATTTGTAGCAGAACCAATAGAATTTTAATATTTTGTGGCACTGAAAGATGTTTCATATTTAGCAGAATCCATAGATTTCATATTTAGTGGCATCCATAGATGTCTTGTATTTAGTGGTAGCTGCAGATACCTTCATTGTATAAAGTGGTAAGTAGGTGAAAACAGGTTGAAGAGTACTGCTCTAGATTATCTCTTTTCTCGTCTACCTCTTATATAGCTTTCACTTACATCACCCTTCTACCTTTCTGAGGTCCATAAGACCACAGATAATTGAAGCACCAGCCATTTTCTCATTTTTTTAAACTTATTATACCTATATGTATTGCCACCATCTGAAATATCTGTTTTTCCCAGCAGCATTTTGGAAAGTTTGTCCATTGAGGTTTAGGTGTTAAACAACAAGACATTCTCTTCATCTTTGGCAGAGATCTCTGAATCTCTGTATCCGAACAAAGTTGGGATCCAAAATCATATCTACCCGTATTAAGTGATGTTAACGTTGAGGTCGGCCAGTTCAAACTTGAGACGGGTATGGTTGCGTACTGAAATGATTAAAATCATTTTATTTAGCCCGTGATTTATTTCAGTGAAGTCCTTTTCTTGCTGCCTACTTGTGGTCTTCCATTATTGTTAAAAAGATATAGAGGAACTTTTCTTGATTTTCCACTGTTTGTGTCCTTGAAAAAATTACAAAACAAAAATGTGTTACCTACTCCACAAGCTTAGTCTTCTTCTGGCCCCTCTTATCTACTGAATAGCTCTTCTTCAAGGCGTTATCCAAAAGTCTATGAGATTCATCTGTTCCTTTTTGGGACATGTTGCTGCTATGAATGAACTGGAAATGAGCATGCAGACCTGTTGTCTGCACACTTTTGATTATGCAGAAGATGGTGATGATGAGAGGTGAAGAAAAGAAAGAAGTCCACATTAGATTAATGCACGTTTAAGTACCATTGTGGTACATGTAGCAATGCTGAAAAAGTTTTTGAAGATAATCTGCAGCTTTCTTCACTTTTGGGTTTCCTAAATTACTTTTCTGTCATGTTATCCAGTTCCGTATAATAGCAGTAGTGAAGCTTTTACTTTATTTTATATGTAGTTTCTAAAATGGGAAAACTCTTTTTTTTTAATTCAGGGGATATTTAATTTTTTAATTATATCAGGCATCATATGCAAAAATGGCGTTATCCTCGTGAGTAGTACTCATGTGAAAAACATGAAATATGTTTCATTGTTCACCGTAAGTTAAAGATTAATGCAGATAAAATATCCTGTTGATTTTTCTTCTTCTTCTTCCTCGTTCGTCCTGAAAAGGACGTTGGTTGCGTTGTGTCTGTTTACGCCGGAGCTGTGATATCTGCACCTTTCGGTCGACACATCCGACTTCAGCACGGCAGTTTTTGGGACCGAGTTTGCCTTCCCTCTGCGATCCCTACTCTTTCAGCCAGACTGCAGTGATGCAGACTGTTTCCAGGATCACCACGTGGAGGTGGAGTAGGGTCTTAGTCAGCTCTGGTTCGCTGACTCTGATGCAAGCAGTCAAGCTATGGGTCGCTGACTGCATTCTCTATTGCTGCATCTTGGGGTCCCTGGTTGATTTTACATTGTGGAATTTCAAGAAAATTCACTCCATTTTACCTCAGAATGTGCACTGGTTTAACTAGTGCTGCGCCTCTTAGCTTCTTTCCTGGTTTTAAGAAATTTTTTATTTTAGACATCTGTGATCACTTCTTATACCTATAAGTGATGAACGTGGTGATCATACATGTGAATCGAACACCAAAGTATAATCTAAAGGAACAAGATCCATATTAATTTAATGCAGTCAGATAAATATATGCACTATCGCTATACCTGAGTAGATGTTCATTTCTAGGATTTAAAATATAAATATTTGGAAAAAATGGTAATGAATGCATTTTTAAATGCTCACAAATAGCTCATTCTTATATATTTTGATCATAAATCTTTGCATTTAGAAATTAGTATTGTATTCGCAGTTTCTTTCTTTTTCCCGAATACTGGTAACTGTTTATATTTTAATTTGGTTTGGTTATATTTACTTTTGCCAGGGATCTGTAGGAAGGGTTGGACGACAGCTCTCAGCACCACTAGACAGTTATCTGAGGACGCAGTGTGAAGAGCTCCATCATGTCTTACATAAGGGACCAATATAATGTGAGAAGCTAAATTGTAAATTTTGTGTTATCTGTGCACCATTTCGATATTCAGATAGTACTAGTAATAACAGAAGTAAATCAAATGATAGATCTGTCCATGCACCCTGAACACATATGGTCTACGTCCAATGAAGCGATCGATTTGGGCACCCATGGATGCAAAGCCCAAGACTGAATTATAGGAACGGATATTTTCCTTAAAATGTCGATGTTGTGGATGCGCTGGGTTGCTCAAAAGATCCTTGAGATACGGAGGAAAAGGATGTCCTTGCTCTCCTTCTTGCTCCAACAGCACTACCGTTATGGCAGCAATATTTGAGTGTACCATCTTTCCACTTGAAAATTGAGAGTGACAGAACTGACATTCCTGATCCATTGGGCCGCAGTTGTGTACAGCAACTGCATTCTCTTCAAAGGCATCATGATTTGGAATTGTTGGACTACGTGCAGCTCTTAATCGTCTCACTTGTTGTGCAGCTGCTGCTCTATGTTCGGCTGCTTCTTCTGAAGTCTCCTTTGCTTGTTGTGATGCTCTCAACTGACGAATGCGAAAAGCTTCTGCAGCACGTTGAGATTCATGCTCTTCTGCAGACTGATTTGTTCGCTGTGACTGATGCTTTGCTTGTCTTTGTGCCGCTTCATGTTGTTGTCGTATTGCTGTTTCTTCTAGAGTCTCTTGCTCGCTGTGATTGACGCGATCGATCTTCCTCTTTGCATCTGCAGCTCGTTTTGAATCCATCTTATCATTTTGATCCACAATAATGTCTGCAATACTTTAAATTAAAATTTTGTCTTGAAGAAACAATCAAAAACTCACATTTTAAGGTTATTTTTAACAAAATGATGAGTTAAATCTGTTTCCGGAATGAAAGTGGGTTTTACACCGACTTTTTTTCGTTGAGTGTTACTATTTTCAGGAGAGTACACATAAGGGAAACAATACAGTTAATGTCTGTTAAGATCAGTCTGTCTTAGCCAGGGAAGTTACCTCTTTTTTACACTATGGTCTAAGGGAATGTACTGATTGTATCTTTTTGGTATAAGTTAGATGTAGTTGTTATCTTCCCTTGTCTTGACAAGTTGTCCATATAAGGAGTTTTATAGATCAGTTTCCAGGAAAGTTCTGGACTGGTCTTGTGTGAGCTCAACTCAGGGCTTGCGACTATCTGGCAGGGTTCGTAGCGACCTGGAAAAACCTTGAAAAACCTGGAAAACAAAAAAAAATTCCAGGCCTTGAAAAGCCTGGAAAAATGGCTATAAGCCTTGAATTTTCCGCATCGGACCTTGAAAAATAATACGAAATCGAAAGTTCGTTACTTTGTGTCCATTTTTTGGTTATTGATGGTATTTTTCGCAACAACAGACGCGACGAGTCTAAAAATAAATCTGCGTTTACGCCATTAACGCAAAGCGCCGAAAACGAAACCTGCCGAAAACTTCTGGAAATGGAAGTGCGCAAAGGGAAGTAAAAATTGTAAAGTTACCATACAATTTTAATTTCCCTTTGCGCAAAGGTTACCGTACAATTTTTACTTCCCTTTGCGCATTAAATCCATTTCCAGAAGTTTTCAGCGCTTTGCGTTAACGACGTAATCGCAGATTTATTTTTAGCACTCGTCGTAAGTAATAAATTCATTTATCTCATTTATAAAACCTATTTAAATAAGTCCAGTTTATAGATAGACCTACTGTACTTGCGTCTGTATTTACAATGTAACTGTAATTTTAACCATGGCCAAAATTAGCCTATAAGCAAGCGTTTGAACGAAATTTTTTTTTTACCTCTGCATACGGGAATATATTTGACACAGTTTATGATGGTCAGGAATAGAAATTGATGGCAATTCCATATCCTATAGCCTACCCTGTTATCAGACCCATGTCCCACTGTTCATTTCACCACATTTTTTGGAAATAAATATATTTTGAATGCTTTTTTATTATATTTATGATGAAAAGACTTATCCCGTTCTACCTTTGAAGGGTTATAGGCTAATTAGGATAGGCCTAGGCCTACATGTTTTCAATTTCAGATAACATGAATAACCGCCGATACACGAAAGTGGCATCACATCTGTCAAATCACTGTAATTAGGATAAATGAAAATCAGCAATTTTGTGGATAGGCCTAGACCTATGTTATTTACAATTTAAAAAAAAATTTAATTAAATTTTAAATAAAAATCTAAACAATCAAACGAAACAAAACCCAACAAAAATAGTGGGAGGGGCGGGGGCTGTAAAGGTCTCCAGTTAGATATTTAATAGATTTTCACTTATCATAAGTATTACCCTCCCAATTACTATATATATTTCCTTTTGTTCTAGTTAAATATTGTTTGACTATTATGTATGCGTTTAGAATTTTGAATTGGTAAATATACATAGCTTAGGCCTACTCATAAGTTATTTGTGTTCCTTTTTTTTTTTTAAAACTAACACTACTAGGAGACCTACAGATGTGACATCATTTGTGACCAAGGAAAAAACTCTTGAGAGCTGAGATTATTTGGACTTTTTTTTTTTCCAGTGAAAAGTCACCATAGTTTTAATTCAAATTTCATACGCAACAAGGGACATATTCTCTTCTGTGGTAGTTTTTATTCAGCCTTCAGCTTTATTTCAAAACCTGAAATTCAGATTGGTGCATTTGGAACAGTAGCGGAAAATAGGAAGCATTTTCCTGTAGCACTGAAGAAAAAACAACTCCAATTGAAAAAGACAAATCATCCTGTGTTTTGTGCGACAGAAGATAAGGCATGCCGACAGTCACCTGGCATGATACAAAAAGATTTAACCTTATATCCACTGTTCACTCCAATGATAATATAAACAAGTCAGTTAGAAAGACAAATTCTTTAGGGCAGAACAATTCAGAAGCCAGTGCTTGCAGAAAAATACAGCAAAAGTATGCGAGGTGTCGACCACTTCAGCCAACTAGGTGCAAGCTACCCCTACCCACACAGATCCTATTTTTATATTATTTCTTAGTTGAAACTGCCCTGATCAATGGGCACATAACCTACAACACTGCCAACTATACAAAAAAAAAGATCAAAGTGAAGATCAGGATGTCAGTATGACTTATTGAACCTGCTAGGAGCCGCGCTAGCGTAGTGGTTACCACACCGCTCTGGCGACCGGGTGATCCAGGATCAAACCCGGGCGACGGCATTTGAGGATTTTTCGTCGACCGGGATTTGGACTGGATTAACTCGAGACCTGGCGAGTACATTTGAAGAAGTGTCGTCGACCAGGGATTGGCGGCTCCTGAGCTGACCCAGCTCTAATGGGTACCTCCGAAATTGGCAAGTATCTGCCTGAATGGCGAGGGACACCTGTCTCTGTACAAGAAAAAAGGGATACTCACGTAAAATCAATGTCAGGTTAGACATTAATAATAACCTGAGATTTCGCCTCGAGTATTAATGGGCGTACGGGAAAAAAAAAAATTGAACCTGCTATTCTTCGACGCAATGTGACACCTTCAAAACAACACGACTTACAGAGCACCACTTCATTGATAAATATGAAAGGGCAAGGTACAAACCAGACTGTAAAGTGTGTAAGGCTGCAGGGAACAGAAGCCAGACGCATGTACTGCCCAGATTGCAATGTACCTCTATGCCTGATACCCTGCTTCAAGTTATACCACACAGTCAAGGATTATCAACGTGGATCGTTGACAAAGACTCTTGCAGAGGCCTACAGCTACAACTTCAACCCCAGTTAATGAAAAAAAGCATTTCAGACTCCAACTAGAGGTACTTAACTACTCAAACATTTACAAACGCTCATTGTCAGATGCCACAGACGCAGAATACATTCAAAAAAGACAAACACGAAAAATACAGTTTTTTTAAAAACATTTTATTCCAATTTTATTAGCCTTTTATGTTGATATGCATGGTTAATCGTTAAATCAATACGTCAATCAAGCTTATTTTATTCATTACCATCCATGTCACTAACATTTTATTGCGCTGATGTTGAACAAATTCACTAAAAACTTGGAAAAGATGTCTGTTTTTCAATCTTTTATGAATTTAAAAAAAAAAAAAGTTCTTTTTAAAGAAATCTGCAAACACCCTTGGTAATGGGAGACGGTAATGCTCCGGATTGCTGATCAGCAAAGTGATAATTATATCTGAGAAAATTAGATGAAAATATTAGAGTTTCCCATCCTTGAAAATCACGTGCTGGACCTGGAAAAACCTGGAAAAAGCCTGGAAAATGCTTGAAGAAATTTGCTATGAACCCTGATCTGGGCATGCGCAATGATTTGTGCGGGACTGGTGAACTGGGTTTTTTAGACAGTCGCCTGGGCGTTTTCGGCTGAGAAGGTGGTCAGCCTGTATTTTCCTCTGCCCGTGTGATCGGGGATAGAGTTTTCTGAGTGTTAGAATATGTTGGAGATTTTTCCCCGATATTTCTAGATGTTTCTGAGTGCCAAGAAGATGGTGTATGTTATGTGATTTATTCCTGGATTGCTGTAAAGATAAAAAGTACTTTTGACTCTATTTTGTAGCTTAGATGAACCTTGCACATATTTGAAGCCCGGCACTCTTGCGGTCTTTACCGCCAACGGATTTACATGACTTGTTTGTCAAAGGGAATCCAGAGAAGATTTACATATTTGAAGCCGGCACTCGTGCGGTCTTTACCGCCAAAGGATTTACATATTTGAAGCCCGGCACTCGTGCGGTCTTTACCGCCAAAAGATTTACCTGACTGGTTGTGCCGGAAGAAATATGAAGGATATTATGTATTTAGAGCTCGGCATTTATGCAGCTTATTGCTGCCAGAGTCTTACCTGGCTTATCTCGCCAGAGAGGGTAGCGAGAAATTATTATCATACTACTAGCACCACGATATATGCCGGCTGCTCAAGAGCCATTGATGTTATAGAAGTATTGAACATTTTTGTTATGCCTATGACATGCTTGAACCTTGGCCAACTGACAGTGTATGGGTTCGATGTCAGCTTCTTCGTACTGTAGTGTAATAAATCGTACATAAAATGTACCACAGGCGTTCTACAGTTCTTCAATATTACATGTGTATTTTGGTGTGTGATCATCACTGTCTACATTAGAACCACACCCATTCGCGTACTCATTGACTTGTCTATATACTCACACACCACGTTGGCCACTCCTGATCTTCACCACACCACAAGCACCCTGTAATACCACCATCCTACAGCGGTGGCCATTCCACCAGTGCCAGTAACAACAACCAATACAATACCCAGCAATCCAGCATTCAACATGTCTAACTTTCAACCACAGATGTGACCCACGTACACACTGCGAGAATTATGGATTGTGATAATAGTAGACAAGAAGTTAATAGGTGTGTATTACATTATCACAGAACACTTTGTTAGTATTAAACTGGAAGTAAATGTGTGAAATATTCTACTTTATCATAACATACATGGAAGGATCATATAATGGCAAATTAAAAAAAAAATGTGTGAAAATCACAGCTTTGTTTTAAAATGTGACTGAAATAATTATGGTAGAACCATTAAAAGCAAAGTACTATAGAAACTACCACTGTAGGAGGACAAAAGTGCCTTTGTCCAGGCTTCCTGCGTTGGAGCTGTTGAAGTGGTGGTCTTGTGCTTGCTCCATCAGGAGCGAAATAGGGAAGGGAAGAAATTATTAACCACACTGCATTATCATAGCATTTTAGCTGTTGTATAAAATATAATTTATTACGGCATATATTAGAAATTCATTTAATATTTTAATATGAGATTGACGCTGACTGTAAAGTATTATTTAATAAAGCACACTTTGGTAAGTTTGGTTATAGCAGGTGTAAAATTAGTGTGTTACTATATAGTTTTCCTAACGTCACCATATCTCTGTGTGATAGACTTCTCTATGTTTTCTTAAATTTTACAGTAGAATACAGTTTTTAATGCAACAAAAATAACCACTTAATTTTATGTATAAAAATAAACAGAAATGAATAAACTACTGATCTACCTAAATTTTTCTTGCATTGCATGAAAAATAGAGAACTGAAAATTTAAAAGCATGGGACAAACAACTGATAAGAAAACAGTGGATTGATCGGGGATTTCACATACCCACCATTATTAAAATTTCACAGAGAAACCACCATAAAGCAGATTGGTTTACAACTAGTCAGAATTAAAATTCTACTTTGTCAGAAATGAAGGTACATTGTATAAATGGTGAGCTGAGTCTGTGTTGAACAATGCTAAATTTGTGAAAGTTTCACTTTGTATTTGCAAAATATGTATACAATTTTATGCAGGGAACTTTCTTTCAGTTGTCATTCCTTGATAGTCGTCTTGTTTAAAACTTTTGACTCTCAAAATCACTATGTTCTACTCATAGAGAGCTGATACTTTGGTACATTTTAGTCTACCAGGTTTTGACTGGCATTGACCCAGCCAATTTTATATAATAACCAACACAATGTCAAAAAGAAAGAAAATAATGAAGTCTGAAAATGGATTGGCATATTTGAGGGGTTGTTGCAAGGTGGTTTGCTCTGAACAATGTTCCATGTGATATGAATAAAACAATTATAAATTTCTGGCCATTGTTTTTTCTTTGATATGTTAGTTTTTTTATTCAGTGATAGTGCATCGTGCCTTCGATGGAAGATTAAGCGAATGCGGGGGTGAAAGATTCCAAACAATACTTGAACCTTGGAATACGATTGATTTGATAAGTCATTTCATTGAGTCCATACATTTAATTCACAGTTGTACACACAGGATGATCATTTCAAATAGGAGTAGAACATAAGTCCATATAAGTCATGCATAAATTAATCAATAACGTAGACTGCTGGTTTACGTGTCAATGTCCGTTTAAGGATACAATGCAGTATTGTCGTCAGAACATCACAGCTATATGCACGCGCAGCTAGACATGGCTACCTGCCGACAGTGAGACTGCGAGTCTGAATATATTCATACGAATTTGACGATTATTCTTCTCCTTCTGAGAATTCTAGTTAAATACTAACCTCCATAAATTTTCCTCTCATATAGAGTTCTAGGACTGACCCTGGTCCATCAAAAAATGCATATATAAATGGCTATATCATGCCATTGAATTGGAAGGTTAGAAAAACGCAGCTATTCAGCTTGGCGGTCAAGTAACAAAGGGTAGCGTTTCTTAGTTACCGACTGTGACCCAAACAACGCTATACACGTCATAATCGATCGTGTATGGAGCATTCAATAATTGAAACATCTATCGCAATATATTAAATGCCTTAACCTTTACAATTGCACGTCTGATAACCTTTAGCAGACGGCGTTAATATCATATACCGTAACAATTCCCTGTACACCGGGGAAAAAAAAAATCGATAGATTTTTTTTCAAGATCTATCCGACTTAACAATTTTTCAAAAAAAAATTTAACACAATTGTGACATATGGCCGACGATGTTCTGAGTAGAACCGTGTTGCGGTCATGTCAACTAACTATTTGTCATAGTCATCTAACATTAATCACATTATATATCAATTATACATATTATTATATCAACTAAATAAAATGTCCAATGTTAACAGTGAATGATAGAATTAAATTAAAGTAAGGTCTGTCGTATTAGTATGTCATATAGGAATTAATTTGACTAATTAAAATTAAATTAATTAATTAAATTAAGAGATAAATTATTAAGATTCTAATGTAACGCGATGTTATGAGAGAAGAAAAGACAAAATAAGTGAGAAGAAATAGAAAGAAATTCGAATATAAGTTTAACTTAATTGTGTGTGTTAAGTGTTAGTGAATAATAACTATCTAATTTAACTAACTAAATAATGTATAGGTACATTTAAAAAAAAAAATATTAATCTAATACTTGTGTGAGATTTATTTTCTCTTTTCATAATTTCTTCTTTTTATATTTCGTTCTCTTTTTTTGTTCTTTCATTTCATTTTTTTTCTCACATTTCATTTTATTGATAATAATTCAATTAAGAAGTTAAGTTAACTAATTAATTAGTATAGGATATGATGATCCATCCGTAGTCTTGATCCTGATGAATTCTTTTAGGCAAAAATGTTCAAACGTTTACGTTGGAAAGAAATGTCATTTATCCCAGCATCCAAGAATTAAGTGCACATAGGATAATAAGTTCGACTTGTCGTCAGATATTGTTCCATGATTGTTCAACGAATATTTATATATCGTGTATGGACGTTAGACGAAGTTTCAATGACAATATGTATACCTTGATTGTCTTTTAGTTCAATTCTGTGATGCATATAGTGTTTATAAAGTTTAAATTGAAGGCAAGGTTAGTTCCTTTATAGTTGATATGTTTTAGGAATGTTAATGTTGATTATTCGTCGTCAATAGGATTACGTGACAACGCATCCGCCACAATGTTTTCAGTGCCAGGAATATGTTCAATGGAGAATTCAAATGGCTGTAGGATGATTGCATATCTGGCGAGTTTTTGGCTCTTATGATTAGATCGACGCAAAGATGCTACAGCACGTTGGTCCGTCTGTATGGTGAAGGGAGCACCAAGCAAAAACTTTTCAAGTTTAGTTATTGCCCATATCACAGATAAAAGTTCCTTGTCCACTGTGGAATACTTTGTTTCTGCCGGCTTTAGCTTTCTTGATATATATAAGGTGGGATGTAGAATGCCATCATGGTTCTGGAGCAGGCATGCACCAATGCCGTAGTTACTAGCATCTGTTCGTAAGAAAAATCTTTTGGAAGCATCGGGAAGTCTTAAAATTGGTTCATGCGAGAACAAATTTATAATTTTGTTGAAAGTTTCATTGCATGTACCAGTCCATGTCACCTTCACCGGCATGTCTTTTTTTAACAATGAAGACAATACAGCCGTGATGGATGACAAGTTTGGTATGAATCTACTGTAATATTGAACAAGTCCTAACAAACTCCTGACCTGTTTCTTCGTCTGAGGAACTGCTATGTTTAGAATTTTGGAGACTGTACTAGGTAACGTTCGGATATATCCCGATCCAATGATATGTCCTAAAAAGGTTATCTCATTACACGCGATTTGCACCTTTGTAGGTTTAGCAGTTAGATGATAATTCCTTAGAGTGTCGAAAACATATCTAAGTCCCGAAACATGTTCCTCAAACGACGAACTAAACAAGCATATGTCGTCAATATATGTAATAACGTCTGGTCTACCTGATAAAATTTGTCGCATCAGGCGAATGAAGGTAGCTGGCGCATTAACAAGCCCAAAAGGCATCACATTCCACTGGTATAGACCTTGTGGAGTGGAAAATGCGGTGTAGTACTTAGCCTTTTCGGTCAGTGGTATCTGCCAATAACCTTTAGTTAAGTCTATCTTACTAAATATAGTTGCGTTGGATAGACGTGGCAGTAAGTCGTCGATAAGTGGATGTGGTTCGCTGTCAACTATAGTCTTAGCATTTAATTTTCTATAATCAACACATAGCCTGATGTTATTGTCCTTCTTCCGGACAATCACTAACGGAGAAGAGAATGGCGAATTACTAGTCTCAATGATTCCCAGAGACAACATCTGTTCAAGTTCCTTAGTAGTTTTAGCAAGGAAATGTAAAGGAACAGAATAGGGATGTACACGAATAGGTGTATCATCATTGAGAGTAATGTCATGACTGATAGCCGATGTGCGACCCGGGACGTCGGTCAATACATCTGGATAAGATTGTAATAGATTAGCAATCTGTAGACGCTGTTGCGGTGTAACCGTTGAAGAGATGGTTACATCCCGCCAAGATTCAGTAGGTTGAACTACTGGTACCGGTAACGGTAACTGTACCTCAGGAAAAGAAGATTCTTCTTCCTGGATGACAGATAAGTTAGAATAATAACAAGTAGATACTGTGTTGTCATCTAGTTCATGAAAAATTGACTGTAAGTGTTCAGGACGTGTATGAAATTGCTTGAGCATGTTAATATGAAATATCTTTTTGTGTCCCTTGATATCTAAGACGTAATCAACGTCGGAAATTTTATCAATGACTTTGTAAGGACCATTCCAAGATATCAATAATTTATTGTTATTGTGAGGAAGTAACACATAAGCCTCGTCGCCTGGGAATAATTGGCGTAATCGTCGAGACCTATTTTGTAGAGATCGAGCCTTAGCTTTTGCAGCCTCAGAAGAAGCTGTTGCCAACTGGCAAGACTCAATAATGTTCTTCCGAAGATTAATCACGTACTCGTAAGATGACTGAGTGTCCTGAGTCATCTCCGCGTCAATTAATAAGTCTTTTATTAGTCCCATAGGACCTCTTGGGGGAGCACCAAAAACTAATTCAAAGGGAGAGAAGCCAGTTTGTTCATGCGGTACCTCCCGATAAGCAAATAGAACAGCTGGGAGTGCTCTGTCCCAGTCATGAGGGTGCTTAGCAGTAACCTTATGTAGTAGTTGTTTAAGTGTACGGTTAAGTCTTTCAACCGCACTATTACTCATAGGATGATAAATACTACTTAAATTCCTATCAGTGTTCCAAGTTTTCATGACTTCCTTCATGGTGTCAGATATAAACTGTGACCCATGGTCTGATAAAAGTTTTCTAGGAAACCCTATTCTAGAAAAGATGAGATGTAGTGCATCAGCTACATCTGTGGTAGTGGTGGTCTTTAATGGGATAGCTTCTGGCCATCGTGTGCACAAATCAATGCACGTAAGGACGAATCTATGTCCTCTGGCCGATGGTAGCAATGGACCAATAATATCTATTGCCATCTTGTCAAACGGTCTTACTGAGATATCGCAAGCCTGATATCGATTATGACGTGTATAGCGTTGTTTGGGTCACAGTCGGTAACTAAGAAACGCTACCCTTTGTTACTTGACCGCCAAGCTGAATAGCTGCGTTTTTTGGTTGTTTTTCGTCCCCACACTGGCCACCACTGTTTCAAGGTGGTTTGCTCTGAACAATGTTCCATGTGATATGAATAAAACAATTATAAATTTCTGGCCATTGTTTTTTTCTTTGATATGTTAGTTTTTTTATTCAGTGATAGTGCATCGTGCCTTCGATGGAAGATTAAGCGAATGCGGGGGTGAAAGATTCCAAACAATACTTGAACCTTGGAATACGATTGATTTGATAAGTCATTTCATTGAGTCCATACATTTAATTCACAGTTGTACACACAGGATGATCATTTCAAATAGGAGTAGAACATAAGTCCATATAAGTCATGCATAAATTAATCAATAACGTAGACTGCTGGTTTACGTGTCAATGTCCGTTTAAGGATACAATGCAGTATTGTCGTCAGAACATCACAGCTATATGCACGCGCAGCTAGACATGGCTACCTGCCGACAGTGAGACTGCGAGTCTGAATATATTCATACGAATTTGACGATTATTCTTCTCCTTCTGAGAATTCTAGTTAAATACTAACCTCCATAAATTTTCCTCTCATAATATATTAAATGCCTTAACCTTTACAATTGCACGTCTGATAACCTTTAGCAGACGGCGTTAATATCATATACCGTAACAGGGGTCAGGCGTCAGATATGTGCGGACTAAATAAATGTGTTTCTTAAAACAACTACGTCAGCAAGTCTTTTTCTTAAACACAGCTCTAGTAACTTTCTTGTGAGCTTTACATTAGATATTTCAACTACCAGATTGAGTGCCTGCCATTCTATCATCTGTATTCCTCCTTCAATTACACTGACAAACAACATTTTTCTTTCTTATATAAGAATAAGTGTTCTTAGGTCAGTTTCTTGCGCTGATTTCAAATCTGAAATCCGTTTATCTCTATCACGTCGGGTTCTTAAGATATTTGTGAATAAATATATTTTTGGGAAACCGTTATTTGCTCCGTTTCATTTTTACTATATAACTTATTAAAAATTAATAAAATGCAAAATAATTCTACTTTTTATACTGCTAAAAGATGCATGACATATGTTACGCTATTTTTCAAATAGTTACTGTATTTTGAAATAATTCTGAGCGAAATATGGCTTCTAGAAGTTGTAGAATCGGTATCGAAACCAGTGCCTCATGATCCAATCACGTGTCCGATCCCAGTTCCACCATAACAATATCCGTTGGACGTGAATGAACCATCAGAAAGTGATAGTTTACCTGCTTTAGAAACTAATTCTGACTCGGATTATATACCGGTGAATGATGGTGTTCACTTAATTAACCATTCAGAACTTTCAGATCTAATACATGATCTCGCTCTTACCAAAGGACAAGCGGAATTACTCGGTTCGCGACTCAAAGAATGGAATCTTTTAGCGCCCAATACTCCGATATCTAAATTTCGTCATAGACACAGAGAACTTGTTCAATACTTTGAGATGGATGATGGCATTTGCTATTGCAAAGATGTAAACGGTCTAATGGTGCACCTCGGTCGTGAGCACATAGTCAACGAATGGCGACTTTTCATCGATTCTTCCAAGACTAGTCTAAAAGCCGTGTTATTGCATAACGGAAATTTATTTTCATCAATTCCAGTCGCCTACTCTGTTCATATGAAAGAAACTTATGACAATATGGCTATACTTTTGGCAAAAATAAAGTACAATGACTACCAATGGCGGATTTGTGGAGACCTAAAGGTCATTGCAATTCTCACGGGCATGCAGACTGGGTATACTAAATTTTGTTGCTTCCTATGTGAATGGGACAGCCGCAACAGACAGGAACATTATGCAAGAAAGGTGTGGCCTATCAGGGATCGTATGCAGCTCTGGCATAAAAATGTAATACATGAGCCATTAGTTAACAAAGACGGCATCATTTTACCACCGTTACATATAAAGTTGGGGCTCATGAAGAATTTCGTAAAAGCGTTAGATAAAACGAGAAAAGCTTTCACTTATCTTCGAGAAAAGTTTCCGCAAGTTAGCGATGCAAAGATAAAGGAAGGTATCTTTGTAGGACCTCAGATTAGGAAAGTTATTGCAGACAAACAATTCGAGAACTTGTTACATGGTAGTGAACTTCGCGCATGGATGGCATTCAAATCGATCGTCGATAACTTTCTGTGAAATCACAAATCTGTCGACTATGTGCATATTGTTAAGCAGTGCATAGATGCATACAGAATTATGGGCTGTAACATGTCCCTCAAAATCCATTTGCTTGATTCGCATCTTGACTTTTTCCCTGACAAACTTGGCGAAGTCAGCGATGAACATGGAGAACGATTCCATCAAGATATCGCCGTAATGGAATCACGCTATCAAGGACGGTGGAGTGTGACCATGCTTGCCGATTATTGTTGGATGCTTCATCGCGATGTACCACATGCCATTCACCGACGAAAGTCGACTGCAAAGAAATTCAAGCCTACATAACTGTTACACTTCTTGTATGAATGATGTTATAATACTTTATGCCTTGTTAAAAAACTTCAATTGCGTATTTCTAGAGATCCCGACCTGATAGAGAAAAACGGTTTGCAGATTTAAAAACAGCGCATTAAAATTGACCAGAAAAACATAGAAATGTTAGAGAAAGAAAAAAAAAGTTTTTTTTTGTTAGTCAGTGTTATCATTCCAAACAATAATATTCACTTATTACTTAAAATCATAAAACATGTAAAGTTAAAAAAAAAACCACTTTTGTTCTTACCAAATACACTATTAAATCCCCAACAAAATTTTCAGACATCATATTTCTTGAAATACAAGTGTATGGCTTGTTATCGTTTATCAGAAATTCATCTTATCGTTCGCACATTCATGTTTTTATAAACATTACGACAAATTACTGGTTATGAAAATTTATTCTGTGCAATTGAATATATGGAACATTTATTTTCTGTTGCTGTTTTTTTTTTTTTTTTTACTTCATTTGGTAACAATAAGTTTCCTGAACCCTGTTTTTTTCCTTTGCTTGTTAGTCGTGACCATTCTTTTATGTTGAACACACATTGAGGAACTCTGTTGAAATTATTAACCGGTAGTCCTTGTTCTGGAATCCCTGGGGTAAGAGGAGTAGAGGCAGACCAAAGAACACATGGAGAATAGATGAGGCAGACCAAAGAACACATGGAGAATAGATGAGGCAGACCAAAGAACACATGGAGAATAGATGAGGCAGTCCAAAGAACACATGGAGAATAGACGAGGAAGACATGAATAGATCTTGAGTTAATGGCATGCAACAGGAGGACTTTGTTGGGGCCGCTAAAGAGGATTGATTGAATGTTGGTAAAGCCATTGTTAAAATGACCTGTCTATTTTAAGAGCTGTGTTTGCACAAATAAACTGGTAAATTTCAGTGCCAAATAGGTCAGGTTGGGAAAAATAGTGACAATAAGAGACCATTAAAAAAAATTATTGTCAGGTTCAGCATATTTTTTATTTGTTTTGCCACTTAGGAAACTAGTTTATGGTTTTATGATATTTTTATAATGTCTAAACAAGTCATGTAATTAGTACTGCTGTTAAACTAATAATGATTTAACATAAAAGGCAAGTAAAATTTATGCTGGATGTTGAAGACGTTTTATATTATCTCATACTGTCATTATCATTGGTGTTAGAACTGGAACGTATGAACACTACGAATAAGTGAAGTTCACTTCGAAGTAATTTTCATACATTTATTTGACACTGGACAGACGATGAGCTCCATGTTAATGCAATATGCTGGCGTGTGATTTCATATTAATGAGTGATCAAATACAATGACTGGTAGGCAGAAGTACCGTCAGTAATAGTCATGATGTCCACGATTTAAACTGCATGTCGAACTCATTGAAAAGACATTTATTCTCATAATTAATACTCCCCTTTAATATCCAGCCATTACAGGGACACAGAAATATGTTCTTCAATGAATCTGTAAATCATGCAGAGGACATCTACACATAATCGGAGCTCTCACACATGCTTCCGAACACCTTGAAGTACATAGTCGAAAGAGACCGTTACAAGTCTTTACTGAAAATTGACGTCACTAATAATTACAATGGTGCGGTTTCACCAATGGTGCATCTTGGTGTCGCCTCATCCGTTCAAAGCAATGCCTTTCCTTAGGGAATGCACCGATGTGTATAAACACAGGCGTAACACTGGAATAAAAATACAAATAACAGAATTTTTGGTCGTTGCATTTCTGTCATGGCCGTTTTTTAAATATTTATGACAGAGTAACAGTAAATCAATGGCCTGGTCTGTGTGTGAATTAGCATGGGCATAACAATGCCTAATGGTTCATTTGCACTGTATATTAAAGGGGTTTTTCAGTGGCGAAATGTCAGTGCTCATTAGCAGAGCTTTTGATAGTACAGGTTACCAGCACCATGGCTAGAATCTTAAATTATTGATAGTCTGGAATATTCAAATGCGAAGTTAACAGATTATCAACATTTTAAAATACAACACCATGTTTGAAATGGTTGATAAGTTCATGATTATGTTTCCCCCAATTAATGAAATACTCTTTGTTGCTGCAGAACAACGGAGAAGGCTGCCAGTACCACATAGAATTTTAAAACTGCATTACCATTTATCCCAGTGTTAAACAGAGTAATCCATTCAGTGAATAGTTGCTGAGATCTCTTGTATTTTGCTTTCAGACGTCCTATGGCAGTTTCTCACAAAGAGGATATAATTCACAAGGTGAGTACTAGATTACCTGTGTCTTGCACGGGCCTGAAAGCGAAGCAAAGAGCAGTAATACTGTAACCTGTTAAGCTTGTTATTAAAGGTGCCTAAGGAGGGTTGGGCATGGAACCGGCTGCTCCATTGTGTAGAAGCTTTGAGCCACAACAAACTCGACAACAATATTGACATGTCAGTTAAATAAAACAATTCAACTTGGCCATTCTTCTTCCTCGTTCGTCCTGAAAAGGACGTTGGTTGCGTTGTGTCTGTTTATGCCGGAGCTGTGATATCTGCGCCTTTCAGCCGACACATCCGACTTCAGCACAGCATATTTTGGGACCGGGTTTACCTTCTCTCTTCGATCCCTACTCTCTCAGCCAGACTGCAGTGATGCAGCCTGTTTCCAGGACCACCACATGGAGATGGAGTAGGATCTTGGTCAGCTCTGGTTCGCTGACCCTGATGCAAGCAGTCAAGTTATGGGTCTCTGACTGCATTCTCTATTGCTGCATCTTTGGGTCCCAACTTGGCCATCCAAGAATGTCCTCTGGTAAGGAGGAGTATGAAGAAACTCGGAGAAAGCCAAATGAGGGATGTGTTACTGACTCACTTTTTGTCTTTTAGGAAAAATCTGGAATGTTCGCACATTAAATGAACAAAGGAAAATTGCACAGATGCCAACAGAAATGATAATTACAAATTAGATATCCTGTGACTGCAGGGAACAAGGTGGAAAGGAATAGAAACGAAGAATCTGAACACAGGAGAAATGGTGCTATCCTTAGGAAATGGAAGAAAGTGAAGGTCTGAATCTAATGCAATCAAAGGAAATGCAGAAAGCACTCACAGAGTGTGAAGCAATGAGGCCTAGACTATTATCATGAACATTCAAAACAGCTAAGATGATAAAAATATTTAAAACAGGCTTTTAATGCCACAAATAATTTTTTAAAGAGTTTATAGCTTGCAGTAAAAAAATGTAACATCAAATTGACAAAAAGCGTGGTGCGCTTAAGCGCTTATCATATATTTTATCCTTAAGTGTGTAATGAAATATAAAGCGGAAGTTAATTTCATGTAGAATCAGCTCCCCAGGCTTTTTGTCAATTTGATGTTACATTTTTTTACTGCAAGCTATAAACTCCTTGAAAAATTATTTGTGGCTTTTTAGTGAATTAAAAGCCTGTGTTTAAAATATTTTTAAAAAATATTTTTTTTTTCTTTTTAGTGTTATTTTGTTGTTGTTTTTAACCTTTAGCACGCTGCATTAAAATGAAGGAAATTTGCCCCTGCAGCTGCATTCTTTTTCACAACGCCCCGTTTTTATAGTGGGTGACTTGTAACATCTATAGTTTCTGTGTTTCTTGGTCAATTGCTATCATTTTTTAATTTATATAAATAAATGAATGATGAATCTGATGATATAAGTTTTGTTTGTGTAGATGTGATAGGAAGAGAGGAATGGAAAGATGAAAAAATTTTTTTTTAAATATTTAAAAAATTTAAAATAAACCAACAAACGAAGAGTCCTGAACCCTGGCATCTCAAAGAAACAGTCATTTGACCAATACAAATCAAATGACGATCTTTTCGTTACACCCATCATCAGTAGCAAAGCAACAAACGCCCTCATCTCGTCAGCAGTGACATTCGGCCTTAACCCTACACCTAACCTCTAACACTAGACATACTAGCAATGACATTCTACTGTCGTCCCCATCTCTGCCATCATCCATATTTTGAGAACCGATATCAGCGCTAATAAAGCCAAAAAACTCCTCGTCATCGCATCGGAGTCAGAATCCATTAAAATTTCACAGAAAATGGCAGCTTGTTCCATGCCGGTTGATTTTGATTTGAAAATTGCACAGAAAAATTTCGCTAATACACCCGTTACAACTGAAAGTCAGAAAAGGAAGCGAACTCTCTTTCACATAAGATTCAATTTTAACATCCGGAAAAGGGTGGGGGGGGATATGACATGTACACATCTTATATAGCAGGAAATGAATGATATTTGAAAGTAGACTTAAGTCGCCTGCAGCTGGGAGAACATAGGGTACCTCCGGCAACAATTGTCGCCCACGGTGTGCTAAAGGTTAAATTTAAGTCAAATGTAATTGATCCGCTAATGACATTATCAGTTTGCCTTAAACGAGTCCAGGGGAAGAAGTTTCAATATTTCTCTCAAGAGAGACAATCTTGTTGGAAAGAATAATAATAATAATAAATTCTTTAAGCACCAAACACGGCGCATAAGGCAGAAACCAGTGCTCTCCAGGTTGTTCGTTGTGACGCCACTCCTCTTAGCTCTTGCACATTATTTAGGCCCAACGTTCTTCCTTCTCTTATTATTGTTCTTCTGAGTTTCTTCCGGTCTTCATTTTTTCCTCTTACCCTCAGGAACCCAAGTGAGCGCCTGTAGTGGTATTCTGTTGTTTTGCATTCGTAGGACATGACCGATATATGACCATCGTCTTTTCCTTATATAGTCGGAGACATATTTCTGCCTAAAGTCTTCTCTTATTTGTCGATTAGTCTTGAATTCTTTCCAACTGATGTTCATGAGTTTTCTAAGACATTTGTTCTCGAATGTATTCAGCTTTTTCTCCAATGATTTTGTTATTTTCCAACTCTCACAACCGTATGTTAACACTGAGATAACATTTGAATTAAACAGACGAAGCTTGGTATGTATATTCAATGATCGTAATTTCAAATGTTAGATAATCTATTGAAGGCGCTAGCTGCCAAAGCAATTCTAGTATGGATTTCTCTTGTTGTGTCACCATCCTGAGTCATTTTACTGCCTAAATAATTGAAACTTTCAACTTTCTGTAGTTTTTCCCCGTTCAAGATGATATCAAAGGTCTCGTTAGAAAAGTTCATAGCTTTAGTTTTAGAGGCATTTATTTGGAGACCTATTTTAACCGAGAGATGACACAAATTATTTACTGCTTCTTGGGATTGTCTGGGTGTTGAACTTAAGAATGCTAAATCATCTGCGAAATCCCGGTCCCCCAGGAATTTTCCATTTGTCCATTTTATACCTAATTGTTCATTATGGGTATAGTTTCTCATAACCCAATCAATAGCTATTCCAAAAAGTAGTGGTGACATAATACAGCCTTGTTTCACCCCTGTTTCTACTGTAAACCATTCTGTATTCCCATTATTTGTTCTAACACAACATCTTGCATTGTCATATAGCGCTTTGATTATATTCACATATTTTGTTGGAAAACCATAGATTGTAAGTATCTTATTGGAAAGAATACACCTAGATTATTTGCAGTTATCGCCCATTTCACTGATGATACAATACAAACAAACAAAATTAATTTTAATTTTATTATTTTTACGGCTGATTATTGTATTGTCATGGGGAATAAACAACTATGCCAAGTTTCAGAGCTATTGCTCATCTGGAAGTGATTTAACAATCGATTGCAAGATTTGAAGGTGACAAGAGAGTGACATACGTTGCAAGTTAAAGAAAAGCCTGTAAAAATACAAATGAACATCATCCAATGTTATGCACCAACTGACAAAAAGAAATATTTTTTGCTGTACTACAAACTGTCATGGACAAAGAGCCTTTAAAGATGCCAAAAACCTCGAACTTACTGCATCAGCCATAAAACATGAGAGAAAGAAGACTTGAAGTTGGAAATATGCTTGGTTGTTGGTTTCAAGATAATTAGAGGCATTTTTTGTTAGACACTATTGGTTACTGCAGTCAGTTTTCTTGGAAATCGCGCCTGGTTATCGGTTTGAAGGTAAATGGTTAGAAATGCCAAATTATAACATTTGATTATCACCTGCAAAAAGCCATTGTGCAAAATGTAACTGATGTTTATAAAATAAAAAGGGGATGAAAAAACATAAATCGTTTTGACAAGAATGAGCGATGAGATCATGTTTCTGGACTGCAATGAAACATGAGGTGCTTGCTTCAGCACACACCCACCAGCATTAACGCATTCATTTCAACCGAAGTATGTAACACATTGAATTTTCTTACCTGCCAGTCGTAATGTGTACGTTTACATCTAAGAAATATGGTTGTTTAATATGTGTATTTTCGTACCATTTAGAGTTAAGGTTGAGGTTAGGTTTAGGGTTACAGTACCCTAATTCTAATGCTGACTCAATACACATATTATACATACTCGACGGCACTAAATGTAAAGATTACCCGGATTCAGGGTCAGAGTTTGTGTACTCTGGTTCAGAATATACTTTTAATGGGTTTCCTTTTACGATAAACTGTTTAGAGTCAAATTAAAAATATGACCCCTAAAATTACAATTATCCTGTCGTTCAGGGGAACGAACTAAGCTGAAAATGGGTTGTCATTTGGAATGAAAAACCCGTCGTTGCGAAAGGGTTTAATGATGTGAACGCAGATTTATTTTTAGCGCTCGAAAGCTACTGGGAAAAAATTGATTTATAACCTCAGACCTAAGGGTCTTTTATGTTTGGACATGCGCCCTAATATAACCGACTGGGTTGAACGGGACGCGCCTCGCCAAAACGAGGCAAAACTTTAAAAAAAAACACCAAGAACTTGTCTCTACTCATTCAAGTTGTATTAAATCGTTCATTTCAACTGAGGTAAGTAATCAATTCATTTATCTCATTTATAAAACATATTTACATAAGTGCAGTTTATAGATAGGCCTACTGTACTTGCGTCTGTAATTTACAATGTAGGCCTATTTACAGTTTTATTTTTAACCATGGCCAAAATTAGTGTTTGAATGAAATTTCTTGGTTTACAACTGCTTACAGGAATATGTTTTACACAGTTTAAGATGGTCAGGAATAGAAATTGATGGCGATTCCATAGCCTACCCTGTTATCAGACCATTTTTTGGAAATAAATATATTTTGAATGCTTATTTTATTATATTTATGACGAAGAGACATATCCCGTTCTGCTCTGTAGGGTTATAATTAGGATATGCCTAGGCCTACATGTTTTCAATTCCAGATAACATGAATAACCGCCGATACATGAAAGTGGCATCACATCTGTCAAATCACTGTAATTAGGATAAATGAAAATTACCAATTTTGTGCATATGAATATGTTATTTAAAATTTTAAAAATAATTTAAAATTTTTTTTTTTAATCGAAACAAACAGAAAGGATAAAACAAAGCAAACCCCAACAAAAAAAATCAAAAAAAAAAAATAGTAAAGATTGGGAGGGGGTGTGTGTGTAAAGGCCTGATGTTTCCATTTAATAGATTTTCACTTATCATAAGTGTTATAAGGATATCATCATACCTTCACCCTCCCAATTACTATATATTAACTTTTGTTCTAGTTAAATATTGTTTGACTATATTATTCCTGCGTTTAGAACTTTGACTTGGTAAATATACATAGCTTAGCATACTCATAAGTTATTTGTGTGTTCCGTTTTTTTTTTTTTTTTAAACAGAAAAGAACACAACCCCAAGGAGCACTTTTCCCCTCAGAAACATCAAAACCATCTAACACTACTCCCTCGGACACATCAAAAACGTCTAACACTACTAGGAGACCTACAGATGTGACATCATTTGGACTCTTTTTTCAGTGACAAGTCACCATAGTTTTAATTCAAATTTCATACGCAACAAGGGACATATTCTCTTCTGTGGTAGTTTTTATTCAGCCTTCAGCTTTATTTCAAGACCTCAAATTCAGATTGGTGCATTTGGAACAGTAGCTGAAAATAGGAAGCATTTTCCTGTAGCACCGAAGAAAAAACAACTCAAATTGAAAAAGACAAATCATCCTGTGTTTTGTGCGACAGAAGATAAGGTCACCTGCCATGATACGAAAAGATTTAACCTTATATCTACTGTTCACTCCAATGATAATATAAACAAGACAGAAAGACAAATTCTTCAGGGCAGAACAATTCAGAAGCCAGAGCTTGCATAAAAATGCAACAAAAGTTTGGGAGGTGTCGACCACTTCAGCCAACTAGGTGCAAGCTACCCCTACCCACACAGATCCTATTTTTATATCATTTCTTAGTTGAAACTGCCCTGGTCAATGGGCACATAACCTACAACACTGCCAACTCTACAAAAAAGATCACAGCAAAGAAGTTCAGGCAGGATGTCAGTCTCGCTCTTATTGAACCTGCTATTCTTCGACGCAATGTGACACCTTCAAAACCACAAGTGACAACAACACGACTTACTGAGCGCCACTTCATTGATAAATATGAAAGGGCAAGGTACAAACCAGACTGTAAAGTGTGTAAGGCTGCAGGGAACAGAAGCCAGACTTGCATGTACTGCCCAGATTGCAATGTACCTGATACCCTGCTTCAAGTTATACCACACAGTCAAGGATTATCAACGATCCAGACAAAGACTCTTGCAGAGACCTACAGCTACAACTTCAACCCCAGTTAATAAAAAAAGCAGCTCAGACTCCAACTAGAGGTACTTAACTACTCAAACATTTACAAACGCTCATTGTCAGATAACACAGGCGCAGAATACATTCAAAAAAGACAAACACGAAAAATCATTTTTTTTTTTGGCATTTTATTCACAATTTTATTAGCCTTTTATGTTGATAAACGTGGTTAATCGTTAAATCAATACGTCAATCAAGCTTATTTTATTCATTACCATCCATATCACTAACATTTTATTGTGCTGACGTTGAACAAATTCACTAAAAACTGGGAAAAGATGTCTGTTTTTCAATCTTTTATGAATTTAAAAAAAAAAAAAAAAAAGTTCTTTTTAAAGAAATCTGCAAACACCCTTGGTAATGGAAGACGGTAATGCTCCGGATTGCTGGTCAGCAAAGTGATAATTATATCTGAGAAAATTAGATGAGGAAAATATTAGAGTTTCCCATCCTTGAAAATCATGTGCTGGACCTGGAAAAAAGCCTGGAAAATGCTTGAAGAAATTTGCTATGAACCCTGATGGTTGTTACTAAGATAACCAGTGTTTTCTCTTGATGCTTAACTCAAATTAACTTAATTGTTATTTCTAGTATTTGTGATTGCATTTCCAGCTTGTTGATGCAAAGTGCTTTTCACTTACATTTACAGTCTGTCCTCGCTATTTGTGGATTCGCTCATTCACACACGATAAAGTGTAACCCATGTTTTGCCAATCGCTGGAGTTCTAATGTATTTGCAGGCATGCGCAGCAGGCAAAAAATTCCAGCACGGTATACGAAATGATGAGTTTATGGGGATCGGTAGCAAAAGTGTATGGTGAACAGGGTCCCACAGGAACATTACCCCCCTTTTTTTCCCCATAGGGTCAGTGGTTCCATATTCGCTAAGTTTTCAGGGAACCTAACCCCAGCGAATAGCAAGGCTTGACTGTATCTTACTTATAAAACACATGAAATAAAGGTCAGGGTTTAGTTTATGGATACATCCTGCTGTAATTCACAGAATAGTGTGTAGGTACAGTTTTGTTTTTCAACGTGGCCAGATCCAGAATTGTAATTTAAACAAATTAAATTTCTTAGTTTATGGCTGCTGATGGGTGTAGCGGGAGGTTATTTAAAATTAATTATTTATGTAAGAATCCAGGTATCTCATATGCTACCAGGATAGTATGCCAGTAAAGAGTTCTGGTCTTACAAATAATACCCCAGTCTTAGAAATAAGCACTGGTGTATGGATATCATAGCAATAGTCAGACTGTGAAAACCCTGGCCAGTTGGTAAGAAGTTGTACCAGGATTTAAGGTGTCTCCTCCTTGTGACTATCTTATGATTTCTATATTTTCTAGGGGATAATTAAAATGAACATTCACTGTAACCACAAATGTAAGAAGTGAATAATTCCTCAGGTACAGTTAAAATATTTTAATATTTACACTAATATTCTATTTCTGCCAGTTGGAAAAAGAGCATTAAAATATATTTTAAAAAAATATATTCACACAATTACTATTATTGCCTGTTTAGACTTCAAGATCTTGGATAATAAAGTTACTGAAAACTGGAATCACTTTAACTGTATCACTTTTCTTTTAGTCCTCTGACTTTACACATTACTGTCCTCATTTGACTGAATGCTTTAATGGTTTTAATACTGTTCTCACTATTGGCTGTGTGTTCATATATGGGTGGTCAGTGTCTTAAATGACACTTATCTTTTCAACTTGACACTGCTGACACTGAACTGTCCTTTGTAGATATCAGACTTGGTAGACCCAGCTATAGGGATGCCAATGACCAGTTGAAGTTCACTCTTTGGGGTCCTGCACTTTTGTGGGATTGCCTCTGATGAACAACACAGGCTTCTGATACCTGACAGTCTGGTTTGAGTTATTTCATGGAACCTGAAACATCATATCAGCCTTGGCTAGTATCTGGCTAGACTTGTAGCTGACTAGCACAGATGTCAGACCAGTCAGTCATCAGATGTCACCGTTATACAATCATAGTAAGTAAGGACATGATTTCAGTGATACAGAAGTATTAACATTTCAATTAATTGTAACTGACTAGCACATAAGTCAGACTAGTCAGTCATCAGATGTCAAAGTTATACAGTCATAGTAATGGACATCATTTCAATGATACAGAATTAATATTAACATTATCAGTAATAAACATCATCTGGTTTATTCCGCTCCTGTACATCCTTTACTTATTTATAACTTGATCTTTCCAAACCATATCAGGTACAAATTTAAATACTGGTGCCATTCCTAGCATCTACACAAAGTTAATACACAAATAGATAGAGTGCCCGACTGACCAAACGATCAGGCTGCTTTCTTCAGTAGTACAACTACATAGTTGTTGAATTGAAGCCTGGCTATGGAACACTCCAGTTTACCAGCTGTAAATGGGCACTCAGTTGTGCGCTCAAACTAGGGAAGGAAAAGGCAGCGAGGAAGGGAACTAGTCACCTAACCTCGTAAAAGCGGTATCTTCCATGATGAAGCTTCTAACACTTCATTTGCCTATGACAATCTCTGCCATGGGACTGCCTTTATCTTCGTACGAGATACAGCATTTAATATGATAAATATTATCTTCATTTGGCTGTGGGGCTAGTTGTGATACGTTTTTGTACAAGCAACAATCATCCACAAAGCACATGTTTAAATCATATTAAAAACCACAATACATTTATACCAAAGAATATTCTACGTGCATATATTGAGAAGTTTATACGAACCTGAAATAAAAAATATTATACACGGTAGTTATAATTTCGCTTACCCTCAGACTTCAGACACGGGACTGAAAATTTCTGGCGATCCGCTCACAATTCAGGTGGTACATGTGTAGTGGCGAACTCTGCCTCTCAGTCTGTCTCAAACCTCTTTCATTGTGTCCCTCTCAGTTTACTGATCCGCTACTAATAAGTCTCTGGCGGACGTATCGGAGAGCACTGACGTCACAGCTTAAGACTCGGGCTGAAATCCCGTTTCGAAACAGCGATTTCACCCGATCTGTGCGTTGCCTGAAACTTTCCCTTTATCGTCCTCAGCTTATATATTATCCATACTGTTCCATCCTATCTTGTTTTATACAGCCGATATATTTCTATCTTCCTATCCATGTACTTCCACAATCTGTTACTTGTTGATTTAAATATTTAGAACAGAAGTGGGTTTACAGGCTTTCGGCTTAACTGTAGACAGCCGTAATATGCATATATCTCCGTAAATGTTAACTTCCTACTGTTTTTCCTTATATACAGTTATACACAATCCTCTCCTGGACTACCAGGTGATATCCTTTTCACAAAGATTCCATTATGCTCTTATATATCATTGCCGATTGCCGATGTCTCATCGACATTTTGCCGATACACCGCCATTTTGTAAGCGGCCGGCCCTGTGACAATCGATCAGTGAATGGTCTGTAAACTACACGAAGTCACATTTGCAATGTATTGAAACCAATTTTGCGACAATGGGAAAGAGACAAAGTAGGGAAATCAAAAAGAACATGGAGAAGAATGAAAGATGAAAAAGTCTCTGATTGTGACTGCTATATCAAAGTGCTCCTTCTTTATCCCCACTGTAGTGGAGTATTTTGTTACTTTAGTTCCGATATAATTGTGTTGTATTAAATGTTTAGTGTACTTTTTTTGTGTGTATACTATAGTGGACTGTACATCATGTATAAAGTCTCTTTCTAATATTCTTGAAAAACCGTAAGTTTGGACCTTGAACATATGAGAAAAACACTAGAAAATTTTGCAAGAAATCTGCTACAAGCTCTGCAGATCACTTTATTTTAGTTAGTTGCATAGAAAGTTATATTATAAGCCACTTTATGATTCACCATTTATATTTACTGCATGTGATATAAAGCATTTATCACATTCACAGGTGGATCTTCAGCTGTTCAGTTTAATCAGAATCAAGCAGCTGGTGCTTATCCTTGGGGGTCTACTAGTGGACATGCAAATTCAACTTCTGGGCAAGAGAGTTATGGGGAATATGATTACAGCTCTGGATATGGGGAGGATTATAGTGAAAGCAAATATAATGAGGATGGCACTGGTGGCTTTGAGTCTAATTATGAGGATGGTTACGGAAAAGAATGGCAAGGAGGGGACAATAATAGTAGCTTGCAGTGGCAAGGCAGGGAAAATGATAGTGGTATGCAGTGGCAAGGCGGGGAAAATGATAGTGGTATGCAGTGGCAAGGAGGTCAGGGCAACAGTGTTGGTAGGGGGATAGGGAGGGGAGCAGGTAGGGGAATGGGGAGTGGAAATGCAAGCACCATAGGAGGAGTTAATACAAGGAATTGGACAGTGGGTGGTGATGGGGGCAGGGGTGGAGGTACTTCTTATGGAAGGGGAGTGGCAAGAGGCAGCAGTAGTGGGATTGTATTAGTGGGCAGAGATAGTGGGAGGAAAGATTCATTTACGAATAGTAGGGGGACTGGAAGAAATGATGGAGTTGACAGAGGCAGCAGCGGATTTGGTAGGGGTGGGAGAGCAGGAAACACCATCGGAGTAGTTGGCAGTGGTGGTGGATCATCACAAGACCTGTCATCACTTGACAGCTTTGGTCAGAGTTCAAAGAGCAACAGGCCCGTGATCAGTCCATCTACAAGCCTTCAGGTTTTAATTGAAAAATGGCAGGCATTTGCAAAAGGATTTGCAAATTGTGGGAACGCTATCTCAAATATGGAGTGTTCTCTCAGAGCTTCACAGGTATTTTGTTTTGTTAAAGCTGAGAGCTCTTTCTTTTCACAACTACTGTTGTTTCAGCTTGTGTGGTAGATAATCTTATTGTCTTGAATGTTTAACACATTAACTACCGAATTGGAAAACACGCTGAAGCGTAATTAAATTTTGCGTAATTGCTTACAGATTGTTATTAATTATACGTCATTTTAAAGATAAATGAAGTTGAATGGGACGCGCCTCGCCAAAACGAGGCAAAAGTTTTACATTAAAAAAAAAATGTACTAATTATTTCCTGCACCATTTGTAATTCTAATCGAGGTCTGCTATTTTACAGCTCTCCGATGGCCGGGGACTTGCAATATTTTCACTATCATTACTGCTTGCACTCCACTACTATCAAAATCACTATTTCACTCAATGTGAACACCGTTTTCAATCTTGTCCTCGTCGCTAGATTTATCAGTCAATTGTTGAAACAAATTTCTAGCATTTTCAGCCGTTATTAGTGATGTACAAGCATTTTTTGTGGTCCTATGACTAGTTGCTACGGTAAACAGTTTTACACGATTTGGTAACTAACCAAAAACGTTGAAAAATATGAACATAATATCAATTTTCCAGTGTTCTACAACAACCATGCTTTGGGAATTTGTTTTCCCGTGGCAACTTAAAATCTCGAACCAGATCAAAATGAGTTTCTGTACATTTTTCATTCGTTTTATTACTAAACATAGATCGACGCTGTGAGCGGCATGCGGTCCAAATTATGGGATTTCATATGCCGGTCCCACCGGCTCGCAGTAGTTAATGTGTTCAGTTGCTTTCCTAAGATAGCTTGCATTGTCATGTCATGTGATAGAAAATTTGTGATGCTGATTGATCGTGCAGAATGAGCAGGTTAGATTTTTTTTCCTTTTTTTTTTTTTTTAAGTTCATGGAGAATACCTCATTATGTCTAAACAGGATATAATCAGGCTGTAAAGTGTCTTTTATCTCATTCTAACATGATGTAACTCAAACAGATTCTCCAATGTGAGAACACACCTGATTCTGTAAACTCATATTCTTATTCAGGTCAGCCTTCTCCAGCTTAATTTTGACTGCAAGTTCCTTACCAAATGTAACAATTACAACATTTTCACTGGCACCTTGAATGTCAGCAAGCTAGTAAACAACACCCCAAAAGAGACAATCTTTCTAGCCAGAGGTCAGGGTGCAAACAAGAAGGGTGCCAAAATGGACTGCTATGAAAAAGCCTACGATCTGTTGTTGAAATCCAGTGTAAGTTGGAAGTTAAGACATTTAACTAACATGTAGAAAGTGTCCGATTGATATTACTGTATGACTAATTTTTCCTCTCTCACTGTCTCAAACACATTACTTTTCTGCGAACCATTTGGTTTTCTCAGAAATAATTCATTTCACGTTCCCCCTTTTGGAAGTTGAAAGCTGTTGACCAAACACCTTGTAACTAATAAGTCTGCTTTATTTTTGTATTTATTTCTTCCTCTTCCCTTTCCATTGTTGCTGTCAAGCATCATGGAAATATTCAGTGCCACTCCAGGGCAACTTGTCTGATAGCAAGAAATATTTTTGTTTGAAGTCACATGCTCTGAGATTTTTAGAAGCATGGTGTGCTGCTGTGGACCACATTTTAATTGAGAGCAAAGAGAGTGCAAAATATTTTTACATGCTTGGTCGTTACGTTTTTCCTTTGGTGTATTTTGAAACGTGTCTGACTTTTCTTTTGAATTAAGCTTTCTTTTTAAGATGATACATTTTCTTATCTTAGTTGCCAGTGTCTTTACTGTTGTCATAACATGAACAAAGACACTCTGGAATTACCTCGTAAACTAATGTCTTTATGATAAATTGTGAATTGCAGAACAGAAATTCTGTAATAACGTTATGGTTAATGACCCAATCAGGATAATTCTTTTGGTATTTGAACACAATACATGTAATTATGGCAGTAGGAAATCATTATCTTTGGTAATTGACAAGGAGATTATGATTGTGTTAGTAAATTCGTACAACATCATTGAAATCCCACAAAAGTTTACAAGAAGCAAAGTGAACTCAGGCGCAGACCTTCAAGAAAGCATAGGTTAAATTTATATTGAGTATATAATAATAATAATTGCCCGTCGCAAGCGAAGATGGCGACAGCTTCAGACTTGAGTTGTTGTCACGAAGTGGATTTAAGTATAGAGATGTCTGCGTATATAGACAAGACACTAGTATGAGAAAAACTGAGAAGATAGATTTTGATGAGAATGACAGTGAATGTGGAAAGATGAGACTTATAGCTTCGAGGGTGAGAACCTAGATTGACTCTCCCTCGCCACTCGTGACTATTTAAGAGTTAAGACTCACCACCTCTGACTACCAAATAAAGGAGATAAGGTTTCACTAAAGTTCCACAGACACAACTATACAGACAACATATACGTACAGTATAGTTATAGAACCCCTGTCTTCGTAAAAAAAAAATGAAGTTACGGAAACAACAATGAATAAACAAACTTTGCTGTGGGACGGACATCCGGTGTCTGAGGCTCGTATGACTGTCAGTGGTTAAAGCCGAAAGGAAGCCACAGACATGAGAACGGACGTTCTGACCGCAAAACATGATACAAGAATAGGATTTTGGAATGTCAGGACAATGAATGAGACGGGTAAACTAAAACAGGCCACGGCAGAAATGAGAAACTATAGGTTTCACATTCTAGGGATAAGCGAGAGCAGATGGACAGGGGCAGGAAAAGTTAAAACAGCAACAGGAGAAACAGTACTTTACTCTGGAAGAGAGGATGAACAGCACAATGACGGTGTAGCCATTATTCTACAGAAAGGAATAGAAAGGACATTACTGGAATGGAAACCCATCAACAACAGACTGATAAGATTAAGATTGAGAGGTAGATTCACCAATACTACAATAATACAATGCTACGCACCAACGAATGACAGCGATGAAGAGGTCAAGGATGAATTCTATCAACAACTGCAGAATAAAATGGAAGACACACCTAGATATGATTTTATTATAGTAATGGGAGACCTCAATGCGAAAGCTGGTACACACAATACATATAATGAAAGAATAATGGGGAAATGCGGCAGCGGAACAGCAAACGAAAATGGGGATAAATTAATAAGTTTCTGTAGTATTAACAACCTGGTCATTGGAGGAACACTTTTTCCGACATAAAGAAATTCACAAATTAACATGGGAATCACCAAATGGTCGGGACAGACACCAGATAGACCACATCATGATTAACGGTAGATGGAGACATGCATTACAAGATGTGAAGGTAAGAAGAGGTGCAGATGTGGGAAGTGATCACCATTTAGTAGTAGCAAAACTGAAAGTGAAATTAAGAAGGGCTGGACCAACTGTAACTACACAGAAAAGGTTTGACATCAGCAAATTGAAGGACTCCTTACCAGAAAAGCTTTTGTGGCTGACATAAAGAAACGATATCAATTTGCCAAAAGTCAGGAAAAGACATTGACTGATGATATAGACCAGAAATTCAACACCATTTCAACAATATATAAGGAAAGCAGCAAATCATGCTTGGGATTCCAGGAAAGGAAGAAGCAAGACTGGATAACACCAGAAACATTAAACACCATAACACTGAGAAAGGAAATGAAAAGAAAGAAAACAGAAGCGAAGTCCCCCAGGTTAAAGCAACCATATAGCGAACAGTACAGTCAGCTGGACAAGGAAGTTAAACGCCAAACCCGAGCCAACAAAAGGAATTTCCTAGACGATCTTGCAAGACAGGCAGAAGAGGCAGCACTGAGAAATGAACAAAGCACAGTATACAAAATAACTAAATTCATCAGCGGAAAAAGAGGTGCAAACAATATTACATTAGTAAGAGATAAGCAAGGAAATCTCAACACGACAGCAGATGGACAGGAAACAAGATGGGCAGAGCACTTCAGAGAAACTCTGAACAAGGAACCACCAGAGAGACAATTGAATGTTCCTGAGGCTGAAAACGATCTAGATGTAAATACAGACATTCAACGAAAAGAAGAAATCATTACAGCAATCAAAGGGTTAAAGAACGGAAAAGCTCCTGGCCATGATAACTTAAATGCAGAGCTATTTAATACAGACCCTGAGCTAGCAGCAGAACTATTAGAACAACTATTTGCACAAGTCTGGAAAACGGGGACAACACCATCAGAGTGGAACAAAGGAATAATTGTCAAATTGCCCAAGAAGGGAGATCTTGCAGACTGCAATAATTGGAGAGGAATCACTCTTCTCTCAGTTCCCAGCAAAATACTAGGCATGATAATTATACAGAGAATTTCAAAAGCAGAAGACCACAAACTGAGGAAAGAACAAGCAGGATTTAGAAAGAGCAGAAGATGTGTAGATCATATATTCACTCTCAGGAACATAATAGAGCAGTGCTCAGAATGGCAAAGGACAGCTGTACATTAATTTCGTTGATTTTGAAAAGGCTTTTGACAGCATACATAGGGACAGTTTATGGAAAATACTGAGGGCTTATGGAATTCCAAGCTGCATAGTGTCAATCATAAAAAGCCTCTATGCCAACTTTACGTGTAGTGTTGGGCAGAGCAACCTAACCTTTGTGGTGAAGACAGGAGTACGACAAGGATGCCCCTTATCAACCACTCTATTTTTAACAGTCATAGATTGGGTGATGCGCCCGACAACAGAGGGCAGTCCAAGAGGAATAAGAGGGACTACATTTTCTACATTGGAAGATCTGGAATATGCAGATGACATTGCACTGCTAGCACATTCACATCAACACATCCAGGAAAAAATGGACAGACTTAATAAGTTTAGCCAGTAGGTGGGCTTGAACATCAATTTAAAGAAGTCAGAGGTCATGACGCTCAATGTGAGCAACCCTGAGCCCATATCAGTAAGGAATCAGCAACTGGTATAGACAGACACATTCACATACCTAGGATGCATAGTAACACCAGACGGCGGGGCAGGCAAAGACATCCAACATCAGAATGAATAAGGCAAGAACAGCCTTTTTAGCCTAAACAACATCTGGAAGTCCTCTCAATACAGCACAAGCACAAAATTAAGATTATATCAGAGCTGTGTGCTTTCTGTGCTTCTCTGTGGTGTGGAATGCTGGAGAGTTACAGAGAAGGAAATGTCGAAATTGTCCTCTTTTCACACAACATGCCTAAGAAAAATTCTCTGAATCTTTTGGCCGAATACTCGTTGTTGAATACTCGTTCTGAGAGGCTGGGCATCACTGTTGAATTATGTTTAGTGTGGTGCTAGGTACTGTTAAAGATGGAGTCAGGAAGACGATGATAATGTAAATGTTATTGTGCGCTGATAAAGGCGATCAGCATGCGTCAGGCTTACAGACGGCCAACTGATGTGTGAGTAATATAGACGCGAATGTGTATAGGCTCTTTAGTGTATTTATGGTACAGTCTCTCACACCAAAGAAAATCACATATAGGAGCCAGGAAGGTTGAAACTCCAAGTAAAGTTCTACACACTTATTACGCCACGACAAAACGTAGACATCATCGATAGTACACTGTCAATTTTTTTTTTTTTTTTTTTTTTTTTTTTTACCAGCGGCACTTGGGCTTTCAGCCCTTCGGCCCAATGACATGTCATTGCGAGCTGGGGAACCTGAGGACTTTCCTTCCAACCCGGTCAGGAGCTTTGCTCCTTCCCATCCACAGAGGGTTTATCACAGGAGCCGTTCAGGCTATTCAGTCAAATTTCCGGCCGTAAACATTTCTTCAAACGCCGACGCCCGGGTTTGAACCATGAACACCTGGTCGCCAGTACAACACCGAAGCCATTACACCAGCGCGGCTCCCGTACACTGTCAATAGGTTACAGTTCAAGCAAAATATGACACATCAAGTAAGCACCAAATCCGTAGGTAGTTAAGTGCGTAGTACAAAAATCCCAAGCACAACAGCTGCATAAGTACAGCAGCTCATAATCATAAACTTCATGGCCAAAATTATTCATGCAAGAAAGGGAACTGCATGTGTCGCAGTATACAATAATATCTATCTAGTCTGAATCAAAATACTTCCAGGCCTTTAATAACACAACTCATGGGAGAACATGCCTTCCCAATAATAATCTGCCAAACTTCAAAATATCCCTCATTGGCATTATGAATATATAATGGCCTATAATCCATGGCCTGAGAAATCTTTAATAACGTACGTTCTGCATCACATAATTAAGCCTCATATCCACGGCTTTATGAAAAAATCTTAGGAAGTTTCAAAATTCCTTTCCCACAGACTATTCTCTATATGGGGACACACTGACAATAATCGTCAACCCCTTCTCTAAGCTCTCTCAGCATCCCGACTCACGAAAAATTCACCCGTTCAAAAAAAAACATTTCAGTAAAAAATATACCCCTGCGCAAACACGCCGCTGAGACTTGAGCTGAACTCATCTAGCACATTCGAGAAAATTTTCGATCATATTTCTTTAAACAAACTAGGGTGATAACAAAAATCCGGCATGTACATACACGTATTTTAATGTTTAACTCCCCTTGATTAAAATCTGACTTAACAGTCTACACCGACCGCCAGGGGGAAAAAAAAAATTTGTTCATTTTTTTTGTTGAAAAAAATACAAGAAACAAAAAATTTAGAGGTCGATAGCTTACTAATCTCTACGCCTAAATATACACAATGTTAAGTCATATTAACCCAAATGAACAAAAATAAGGATAGGAGTAAGTGTAAAGTACAAAAGAAGTATAGACAGATAATGAGATAAGCATACGACGAACAACAACTTCAAAAAAAAAAAATATGAAGTATATGAACTGGGGTGCCTTTGCCTACATTTCATCTTTACAGATTATTTACAGCATATTAACCAACACTAAATATAGCCCAAAGGTGCTGAAATACAGAGTGGATACATAAGCTTTGTTTTTATTTTTAAATGAAGTCAGAATTCCACCAGGATTAGATGATTTAAGAGGTATTGTGAAATATTTCAACTGAAGTAAAAATGGGGTGACTTTGCCTTCATACCTTATTTTTTTTTTTTTTAAAGACAAAACATGTAACATACCAGTAGTTAAAAACACTTTTAAAACCCTGAAAGTAGGGAAATCAGATGCACAATACCTGACAGTAATATAAAAGCTTCAAAGAATACTTAAAATACAAACAAGTAAATTTTTTTCTACACTCACGTATTAATTAATCAAATATTTACGACGCGTTACAAAAAGACACATCTGTTATAGTGGGGGGAAAAGATCACACCACCAGTTCACATCAAAAATGTTTTTTACATGCTTTTTTCGTTGGTGGCAGCCACTCCTCATCAGTGTCAGAAAATGGAATGTCTTCACAATCTGAATCTGTTTTCTCGAGTTCAAACTCGGATGGTGATGACCGGGAGGAAGATACAGATGCCAAAGGTTGCAACTGCAGTACTTGAGCAGATGTTGAAGGTTGATGCTGAACAGGTGCTGAAGCTAACGCTGGGGGTGCAGATGTCAAGGATTGAGACTGAGCAGACTGCAAGTCTTCCGCACTCACCGATTTCCCTGGTGGCACAGAAACTTTCTTCCTCTTATGCCTGCTGCCAGTTCCTGTGCAACCATTTGAATTGGGCGAGTATTTAAAAATCTGCAAATAGTTTAGCACAGCATCTGAAACACCTTGTGGGTCTTTGCTTGTGTCACTAGTGACAGTTGACTTTGGCAGCTTTTTCAGCACTTGGTTTGCATCTAGGGGGTGAATGCCACAGGCTCTGAACCCAGAAATCAAATTGTTGGCTGATCTCATACCCATCCCTTCAATTAATTTATTTAGCATTGCTGGAAACACTTTCTTGTCTAGTGATGCAGAAGATGGGTGTTTTTGCTTGTAACTCTCCAACAGCTTTCTCCATAATTTTTTGAGAGGAGCAAAAAAAGACACATCAAGTGGCTGGCACTTGTCTGTGGAGTTAGGAGGAAGCAGGATGAAAGCAATATTCAGTTCTTCACACTTGTATATCACTGATGCACTGATGTGTGAACTTAAATTGTCCCCTATGATTACTTTGCGACCATGTTTTCTTCTGGCCCAAGGCACTACAACACTCAGAAACCATTCTTCAAAATTGGCACCATCCATCCACCCATTTTTGCTCCTCCCAAACCTAGTGCCTGGTGGGCCACCTTCACACCATGAATGCCACAGGTGCTCTGACTTGTATATGATGTAGGGTGGAAGTAGTTCCCCTGTAGCTGTCCCAGCAAACATGATGGAGATGTTGCCTTTTGAATAGTTCATTACTCTCTCTGGGTATTTAACTCCCCTTTTGAAGACACATTTTTTTCTGTCCTGGATCATCAGCAAGATTTGTTTCATCATAATTAAGGATGTTCTCTGCACGGACACCTTCTAAAGACAGCTTTAAATTGTCAAAGTAGCCTTGAATTTCTTTGGGATTTATTTCAGCTCGTGATCGCTTTATATTTTGACATGTCCTCTGACAAACAACATCTTGGTGTCGCTTCAGAAATCCTCTCACCCAGTCATCTCCAGGTGTATTGTTCTTGAATTTGTTAACTGAAATTTTGCCTTTGTCTAGTATTCCTTTGACCAGAAGTTTAACGTCATTTTTTTCAACGGGCATTCCATAGTCTGCACATGTTGTTAGGTGATTTACAAGTGTTTCCTCAAACTCTCTTGACAGAGCAGACTGTCCTCCAGGTGTCTTCTTGTGGACTCCCTTCACCTTGTTCCGTAGAGTTCTCAATGGTATGTTGTAGATTTTTGAGATTTCTTTTATAGGTGTTGTTTTACACTCTTCAACAGCCTTAAGCAAGATTTCTTCAGAATAGTCTCTATAGTGTCTGCTACCAGGCTTTCTCTTGTGATGTCTGGGCATGGTGATCTGAAGAAAAAAACAAAACAAAGATATATAAACACCAAAGTGTGCAACATTGAAAAAGCAAGTTTAAGACCACATTAAGTCTAGATCAATGGGGTGACTTTGCCCCCAGACTGTGGAAGGAAAGCATTTAAGAAACTTGAAACTAAAGCTTATCCAAACAAATAATTAACCTTTTTATCATCGAAATGCATGAGAATAAAGTACATAGGGAAATAAACTGTATCACATTCAAATAGAAGTACAAACTCACCTAAATCAGCAAAAAAAATGATGTCAAGAACACCAGGGCTGCTTCTTTCGTGTCTCAGCGCTTAGGAGGGAAGAAACACCAAAAACATCCCACCAAACATGTCTTCTTTCATGAAGAGTTGAAAAATCAAGGCAAACAACTCTAGAAATGCAAGTATGAACACATTCGCATTTTCAGTATTTAATAGGCAAAGTCACCCCATGGGGCAAAGACACCCCAGTTCACGGTATCGACTAGCCATAACATAACATAACAAGTAAAAAGTGAAAAGAACAGATGAAATAGAAGAAGAATGAGCAGTAAAGAAAGAAAGCAATGCAATAAGAATAAAGAAAACTGATATATCATGGTAAACAATCAGATTAAACAATGCATTATACAAATGAACACCATTATAGTACAATAGCATACATTACAAAAAACAATGATACTCTAAATCAAAGGATAAATAATTAGCTATCATCTAAAAAAAATAGCCTAATGTACATGACAACCAAGTTAATACGCTCATGGAGTACAAATAATGAGCTCACGTGAACATCAAAATAAACAACACCGAAATATATATATAGCTATTCCTGACGCACAATAGAGCGTCGGGTACCAAAAAAAAATACATAACCTCCAAAAAAACATTTTCTCAATGTACTAATATCGCTGTACATAGTTACCCCTAGCGTACAATCAAGCGCTGGGCAAAGAAAAAAAAAATACATCATAATGTCAGAAAAAATTATTTTTCCTTTTTCTCCTATACTCATCTTCTTTTCTAACAAAATTGAACAATATCGAAAAGTATCGTAATGATCAGTTAAGTAACAATAAAGTAACTATAATTCTTATACTTGCAAAACACAGTAGTATACTATAGGCAGAAATAAAGCAAAAAATATTGCAAAGCTTGCAACGACAGCTGCGAATAGAGCGACGAGACAAATGACAACACAGTGTATAAACGAAAAATGTGTATAGAAATAAACGATAGGAAGAGGAGGAAGACACTCACAAACAAATAAATCCCAAAAAATTAAGGAACAGAGAAAAATATAACAACAACACTGAAACGTTTCGTCACACCTAAACAATGATATCACGGAAGACCAAACACAGTGGACTTAAATACGTCAGCAAAAAGTTCCCTGGAAATTTCCACCACGGGAAATCCACAATAGTGTCCTTACAGAACGCTTATGTCGGCCCTCAGTGAAGTGGGAAATCCGAATGTAAGTCTCCACCCAACCTGCCCGCTAGAATGAGAAACATATAACATAGAAAACAAGGAAGAATAAATAGGTTATGGTTTGAGGAAGGCTCAATGTTACACCAAACAGTGGTACAGTTTACAACAAACAAAACAGCAACTTATCTTCAAAAGGAAAACTTCTGTCCTTCCCGCCAAAATGATGGGCATCGGTTAACACAACATATGCAAAACTCCGACGTTGAAAGTTACTGGCGCTCCTCGTCAAGTGTTGAAAAGGAACTGTTGACAGTAGTATGTAGACGAAGTACTTGTACTTGAAACTGGTACCTGAGAATCGGAACAGGTAACACTCCAACTCTTGACTTCAATAATTTGTGCACAGGAAACACGAACTGGAAACACTGCACTGTAACTCCTTGTAGTAAGCACATTGGTAATCCAAAGCCCCATATCACTGGCCACCACTGTTGAATACTCGTTCTGAGAGGCTGGGCATCACTGTTGAATTATGTTTAGTGTGGTGCTAGGTACTGTTAAAGATGGAGTCGGGAAGACGATGATAATGTAAATGTTATTGTGCGCTGATAAAGCCGATCAGCATGCGTCGGGCTTACAGACGGCCGACTGATGTGTGAGTAATATAGACGCGAATGTGTATAGGCTCTTTAGTGTATTTATGGTACAGTCACTCACACCAAAGTAAATCACATATAGGAGCCAGGAAGGTTGAAACTCCAAGTAAAGTTCTACGCGGTTTATTACGCCACAACAAAACGTAGACATCATTGATAGTACACTGTCAATAGGTTATAGTTCACAGCAAAATATGACACATCAAGTAAGCACCAAATCCGTAGGTAGTTAAGTGCATAGTAAAAAAATCCCAAGCACAACAGCTGCATAAGTACGGCAGCTCATAATCATAAACTTCATGGCCAAAATTATTCATGCAAGAAAGGGAACTGCATGTGTCACAGTATACAATAATATCTATCTAGTCTGAATCAAAATACTTCCAGGCCTGTAATAACACAACTCATGGGAGAACACACCTTCCCAAAAATAATCTGCCGAACTTCAAAATATCCCTCATCAGCGATATGAACATATAATGGCCTATAATCCATGGCCTGAGAAATCTTTAATAACGTACGCTCTGCATCACATAATTAAGCCTCATATCCACGGCTTTTATGAAAAAATCTTAGGAAGTATCAAAATTCCTTTCCCACAGACTATTCTCTATATGGGGACACACTGACAATAATCATCAACCCCTTCTCTAAGCTCTCTCAAGCTTCTCAGTAAAAAATATATCCCCGCGCAAACATGCCCTGACTTGAGCAACGAAAGCAATTCTCGACCTTTAAACAAACTAGCAGCTACTCAAAAAAAAAATCTGGCATCATACAAGTAACGTAAAAAAAAATACTTAACAATCACCAACCAAGATCTGCTTACTCGCAAGCAAGTAGCTGGTTTGGCCACATGCCGCTGGCAGACTTGAGCTCAGAACAAGATTCTTCCACGGCTAAGGATCAAAGAAGAAGAATAGTTATAGAGACTGATCCAGTATACCGTTTATAGTATTTACACAACAAAATAAATAACACATCAAAATAAATAACGTCACCCCTCCCTGTGTGCCATGAAAAAATGCTGTGAAACAAATAACAACAGATACACAACACATCAAAATTTACTCATCTCTAACACTCAACTCCCTTAAATATACTGTTCAAAAAAAGAAACGCAACTTTTTTGGTGATACTTTTATAAAAGATATTCGCTGATTGGATATCAGTCAACCTTTCGACTGTGTCCACCTGGTTATTAACTTCTCGTGGTTACCTGAATTGTGCCCACCTCATGATTCGTGAGGTCATGAAAGAAGTCAAGGTCAAAACAACATTTTTGACAATAACTCGTGACAGGTTCATGAGAATCCCGTGAAACTTACTGACCACAAAACTCTCTGATCATTTTATTGAATGCCTATAAAAGATTGACGCTCCTCGAATAAATTCAGTTGAAAATTCAATGCGCAAGTATGGCTCATCTCACTACAGAACAACGACTCATCATCATTGGACGTTTACAGACTGGACAGTCACAAAGTGTAGTGGCCAAACAATTTAATGGGGTTAAAAGCACCATTAGTCACCTTTGGAGGCGATTTCAAGAAACTGGCTCAGTGCCAGACCGGCCACGCAGTGGAAGACCCAGAGTCACAACTCCTGCCGAAGACCGCTTCATACGGCTGCGTCACCTCAGGAATCGACTTGCATCTGCGTCCTCCACAGTCCAGTCAATGTCAGCAGCTCGTCGAATTTCAGATCAAATGGTCAGGAACCGGCTGCACGACTCTGGTCTTTGGGCTAGAAGACCCTACAGAGGTCCTGTTGTTACGGGCCGGCATCGCCAGAAGCGACTGCAGTGGGCAAACCAGCATCGTCAATGGACCGTTGGGAATGACTGGAGACGGGTTTGGTTTAGTCATGAATCATTTTTTGTGCTCCAGCGACACGATAGACGGAGAAGAGTTTACAGCAGAATCCGTGAACGCTACGCCCAGAACAGCGTTGATGAGGCTCCTCCACATATTGGTGGAGGTGTACTGATGTGGGGGGCGATCAGCTTCATGGGAAGAAGTGACCTGGTGCAAATTGAAGGACGCCTGAATGCCCAGCGATACGTCGCTGAAATTCTTCGTCCTCACGTCCTTCCACTTCTGGCTGCACGAGGGTCGATTTTTCAGCAGGATAACGCTCAACCTCATGTGGCACAACTCTTCACCCAGTTCCTCGCTGACAACAACGTCCAGATCCTTCCGTGGCCAGCCATGTCATCAGACATGAACCGCATTGAACACTTATGGGATGAACTCGACAGACGACTCCATCAGCGAGACGTGGCACCAGCCAATCTCCGACAGTTGTCTCTTGCACTGCGGGAAGAGTGGGCAGCCATCCCACAACAACAGATCCAACGGCTAATTGGATCCATGTCAAGGAGATGTCGTTCTCTGATAGAGGCCAGAGGAGGCCATACACCTTACTGAAATGGAGGCCTCAGTCGCAAAGAATAAAAGTCCAAACCAAATTTAATGAACATCATTTCATTGTTAACGTCTGAAAGTTTCTTCATGCCAAGATTGAAACATTAATTCCGTAAAATAAAATTTTGGTACAAGTTTTAAATTTGGTGTCCATTAAAGTTAGTTGCTTATCCTTTACAGGACGTGGCAATCAACCCCAGCTTTTATTGGCTGTTTGTGATTTTTCTAGGCAATTTTATTTCATTCAGTAGTTTGCCATTGCTTTCTGAACGGTACGGCGCTTATACCATTGTTAAAAATCCACACAAAGCGATCTACTACCAAACCGCCTGCAGCAGGTTTCGAACCTGGTATATCTGGATTATGAAACTGCGTTCATATCCATTAGGCCACAGACGCCATTACCACTGCAATAATGTTGCGTTTCTTTTTTTGAACAGTATAAATACATCTCCCGTCTATCCCCTACACACCTACGCACAAGCGATAACAAGTACTCCTACCCATCTCCCACCTCAACGTAAATATCTGTCTGGTAGGACCCCCCCCAGACACGGCTGACCAAATCTTTTGTACTAGGTGTGCCTCAGCATCAAAACAATTCATTCACTGAAGGAAATCCCCTGTACTAAATACTAGGCCCTACTTTATATTACAGACGGACCCTGGTGATTCCTCGATTAACACAAAATAAAATAAACCTCTCTAGGTATAATTTAATCCCATCTCCGCAAAATTAATTACACCCCTCACTCCCCCCCTGACTACACAACAATTTAATGCACAATAAATGAACGTAAACAATTACGCTAGCGTATTTACACTGCAAATATTATAATCAAATCGAGGTTATATCTAAATCGGACCTCACAATTTCAGTATGGATATAGCATAAGGACTTAACCTTATACAATTAATTTCACAAACCCGTTACACAAACAATAGATATTGCTACTAGCCACAGAAAGTTATAAGCACAACTTACAGTTTTATCCTAAGATAGCAATGGATGGCACTTTCGTTTATAAAATTTAAGTTATCTTCCCGAAGAAACTTTACTTTATCGTGCTAAGATTCTATTAAGAAACGCATTATCTACACTGCTAAATTAAGATGCCTACATACCCAATTCTCAAATTTCTCACCTAAGAGCAGACAAATATGACTTAGATTCACGGCTGATATTTCTGGAGACAAAGAGAGTGCTACTAGATTTACTCTGTTATTTATAATTGGAATACCCACGTCATCGCGTCGCGTCCCTCTGGAACCAATAATTTTGCCAGAATTTGTTAATAACTGACCCCGGCCAATTAGATTGTAAGCAAACTCATGAGTCATGTTTATTCTGATTGCGCGCATCTTTCTTGCGTCATGTTAGATAATGTTACTACTGTTGGCGTGAGCAAAATTAACCTTGATTCATTGTAGCACCCGGTTTTACGTACCTGGGTAGAGGTTCAACACCCACCCATCGATTTACCGATTTACCGGGTAGGGGTTACTAACGTCGGAAAATGTATACCCAGCCTAATAATACTCAAGCGCCTAATACAATAAAAATTTACCGCAATTATTTTACAAAGAAAAGCCTACGTGATCGCAATTACTTTAGAGAAAAGAAGACTGGTGCAAATCTTAAAATTAAAACCAACAGTAATCCCTCCTGAAAACCGCAATTAATTACCTAGAGAAAAAGACTTAACTCAAATAATTACAGGGAGAAAAAGAATGGGGCCTATGGAAAATAAAATCACAGTAACTTCTCACAGTTGTGACACATCTGTGCTGTGATCTCATGTGGCTGATTAGTCCTATTTTGGCCCTACAGGCCCTGCCACATACAGGGCACACATGGTAAGAGTCGATAGTAGTGTTGCTGTGCATTCTGACCTTTCTTGCTGCAGCTAAATTCTGTTCTGCAATGCGAGCGTCTTGAGTAATGTTTGTCCCCAAGGCAGAGCGATCCTGTGCGAGTCTCCCAGGAGGAGACATCAATTTTGAAGCTGCTCAACGATGCTTTCAGTGTGTCTTTAAAGCGTTTCTTTTGTCCCCCCTACTGTTCGCTTACCCATGGAGAGTTCGCTGTACATAAACTGCTTTGGGAGGCGTTTTTCGGGCATGCGAACAACATGTCTGGCCCATCTAATTTGGGCACTCTGCAGCAATGTGTAGATGCTTGAGATGTGTGCTCTGTTGAGGACCTCAGAATTAGATACTCTATCATGCCACTTGATCCTGAGAATCCTGCAAAGACAGCTCATGTGGAAATGATTAAGCTTCTTGGCATGTCTGCTATACACTGTCCATGCTTCACAGGCATACAGGAGAGTAGTGAGCACTATTGCATGATACACTTTTATCTTGGTGGCGGCACTAATTCCTTGTCGATCCCAGACATTTACTCTTAGTCTTCCGAAAGCCAGATATTTATATAAGCCTGTCTCAGATGCAGTTGCTTACTTCCCAAAATCACTTCAAGATCTGACAGAGCTGAGAAGACATCCAGAGGGCTGTCGTAGATTTCGATAGGTGATTAAGAACAATGTTAGGTCCCTTCTGAATAGAACTGACAAAGTTGATGACTCAGTGTGAGATAAGGTAAACAGATAGATTTCAGTAGTGAGTTGGTAAAAAAGTAAAGTCTGTCCCTGGATTTGAGAAAACTTCTCTAGCTTAGCCTATCGGTTACGACTAAAAAATATTGTTCCGACAGTTCCCTTTCTATATATTAATATATATATCCACCACTCACATACACACACACAGATAAGTGACGACAATTAGACGCACAAACGTGAAAACTATACTAATGGAATGTGGATGTTGGGACGAGCTGACCAACACAGTAAATACAGTTTATGTAAATTTTATTTACCATAAGAAAAACTTCACAACATATATATTATCATAATAATAATAATAGTTGCCCATCGCAAGCGAAGATGGCGACAGCTTCAGACTTGAATTGTGAGACCTCTGTGCCGTGATCTCATGTGGCTAATTAGTCCTATTTTGGCCCTACAGGCCATGCCACATATGGGCACACATGGTTAGAGTCGATAGTAGTGTTGCTGCGCATTCTGACTTTTCTTGCAGCACGCTTGCCTTCTGCCTTATCAGCTAAATTCTGTTCTGCAATGTGAGCGCCTTGAGTAACGTTTCTCCGCCAGGCAGAGCGATCATGTGCAATAGTCTCCCAGGAGGAGACATCAATTTTGAAGCTGCTCAACGATGCTTTCAGTGTGTCTTTGAAGCGTTTCTTTTGTCCCCCTACTGTTCGCTTACCCATAGAGAGTTTGCTGTACATCAACTGCTTTGGGAAGCGTTTTTCGGGCATGCGAACAACATGTCCGGCCCATCTAATTTAGGCCCTCTGCAGCAATGTGTAGATGCTTGAGATATGTGCTCTGTTGAGGACCTCAGAATTAGATACTCTATCATGACACTTGATCATGAGTATCCTGCGAAGACAGCTTATGTGGAAATGATTAAGCTTCTTGGCGTGTCTGCTATAAACTAGTCCATGTTTCACAGGCATACAGGAGGGTAGTGAGCACTATTGCATGATATACTTTTATCTTGGTGGCGGCACTAATTCCATGTCGATCCCAGACATTTACTCTTAGTCTTCCAAAAGCTGCACTTGCCTTTGCAATTCTGTTGTTGACCTCGGCGTCGATATTCGCATCTTTGGTAAGGGTACTGCCTAGATAAGTGAAGCTGTCCACCACTTGGAGACGTTGGTTCTTTACTGTGATATTTGGTTCACAGTAAGGTTTCCCAGGAGCAGGTTGCAACATTACTTCAGATTTCTTCGTATTGATGGTAAGACCAAAGTCATCACACGCTACAGAAAGCCTCCTCATATTGTTCTGCATGTCTAGTTCTGTGCAGGTGTTGAGGGCACAGTTGTCCGCAAAGACAAGGTCAGAGATCATTGTTTCATTCACCTTTGTAAAGGACTGTAATCGTCTCAAATTAAACAGCTTCCCATCTATCCTGTATCTGATGTGTACGCAGTCACTACTGCCATGCGTAACGTTAGACAGCATGGCAGCAAATATCAAACTGAATAGTGTTGGAGCGAGCACACATCCCTGTTTGACACTGTTTGTGACTGGAAAGGGTTCAGAAGGTTCTCCATCATTCAATACGCGAGCCATCATACCTTCATGAAACTGGCGGACAATTGAGATGAACTTATCGGGACAGCCGAATTTCGCCATAATTTTCCATAGTCCATCCCTATTGACAGTGTCAAAGGCCTTGGTCAAGTCAATAAATGTTGTGTATAGGTCACTGTACTGTTCCTGGCATTTCTCCTGAAGTTGGCGAGCGGCAAATATCATATCGACGGTCCCGCGGCCTGCTCGGAAACCACACTGACTCTCTGGAAGTAAGTCCTGCGATTCGAGATGAACAGTCAAGCGATTGAGCAAGACTCGAGCCAGGATTTTGCCCGCAATAGATAATAGGGAGATTCCCCTCTATGGTTATCACATGATTGATAATTTCCCTTTCGCTTGTATATGTGAACAATTGTGGCATCTTTCAATTCCTGTGGTATCTGTTCTTCATCCCAGACTGAGTGGAAGAGGTCTGTTAATCTCTGCAGCAGCATGCTGCCTCCAGCTTTATAAATCTCAGCAGGAATAGCATCTGATCCAGGGGCTTTGCCGCTGGACAGTAGACTGGTTGCTTTCTTGACCTCTTCCAAGCTGGGTGGAAGGTCAAGTCTGTCGTTGACTGTAACTTGCGGTATGCTTGTAATGGCCTGGTCGTTCACGGTTGATGGATAATTTAAGATGGCATTGAAGTGTTGTGCCCAGCGTTCCCAGCGTTCATATATCATATATTGAACATAAAAAAACATCATAGGGGTACAGAATTAATAAAGAAATAGATCCATAAGTACTACGAGGGAAGGTCAAAAAGTAATGCCTCTTATTTTTTATGTATGTAAATACTGCATCGGTGTGCAATTTGTAAATTTAGCAGGATTCCTCAAACACTCTTCTGCACTGTATAGCATTACCAACCTGTTTCAGTAACAGGTGGCACCACTGTAACAGTTTAAAAATGGCTGCCAAAGACGTTCGGTTAAAACAACGTTATGTCATAGAATTCCTCATTGCTGAAGGCGAGACCCCAATTCGCATCCACGAACGTTTGAAGAATGTTTATGGAGATTCAACAGTGGATGTTAGCACTGTCCGACGTTGGGTACATCGTTGTGACGAAGTTGAAGTAGAATCCAAGAGGCAGTCAATGGAATGGCATCACACAACATCGACGACAAGAAAGAAGTTCAAAAGTTCACCATCTGTAGGGAAAGTTATGGCCTCCGTGTTTTGAGATGAGAAGGGTGCGATTCTTCTCGACTTCTTGGAACAGGGAAACACGGTGAATGCAGACCGTTACATTGAAACTTTGAAGAAGCTTAGAGGTCGTCTTCGGCGACTTTACCCATTAAAAGATCAGAGAACTGCACTACTGTTGCACGATAATGCCATGCCACACACTGCTAAACGCACCATTGATGCGATTGCAGAATTTTGCTGGACATTATTACCACATCCCGCTTACAGTCCCGATCTTGCACCTTCTGACTTCCATCTGTTTGGACCACTGAAAGAAGATCTTCGCGGACATCAATATGAGGACACCGAGACCCTTAAACGCGCCGTACGCCAATGGTTTAGGAAAAAGGACACAAATTTTTACCGTGCAGGGATACATGCCCTTGTGAGAAGATGGACAAAAACTGTAACAAATAACTGAGACTACATTGAGAAATAAATTTGTGTAGTTCACACTTTGGGGGCTACATTTCAATGTGAATTTTATCTGTTTTCTTGCCTATTGAATGAAATTAAAAATTACGAGGCATTACTTTTTGACCGTCCCTCGTATCTCCCTCCCCCTGTTGAGACAAGATCCTACAAAAGAGAAGTTAACCTTTAGCACGCGGCATTCTCTTCCAGAAAACTTCCCCTGCAGCTGCATTCTTTTTCACTATGCCCCGTTTTTATAGTGGGTGACTTGTAATGACTATTGGGAGCCGCGCTGGTGTAATGGCTTCGGCGTTGTACTGGCGACCAGGTGTTCATGGTTCAAACCCGGGCGTCAGCGTTTGAAGAAATGTTTACGGCCGGAAATTTGACTGAATGACCTGGACGGCTCCTGTGATAAACCCTCTGTGGATGGGAAGGAGCAAAGCTCCTGACCGGGTTGGAAGGAAAGTCCTCAGGTTCCCCAGCCTCGCAATGACATGTCATTGGGCCGAAGGGCTGAAAGCCTAAGTGCCGCTGGTTAAGGAAAAAAAAAAAAAAAAGTAATGACTATAGTTTTTGTGTTTCTTGGTCAATTGCTATAATTTTTGGAATTTATATAAATAAATGAATGGTGAATCTGATGATATAAAATTTGTTTGTGTACATGTTAGATGTGATAGGAAAGGAAAGATGAAAAAAAACGATAAAAAAATGTTAAAAAAAAAATTTTTTTTTTAATTTTAAAATTAAAAAATAAAATAACCAACAAACGAAGTGTCCATATCTAAATTATCTCTTGCATCTCAATGAAAGTCATTTGACCAATACAAATCAAATGACGATCTTTTCGTTACACCCATCATCAGTAGCAAAGCAACAAACGCCCATGTCAGCAGTGACATTCGGCCGTAACCCTAAATCTTTCCGATAAATCTAATCCTAACCCCTAAACTTTTACATACTAGCAATGACATTCCACTTTCGTTTCGATCTCTGTCATCAACCATATTCTGAGAACCGATATTAGCGCTTATAATGACAAAAATCTCATCCCCACCGCATGGCGTCAGAATCCAATAAAATTAGAGCGAAAATGGCCGCGTGTTCGATGCCGATTCATTTCGATAAAAAAAATCACAGAAAATATACGCGGATGCACCCATTACTAAAGGAGATCGGAAACGGAAGCTAACTCTCTCTCAGATAAGTTTAAAACTTAACATCCGGGGGTGAGATCACGTGTACACACATTCTAATGCGAAAAAACGTAGAACGCTGCGGTCGACATAAGCAGCGTGCTTACCCTCGGTCGACTTATGTCGACCGCAGCGTGCTAAAGGTTAATTAACCCCCAAAAGGTCAAAAGATTCGCACTATGGTATAGAATTTGACTATACTGTAAAGAACAGAGTATTTACGTTATTCTATTCTGAAAATTGAACAGTATTAGCAAAAAAAAGAAAACACAGTAAGAAATATACAAAGTGAGTACATGGATTATACAATAAAAGAGTTAATCATTCCTGCTTTCTTTCTTTCCATACAACCGTGGCCACGTTCATTCATTCTTACCTAATACTTGATTTGCCACTTCTGGAACAATCTTTAGAACACACGCACACAGCAAATCCAGTGTTATTTTGGCAAAGAAAACCCCAGCTCCTCAAAGACATTAAATCCACTTCTCCGGGGAACATTCACTTTGTTACTTTTATTTAGGATTTCTGTTTATGTCACATTAATTAGTCCAGGTAAGAAATTTAACAGTGCTCACAGTGTCAGTAGCTTGAGATTTCCAGTACATAGGAATGTCAGGTCGGTAACTTCTCTCAGTATAAAAATTCCTTGTCACACCACAAATGGTCAAACGTCGGGAAATGTTAATGTTGGTGATGTCGCCACACTAACAATCAAACGAACAACTGAAAGAGTTGCTCAGCCTAGGAACTGCCCAACATCACGCAAGAAACCAAGTAAACGAGCAGGAGAAATGAGCATTAGGACCTACAAGCTGAGAGAGCCAGAAATTAAGACCAGATATCAGATGCTTATTGCTACAGCAGTGAGCAACACAGAAGAACGACCTGATGACTTGGAAACTCTCTGGAATAAATTAAAGGATATCATAAAGACAGCTGCTGCAGAAGCATGCGGTGAAGTCCGACTTGGGAACCAGAGAAAGAGGACACCTTGGTGGACAGAGGAAGTCAAAGAGAAAATAAGAGAAGAAAATGGCATGGAAACAATACTTAGGAGCTAAAAACACAACAGGACAAATGGAAAAATATAGAGAATATGTGACACTCAGAACAGAAGCAAAGAACAAAGTGCTAGCAGCAAAACAGAAGTCCTGGGAAGAATTTGGAGAAAAAGCTAGAAAAAGATGCTCAAGAAAACCAGAAATTGTTCTATAAGACCCTAAAGAACATGAGGAAGGAAAAACAATGCCCTCTCAAATTTATAAAGGACAAGCAAGGCAAATTGCTTACTGCCCCGAAGGAAGTAATGGAAAGATGGAAAGAATATTTCTCAGAACTTCTTGATGGTGAGCAAGGTAGAGCATCAGAAATGATAACCACTAGCACAGAAGAGGATACAAATGGTGATGAAGATGACATAAAGCTGGAAGAACTGAAGGCAGCACTGGAGAAAATCAAGATGGGCAAAGCAGCAGGGCATGATGGTATAACACCAGAAATGGTTAAGTACATGGGAGCATCAGGCAACCTATTACTCCTAAGGGTCCTACAGGCAGCGTGGTGCAACAAGGCCATACCAAAGGATTGGGAGATTGCCATCATAACACCGATTTTCAAAAAGGGTGACAATCGACAATGTGGAAACCACAGAGGCATATCCCTTCTCAGTGTCCCTGGTAAAATCTACTCTAGAATCCTAGAGCAGAGACTCCGACGCCTAGCTGAGCCACAATTGGATGAGGTCCAGTGCGGATTCCGAGCAAACCGAAGTACTCAAGACCTAATCTTCACACTCAGACAGCTGAGTGAAAAGGCCCTTGAGTATAAGAGTGAGATCCATCTTTGTTTCATAGATCTGGAAAAGGCGTTTGACAGGGTCCCCTGGAGCAAACTTTGGGACTGTTTGGCAAGGAAGAATATTCCAGCACCTCTGATTCATGCTATACAGAGCTTCTACAAGTCTTGCAGAAATTATGTGAGGACAGCAAACCATAAGTCAGAAGAGTTCAGGACCACCACTGGTGTAAGACAAGGTGATATCCTATCACCTTACCTCTTCATACTCCTTATGGACGATGTCATCAAGGCATGTAAGGAGAGAACAAGAAAGTATTCAGTGGGGTACTGGAAGATGAGACAGGTCTATATTTCGGAGCTGGCATTTGCTGATGATGTTGCCCTGATTGCTAAATCAGAGGCACATCTCCAATCCAACCTGCAAGTCTGGAAGGAAGAGCTGGAGAAGAGAGGGATGGTCATAAGCAGCTCTAAAACAAAATCCATGGTGATATCACGAGAAGAAAGAAAACATCAGATTAAGTTGGGAGAACAGGTCCTGGAGCAGGTCGACCACTTTAAATATCTCGGAGCTATTATAGACCGAAAGGGAGGCATCAAAGAAGAGTTGGCCACTCGAAAAGCAGCGGCTGTGAGACTTTTTCAGGCCATAAATCGTGGATTCCTCAGCAAGAAAGAGGTTGGTAAGAAAACGAAGATGGCTGTATACCGCTCCACCTATGTCCCAGTCTTGACATATGGATGCGAGTTGTGGGCAATGACTACAACCCGCAAAAGCCAGATCCAAACCTCAGAAATGAGGTATCTGAGGAAAGTGGTTGAAGTAACAAGAAGAGACATGGTCCGCAACCAGACGATCCGTCAAGGCCTAAAATCCCATTCGCTGCAGACCCAAATAGAACAGTCCCAACTAAGATGGTTTGGCCATGTCTGCAGAATGGGAGAAGATCGGCTACCACGACAAGCATGGGAAACAAAGAGCCAGGGATCCAGACCTCCAGGACGACCCAGAGTCCGCTGGGAGGACAACATTAGACAATCTTTGAAGGGCCGAGGACTAGAATGGAACCAGGCCAGGAAGAAGACAGCAGATAGAATGGTCTGGCGCTCTCTCTTCCAAACCTCTACACCTCACGGTAGAAGGGGCACGACTAAGTAAGTAAGTAAGATGTCGCCACAATGGGCTGAATGTAAATGAAATTGGGAAAAATAAATCTGGATCTATAGGCCCAGTTACAAAGTCACTCTTAAGGTTCTTTGGGTTGGTACTCTTTCTGGGTGTAAACACGAAGCCAGACAGGTTTGTCTTGAAGACCCAGATACTAAGTAAAAAATGTTCTTTATATGGTTATTCTCAGATTTATACGGAAGCCGTAGGCTTAGACCGCAGGTATGTTTTGGGTTTGACCCAGTACTGTGTATGGGAAGAAAAAAATACAAAATACTTAACCATAATATACGAGGTGCGTTTTTTAAGTAATTCCCGTTTTGACATTACCGCCAAAAACCGATGGAAGGCGGAAATGTGCATGTGCAGTATGTTTATGTGGTTCATTACCTAGCTGTCTGCTATTTTTTCGCTGTCGAATTCTTGTTTGATGCTGCGTGTGAGTGATTTATAATGAGTGCAAAAATAAATAATCCCGCCAAATATCCATGATGAAGCTCGTAGCGGTCGACCGAGTGTTATGACAGACGATTTGGTCAAAGAAGTGAACACAAAAATTCAGGAAAATCGTCGTTTCACCATTTCTGAATTGTCTGTCGAATTTCCGGAAGTTTTACGTTCAGTGATTTACGACATTGTGACAAGAAACCTTGGCTACAAAAAACTGTGTGCCAGATGGGTGCCGAAAATGTTAACCGATGAACACAAGCAGAAACGCCTGGCTTCGGCTCAAACGTTTTTGCAGCGCTATCGAAATGAAGGAGATGAATTTTTGGGCCACATTGTTACTGGAGATGAGACCTGGATGTCCTACACAAACGTTGAATCAAAGCAACAGTCGTTGCAATGGCAACACTCATGGTCCCCGAAAGCAAAGAAGTTTAAGCAAGCACCTTCTGTCAAAAAGATCATGACCACTGTTTTCTGGGACAAAAAAGGGGTCTTGTTTATTGATATTCTTGAACGTGGAAGACAGTTAATGCCAATGCTTATTGTGATACTCTGATAAAACTTAGACGTGCCATCCAAAACAAAAGACGTGGGTTGCTGTCCACTGGGATTGTGCTTTTGCACGATAATGCTCGACCTCACACCGCAGATCGAACTGTTCAATTGTTGCAAAAATTTCACTGGGAAATTTTTGACCACCCGCCCTACAGCCCCGATCTCGCGCCAAGGGATTACCACCTTTTCATGCACCTAAAGAAATGGCTGGCATCCCAGCGGTTTGAAACTGATGATGAACTGCAGACAGGCGTTAATGAATGGTTCAAGACACTGGCGGCAGACTTCTTTGACACTGGAATAAAGAACCTGGTGCCACGATACCAAAAATGTGTTGAAGTCAATGGTGACTATGTTGAGAAATAATGTAAATGTGTGGTTCACTTTTGGCTGCAATAAATCATTTTTATACATGATGGATTTTTTATTATTTTATACCGGGAATTACTTAAAAAACGCGCCTCTTAGTATTCTCAATCCTATTCTAAACCTGCGTAAAATGTAATATATTTATCCACTTCGGTTATTAACTTTAATTGAAACTACAAGCCTAGAGCTTATATGATCGTTTAAAAACTCCTGTGAAGTAAATTCTAGTCATTTACAAAATTAATCATCATGAATTAGAAATAAATATATATTTCATCAATACTCATAATGAACAGTGCATTTACTAGTTGGTAAAATTTTTTTTACTGGTTAAATCAGTTAGTTAAACTAACGCTACAGCCGGAACAATTTAGCTATAGATTATATTTAGTTCGCTAGTCAATTAACACGCAATAAAATCCTGGTGGAATATAATTGACGGACTCAACAGTTAAATCACTCTATACAGAAAAATCTTAGTGAAATAAAATGACGGACTTAACAATTAAATCACTCAAACTTCTAGTATAATATTTACCGCCAACACAGAAATTAAAACAATCTCCAACGAAAACTAAGAAACTCCATTAATACAAATGGTTCTAGAATCAGAGCTAGATGTTCTGAAATAAATCTGTGGGTACTGAATAATGGATTTTAAAAGCAGAGATATATATATTAAAATGGTAGAAATTCACTCGCACTTGCTAGTGTTGACACCTTCGCCCAGATTCTGAATTAGAGGAAAAATTCACACTTTTACCACTCGCAGACCCTGGCAACGAGTGAAACCCGTCCTTTGATCTTGTGATTCTCACCGTATTTAATTACGTTCGGAGCAAACAGAGGTATGGGGAGATAAACGTGATTATCTGCCCTTGGTTTCAGATTATTCCCCCTGACCAATTACTAACAAAAGTACGTCCTATAGACTAAACGCTCTAGATTTCTCTTCATAAGCTTATCTCCCCCTGAGCCAAAAGTACAACTTTTGAAATAGTCGCCCCTTTGTTCTCTACAAATCTACGACCCCGTCCCCTCTCTACGCGTTCCGTCTATGTGTAAGACAGTAGAGAAAGAAAAAAAATAAGGCATGGCAAAGATATGAATGCAACAAACATCGAACAACCAGGGGTTCTGCGTTTAGCAAATAAGTCTGTTGGTAAACATTCCTAAGGCAAATGGAGACAAGAAAATAAAATAGGCATGCTAAATTAAGAAAGAGACAGATATCTGAGTGTAGGAGGGTTTTACGTTAACAAACCATGCATGGCTCATAAGGAAGCCGGTGAAAGACAGGTGGGAGAAAATGTAGATCTATGAAGTCTATTTTCATAATATCCTCTGCCACAAGGGCTGACTCTTATATATTAGCCTTTAGCACGCTGCGGGCGACACATGTCGCCCGCAGAAACCTATGTTCTCAACGCTGGAGGCGACATGTGTCTCGCCTTACGGATTTCATCGTTTCTATCATTAGGACTTGTGTGCACATGATTTCAGCCCCGGATGTTAAGTTGTAATGTTATTTGCAAGAGAGTTAGCTTCCGTTTCCGATCTTAAAAAAGTGATGGGTGTATCCGCGTTTATTTTTTGTAAATTTTTTAAATCGAAATGAATCGGCATCAAACGCGGTCATTTTCGCTCTAATTTTATTGGATTCTGACGCCATGCAGTGGGGATAAGATTTTTGTCTTTATAAGCGCTGATATCGGTTCTCAGAATATGTTTGATGGCTGAGATGTAAACGAAAGTAGAATGGCATTGCTAGCATGTATAATTTTAGGGGTTAGGACTAGGAATATCGGAAAGGTTTAGAATTAAGGCCGAATGTCACTGCTGACGAGGGCGTTTGTTGCTTTGCTACTGATGATGGGTGTAACGAAAAGATCGTCATTTGATTTGTATTGGTCTGTTGGTCAAATGACTTTCATTGAGATGCAAGGGATATGGACTCTTCGTGTGTTGGGTTATTTTTTTAAAATTTTTTTTAAATTTTAAAATTTAACCCCTTCGCCACCGCAGGTTTTTCATTCCAAATGACAACACCATTTTCAGCTTAGTTCGTTCCCCTGAACGACAGGATAATTGTAATTTTAGGGGTCATATATTTAATTTGACTGTAAACAGTTTATCGTAAAAGGAAACCCATTAAAAGTATATTCTGAACCAGAGCACACAAACTCTGACCCTGAATCTGGGTAATCTTTACATTTAGTGCCGTCTAATATGTATAATATGTGTATTGAGTCAGCATTAGAATTAGGGTAACCCTAAACCTAACCTCAACCTTAACTCTAAATGGTACGAAAATACACGTATTAAACATACTCGACGGCACAAAAGGTAAAGATTACCAGAATCTCAGTAAAAAGAGTTGTCAGAATCATTCAAGTTGAATAAATTCAACTCAAACAAGAATTTTCGTGCTCTTTTTTCCACAAAATGTTATGTTTCGGCAGTGCGACAGCGTCCATGTTTGTACTTTCGCTTTTGTAAAATCACTATTATCAGTTCTACCGTATTCGCTGGCAGTAAAATATTTTGTTCGTTTCAAGCTTAGTGGCCAGATTTTTTAATGCTGAATCCGATTATGCCCAGCAATTGCCGATACGGTTGTAAACAGAAGAGTTCTGGTGCTTTTAAAATATGACGTACGCCGTACGTCTTATAGGCGAATTGGAACGAGAAATCGCGCTACTTCTGTGACGTACGGCATAGCGACAAATATTGCAAAGATTTATGCCGTACGGCGTACGTCATACTGGTGCTGAAAGGGTTAAAAAAATTATTTTTTTATTATTTTAATTTTCGTTTTTTTCATCTTTCCTTTCCTCTTTTCCTATCACATCTAACATGTACACAAACAAATTTTATATCATCAGATTCACCATTCATTTATTTATATAAATTCCAAAAATGATAGCAATTGACCAAGAAACACAAAAACTATGGACATTACAAGTCACCCACTATAAAAACGGGACGCTGTGAAAAAGAATGCAGCGGCAGGCGACTATTTTCACCAAAAGAATGCCGCGTGCTAAAGGTTAGAAGTCTTAACCCATAACACAACAAGAAAACTGAAGAAACCACATCTGACTGCATTTGTGAGCGATTTGTAGATCAGAGCCTATAACAGCTGCAGATTCGAAGTACCGCTGTTCTGAGGGTTCAACTAGTGGTGAAAAACTTGACACAATTGAAAATTGGAAACTGTTTAACAGTGGACCAACATTGTTCCTGGCATAAGTATAGTGTCTTCAATGTACAATGGATGGGTTTGAAAAAAAATCGAAAAAAGGTGATTCGTCTTACGAGGACAAAAGACAAAGAAAATAGTCTACGTTACGGCCACAAGGCCTTCGTCAGGAAAGGAAAGAAAGCGAAGGCTAGATAGGACACATAAGAACTTAAATAAAAATAAAACCTAGGTACTTCCCTGAAGGCAAGGCATCGAAATCCTATCACTATTGCTGTCCGCTGATGGACAGCGTGGCTGAAAAGGAAGTGACTTCCGCCACCAGATGTACACAATACATACTAAGAAACTGAAAACTAAAAAACGAAACTGAACAATAAACTACCCAAACGTAATAAAAAGTGGGGACTGGAAATAGAAGAGGACAGAATGAGTGGGAGATAAATAAATATAAAATAAAAAATCAAGACAAATTAGAAACAGTGTATATTCATACATATTATGGAGGATGGCATAAAAAATAAAAGAATAGGATAAGAGTGGAAAGAGTCAAAATAGAGCAAGAGAGGAAAGGGTGACCTCAGACAAAGGTGTGTAAAGTGTTGAGACCGGCTGGTTTTAGACACCCCATTCGGTGGATAAGACAGTTCTCAAGCTGTTCTTGGCTGGCAGTGTCAGAGGAGCAGGATCGGATCGCTGTGACCTGGATGTCAATGGAACCATGGTGGTCAGGACCATTAAAGTGTATGGCAACTGGTGTGGACTTCTGCTGAGAGATGTCATTTAAGTGCTGGCTGAATCTGTCCCCAAGTCGTTTGCCTGTTTGGCCAATATAGGTTTTGCAGCAATGTTTACATATCGTATAAATGACAAGTTCACCAGTTCCTCGATTGTCTTCAATGTACAGATGTTTAAACAACCGAGGGATATCAATTACTATGTAGTCACTGTCAAGCATGTTAAGTAAAACTTAACGTGAAAACAAAAACCAAGACACCCATACCAATAACATGATGACTGACAAAACAGTGTGTAGAAGGCTGTTTTACCAGATGTAATGAGCTATACTGGGACTGTTACAGTTGTAATGCTGGAAAGCCCATACTGGTCCTCCTTAGACACCATGGATGTTGCAGGTTGTGTAGTAGGGTGTCTTGTCTGGTATGTATGCTTGATGTAGGTAAGATGTAGGTACAAATGAAGATACAGTCCACATAAGACGTCACTGACTCACAGGAAGGAAGTCATATAAGCTTTTAACTGCTGGTGACGTTTTATGATCATTTATTAAGATGCCACAACGACGGTTACGTTTACATGGATGAACATAGGTCACAGTTAATGTAGGATACAGCAACAAGGCATAATAATAATTTCATCAGTAGATCGTACAGGAATCAGTAAGTCGATCTTCCTGACTATCGCTTACAATAATATCAGCTCCATAGCAATAATCCAAGAGTGTAATCAAATCCACCCTGACATTAGTAAATCAAGGGCGTACATAGTTCTACCACGGACCATACGAACATGGCGGGTTATGAGTACCGTTCAGGTTGACCTTTTGTAGGCGTACCTAAGCCTAGCCTCCAGAAACGGTATAGACACTAACATAGCGAAGTTTATAGGAGTAAAGGAACTGTTCTCTGGGTCTAGGGTGACCCGAATCATATAACTTTAAGGTATGAAGATACCTGGTGAATTTCCTAGTAGAAAGGGGGCTCTCACTGCGTGAAGATGGTGTGACAATGTCAGAATCTTAGCAGACTGTACATATTGATAATAAGAGCTCAGTTACCTTCGTTCAGAAATATCACCACACACATATATGCCTCCAGGCAAGTAGAATCATCAAAGGGAATCCTCGTTAGCCAAGCTAACACACATGAGGATAGCCAATATCCCAACCACAGATCACAGACATATCAAAACGGTCTGCTCTGCATGAAAATCTCCGGTACACTCTTGGACGGAAATCATTTCCAAAACCACCCACAGTTCTGGACATGCGCAGAAGCGCTTCGGCAACCTCAGTTCGAATCAGGCGACCCGCAAACGGGCACATACCCAGAAAGATGCGAATAAACGCGCCTTATAAGGATAGGGAATAAAACTCAATACAGGTTGGAAAGCATTCCAAGAAATCTTTAAGATTTCTGACCATACAAGGAGAACTGCCTGCCGTCGGTCTAAGAATAGAACGGCAGTTTAAGTCACAAGAACAGGTAACAACCAAGGTTAAAAAGTAGACCCAGTTATTAACGAGTTACATCCCCTTGACTACCAGACAAGGTTTGTGCAAGCGGATTCTGTTCACAACACAGTGACTATATACTTTTTTTCAAATTGTGTGAAAATTTGTTAGATATGGATATACCAAAGTGATAATGTTTTACTATTCACCATTAATCAATAAAGTGCATTGATTTGTTTATAACTGCAGCTATTTAATTATTAAAATTTCTAGTTATAATTTGTTGTCAAGAAAAATTTAAAATTGGTAGGGAATAAATAGAGATTCAATCACATATTTATATAACACCGCTGGAGCATAGGATATGTCTGGCAAGAAGGTGACTTACTTCACAGCTCTCTTCTACAGCTACCATCTAGAACTAAGCAGTTAACTACCTGACTTGTCCTGTGCCATCCCTACCACAAGTTCACCAGTTCCTCTTCTCCATTTCTGTGGACTATACTTTCTAATTTTCTATTCAACATCCATCTCGCCACTGCAACATGGAGTTTTTTTTCCATGCAGTGATAAACAAAGATAATGTGACTTCTTACGTAACAGCTGACATTTGCTTTAAGATGCGTTGTGAACATTCTAGAGATGAAAGTATACACAAATATAAAGGTATATTTGTGAGGCTGAAGACAGCAGCATCAATATTCTTTATCTAATATACAGATATCATCCAGAAATATGCCACCTAATGGAATGAAATAGCAGTATTTGGTTGATTATTATTTGTATTCGGGATAGGGAAAACAAGCAGAGAAAGAGACTTGTTAATGAGGACTTCAGGTGCTATTCCAAAGAAAGAATTCTTTAGTTTTAATGGACAGTCTAAAAATATCTGAGGCTGAAATAACTTTTTATATTTGAATACAGTTGTTGCTTAATCAATTGATACCAAGCACTCATCTGTACATTGTTTTGGTGCTTCAGGAACTCGCAGAGAGGAGGAGACATTTTTAAAACAACAGGGTTTCTTTAATTTTCCTACCAACATCAATGGCAAAGCATTAATCCCACAGTTATTAACACAAACCAAAGCTACAACTCTCTCTTTACTCACTTTAAACCTGGGAGCCCTTGCTTAACGGTAGATGCAAGAGAATTTTGAGGCAATAACTGAGTTAATTCCAGTGATGTCAACATTGTATACATCATCTTTGGAATCTTCTTCACTTTTTCATAAGGTTGATAAACTGTTTAACAATGATTTCCACTGCTGTAAAATCACCATATAAAATTTCCCTTTAATGTGAAGTTTCTGTGCCATGATTTCGTTTTTTTTTTCTAGCCAGGTTGTTGTTTAACTAGGGCTGCTGAGCTTCTCACTCTTGCAGCCAATACCAAGTTAAAGAATCCTTGGTATTATCTACAATGTTGATCTAGACTTTTCCTGTATCTTTTCTGTCATTCCAAAACGTGTTGAGTTGCAGTCATGATCTCCATTTTCTCCACCTTGGCTTGCATTTATAGGATCACTACATCTGCTCCCAAGCTAGGAGGAAGAGGCATGTGGCATACTGTGCATTCCCTGCCATCCAAGGGACTCTCCAAATGCGCAGAGCTGAAATACTGTGCTCTGGTGCTGGGCTCTCCCAAGGAATTGCCACATCCTATACAGTGACTCCTCCAAGCTTAGTGTGCAATTCTGGATTCTCAACATGTTTCATCTCAGGGGGAATTCTTGGAAATATGTTGGTGATTTCAAGAGTCAGTGAGGGTGTAATGAGCCTCACAGACTGAGGTTCACTTCCACATATGTATACTATAGCATTGTGCTTAGCTGGTGGTCATATGACTCAAGAGTCAGATACTCATTCACAGCAGGGTACACTGGAGTATAACACCGTCGTATGTTGAACCCAGTACTTTTGCCGCAAGGGGCCAGCTCTGTAACCACTTAAGAGGCCATTCAAGTTTTTGTTACAATCCAGCACCTTTCTCTTAACAGAGGTTCAGATGTGGGTTCTCCTAAAATTTGTCTTTTGTGTGAGCCACAAATAAACAGCATCTTTGAGGCATGAATCATTAGCTGTTTGTATTTAAACTATACCCTAAATCAAGTTTTGGTGAAAATTTTAATAGTTTTTCCATGCTGTTTTTAATATCTGTTGTGGTTCACTTTTCATCATCGTAAAATGAAGACCCACATATTCCGTCTGAAAGTCTGTTTAAAATCTAAATCTTCTATTCAATTTCTGCTTGTTTAGAAGATGAAGGAACACCATCACTACAGTACTATAAAATGAAACTCTGTAAATACCAGAGAATCACAGTCTCACTAAGCAAACTAACGTCTCTCACTAAGCAAACTACCGTACTGACTGGGAGCATGCAAGTTAAAAATAGACACTCCTTCCCCCCCTACAACTCACCGTCAAAGTCATAGTTTGACTTGGCCCAGCCATCTCTTTCATAAACTGATGGGTTTTTTGTGTCTTTATGGCATTAAAGTATGTACTTTCTTTGTTCTTGTACAATTAATTGTTCATTACACATTTCCTGTTTGTTTTCATTAGGTTAATCATGTCAACACATTATAGCTTTTTAAATTGATGACATATTTTTAGTTATTAAAAAATGTCTTTTCAAAAACATTTTAAATTGAGGTACTTTAACTAACTTAAGTCATCACAGATCTGACCTGATCTAACATAATTGTGATTATTAACTTTCTGCCTCATAGGTTGAGACCATTATGTCACAGGAGGATTGTAGTGAAAAGCTGGTAAAGCAAGATGTTCTACTCCGTTACAAAAACAATCGAAAAGATTTTTTGGACTTTTTGAAAGTGAGATCCTAAGTCATGTTTCCATGTTACATGTAAACACTTTTCACATGTTTGATCCATTGTCCATCATTTATACATGCCCTAATCATTTGCGAAAATAAGAATCTTCAACTCAGATGTGAAGTCAGTCCTATTGTATGGCTCTGAGACATGGAGAACAACAAAAACAACAACCAAAAAGGGAAGAAGAAGAATCAGAAGCAGCCATATTCAGTGCATCTAAATGTCAGCCACATTTAAATATTTACAGATTGCGGGACAGTTGGCTGTAGATCGTGTACTATATTTCAGTTTCTGAATACTTTTCTGTTTTGAAGCGGTTAACATCAGTGGCGATAATGCTTCATCCTGTCTGAGACTAGTGACATGAAAAACTTGAATTTCTTTTGTATGTTCAGAAACTGGTTAGCATAATACTTCATGTTAATAGGTTATGCACTAAAGTCCTCACATCTATTTATAATTCTTTTCTATATGAGTTTTATTTTAAAATATTTTAGACTAACTGTTATGTTCATTTAAATATTTAGTAAAGTATGTATCAGGCCAGTTCAGATTAAATGAGTGGTTCTTAATTAAATTCAAAAGAAAGTACATATCTCACAATCACTTTTATGTGCCACTTCAGAAAATGTGCAGATTTAAAGGTTTGAAGAGACATTGTATTTACACCAGGCATTCGCTATCACAAGTCATTTATTCCATTTCAGAATAGCTGCAAAGCTGAGGATACTCCAACCAAGGTAGCAGGGCGCCAATCTCAGGTGGAAGGTCCATCGGGTGTGCGGGGATCAGCAAGCAAGCGAAATAACACTCGAGCAGCAGGACCTGTTCGAAAGAAAGCTAGACCAACATCAGCTTACGGTGAAATGATAGAAAATAAAAAATTTTCATTGGCTCCAACCAAGAAAATAGATCTCTTGATGAACCCGGCTGATCCATTGAGTGGCAAACTTCAACGGCTGAAACAGGTACTGTATTGTATATAAGTTTGTTTATTTATTGATATTAGTATCAGCTAGATACTTGTGCATCTTAATGGAAAAGGTATGACAGTTTATCTCATTCTTATTCTCCTCCCCCCCCCCCCCCCCCATACTTTTTATTTGTTATGATTTTTTTAATAGTTATTTCAGTATTTATGAACGACTGAAGTAATCTTTAATAAATAAGTTATACAGGTAAGATAACCAAAAAATGTAGCCCGTGAATAAAGTAAGAATTAGGGTTAAATCAGGAAACAATAAAAAACTAAAATGCAAAGACAGTCTTATAACAGTTTACATCAGAAAATTTATGATTTACAACTGTCATTATTCACCGTACTCATTGATAAAGAAAATACAACAGTAAAGGCATCTTGGGAAAAAAAAAAAAAAAAAAACTGAGAAGGCTGTAAGTGAATAACATGTGACTATGCTGCCAGTCAAACAGACGCAGGCATGAGGGGGCTGTACTGCATTATTCCTAACATTTGCTTGCATAAATTTGGTTTGATATCAATTTAAAAAGTGTGTCCTTCCAAACATGTCGATATCAAACACATTTAAAACAAGAGGTGGGTGAACTTGATTATGATGGCTCTCATTGTTGCTTTTTTTATTCCTACTTTTTTGATTTCAATTTTTGTCTGCTTCCATGAAGTCATGCCATTGTATAACCTCAGTTTAAGGTTTCCAGTTCTTCTACTTGTTTTTTCTTTGGGACATTGACTCTTAAACCAGCAATTTAATGGACACTTATTGTGAACCTTCAAATCTTTTTAAATTAAAATGTAATAATAAATATGAGGTGTAATTGTACTGAATCACAGAAACAAAACAGCTGCCCAACAAGGTCTTCTTCAGGAAAAGTACATATAGTGCAGGAAAAATGAATATAACCTACCTTCTAGAACTTTTCAGTCTGTTAGTCGGTTATTTTAGGGCGCACGTCCAAACATAAAAGACCCTGAGGTCTGGTTACTACTACAGAATTGAAAGTGCAGTAAAGTCGCATGCTACTGGAAAAAACTTGTCTGCGCATTCTTCTTCTTCTTCTTTGATGCTTAGCCGCTGACCGTCAAAGCAGTCATTGGCCATTATGCCTGGTGTCGTCTTGTAGGGCAACAACAAATTGATTCCACTTTGCTCGGTCGGTGGCCATCTTTCGTACAGTGCCCCAACTCTGGTTCATTCTTTGCATCTCAGCCTCCACAGTCCTCCGCCAAGTTGTTTTTGGTCGACCTCTCTTTTGTTTTCCTTCAGGGGTCCATAGCATAGCTGTTCTTGTGATGGCATTGGGGTCTCTTCTGAGGACATGGGCAACCCAGCTCCAGCGTCTGCCAGCTATGATGGTGTGCATGTCCTCTTGCTTGCTCCAAGTAAGCAGATCTTGGTTGGTGATGGTATTCGGCCAAAAGATTCGGAGAATTTTTCTTAGGCATGTTGTGTGAAAAGAGGACAATTTCGACATTTCCTTCTCTGTAACTCTCCAGCTCTCCGCACCATAGAGAAGCACAGAAAGCACACAGCTCTGATATAATCCTAATTTTGAGCTTGTGCTGTACTGAGAGGACTCCAGATGTTGTTTAGACTAAAAAGGCTGTTCTTGCTTTGTTCATTCTGTTGTTGATGTCTCTGCTTGCTCCGCCGTCTGGTGTTACTATGCATCCTGGGTATGTGAAGGCATCTGTCTGTTCCAGTTGCTGATTCCTTACTGATATGGGCTCAGGGTTGCTCACATTGAGCGTCATGACCTCTGTCTTCTTTAGGTTGATGTTCAAGCCCACCTGCTGGCTATACTTATTAAGTCTATCCGTTTTTTCCTGGATGTGTTGATGTGAATGTGCTAGCAGTGCAATGTCATCTGCATATTCCAGATCTTCCAATGTAGAAAATGTAGTCCATCTTATTCCTCTTGGATTGCCCTCTGTTGTCTGGCGCATCACCCAGTCTGTGACTGTTAAAAATAGAGTGGTTGATAAGGGGCATCCCTGTCGTACTCCTGTCTTCACTTCAAAGGTTAGGTTGCTCTGCCCAATGCTACACATAAAGTTGGCATAAAGGCTTTTTATGATTGACACTATGCAGCTTGGAATTCCATAAGCCCTCAGTATTTTCCATAAACTGTCCCTATGTATACTGTCAAAAGCCTTTTCAAAATCAACGAAATTAATGTACAGCTGTCTTTGCCATTCTGAGCACTGCTCTATAATGATCCTGAGGGTAAATATATGATCTACACATCTTCTGTTCTTTCTAAATCCTGCTTGTTCTTTCCTCAGTTTGTGGTCTACTACTTTTGAGATTCTCTGTATAATTATCCTGCCTAGTATTTTGCTGGGAACTGAGAGAAGAGTGATTCCTCTCCAATTATTGCAGTCTGCAAGATCTCCCTTCTTGGGCAATTTGACAATTATTCCTTTTCTCCACTCTGTTGGTGTTGTCCCTGTTTTCCAGACTTGTGCAAATAGTGGTTCTAATAGTTCTGCTGCTAGCTCTGGGTCTGTCTTAAATAGCTCTGCATTTAAGTTATCATGACCAGGAGCTTTTCCATTCTTTAACCCTTTGATTGCTGTGATGATTTCTTCTTTTCGTGGGATGTCTGTATTAACATCTAGATCATTTTCAGCCTCAGGAACATTCAATTGTGTCTCTGGTGGTTCCTTATTCAGAGTTTCTCTGAAATGTTCTGCCCATCTTGTTTCCTGTCCCTCTACTGTCCTGATGAGATTTCCGTGCTTATCTCTTACTAATGTAATATTGTTTGCACCTCGTTTTCCACTGATGATTTTAGTTATTTTGTATACTGTGCTTTGTTCATTTCTCAGTGCTGCCTCTTCTGCCTGTCTTGCAAGGTTATCCAGAAATGACCTTTTGTTAGCACGGGTTTGACGTTTAACTTCCTTGTCCAGCTGACTGTACTGTTCACTATATATTGCCTTTAGCTCTTAAAGGACGATCGACCAGTTTTCTTGGTCGATGTTTCTAGCCTTAGATGACGGGAGTCCCCGAATCTTGGTCGACATGTTTGAACTAAGTTTTTGTTTCGTTTCATCACAGAAGTTTTCGATGACTGGGAAGCGGAAGTATAGCCATTTTTATTATTATTTCTAAAGCGGGAGAGTTATAGCGTCACTCTTTCTATTAAATTCAAACCGATTCCGATTGCATCCTCGTGTTTTTGTTACGAAATTTGGGTTACCTATTTTCGATACATATTTTCGATGGCATCTAATTCATCTTCTCGAAAGCGACCTGCTCGTTTAAGTGCTCAGCAGGCCCTTAGTTTGCTAGAAAATTTCAGCGAAGATGAGGACGGCTATAGCAGTAGTGATTTTAGTGCTAATTCGATGAATAATTCGTCTTTCAGTGATGTCGATTCAGAGAATGAAGGTAGGCCTATTATGTTAAAAAGAGTGGGTGTGGTTCTATCACCTAACTTTGATTCTTCAACATCAGACCCAGTAGGACCTAATTTAGTTTTACAAGAAGGGGAAAGACGAAAACAGGAGTGTGTCAGAAATATAGAATGGCACGAAGCAAACTTGGGTGTACTAACATCGAATAGCTTTAGATTTCAACCTAAAGACGGAAGAGCAGTGGGTGTGTCCGCAAATTTAGGCCTAAATGAATCATCTACCCCGATCCAGTGTTTTGAAAGCCTTGTTTCATTAGCTGTAAGGGAGGAAATTTTAAAAAGCATAAACTGCTTTGCAGAAATTGAAGTACAGAAGCATACACCGTCACTGAAAAGATCAAGATATAATCGATGGAATCCAGTAAGCGATTATGAGCTGCTAAAATTTTTTGCTCTGCATCAAGCAATGGGTATCGACAAAAGGCCAAGCATAAAAGATTATTTCTCCTCACAAGAGCCTATGTTTCACACTCCATTTTATTCTCAAATGATGGAGAGAGACAGATTTTTGTCTATATTGCAAACTATGTTGCATATCTGTGAGCCAGTTGCAGAAGGGAAAAATAAAATAGAGCCCTTCGTTCAAATGTTATGCTCTAAATTTGTTGCGGCATACACTCCGAACCAAGACGTAGCTATTGATGAGATGATTATAGGATGGAAAGCTAAATCCTCCAAGGCCAAGTAAATTATCAGATAACCCATTGGAAAGACTGGAGGGTGCAAAACATATAATGCAAAGAAGCACTAAGTTCAATAGGTGTAAAGTTTGCAGTACACCTGACGACAGGAAAAGGACAAACTATTATTGTTCCGGATGCACTTGCCACCCCCATCTGCACATAGATGAATGTTTCCTAAAATGGCACACTAAAGCTAAGTTGTAAATATAAGTTGGGGTGTAATGAGTGTTCTTTGTGAGAGCAGTTCAGCATATATATCACATTTTGTGATCTTTTTCAATTATTTGTAAATTTGTGACAGTAGAATTGCGATGGGATGTACCATCTCTCCGATACTATTCGTCATGGCTATGCAGGTAATCCTCAATGCGGCTGAAGGAATGGCTATAGGTCCAAAGCTCGGTGGAATGTGTCACATGCCACCGCTCAAAGCATTCATGGATGACACAACAATTCTGACATCAGATGAACATCAGGCCCGGAGGATGTTAGCACGCCTGGATGAACTAGTCAGCTGGTGCAGAATGAGCTTCAAACCCAAGAAGTCGAGAAGCCTATCAGTCAGGAAAGGGAAGATAGCAGAGGTCATATTCACGGTTTCCAGCCAAAGAATCCCTACTGTCATTGAGGAACCTGTTAAAAGTCTTGGCAGGGTGTACGATGCCTCTTTAAAAGACTCGAAGGCAGTGCAACAGACAATAGAAATGGCAGACAGAGGACTACAGATCATAGACCAAAGCAGACTCCTGGGAAAGTTCAAACTGTGGTGCCTCCAGTTCATGTTGATACCGAAGTTGCTGTGGCCACTGCTTATATATGAAGTAAGCACAAGTACAGTGGAAGCTATAGAGCAGAAGGTCAACAAGTTCATGAGAAAATGGCTAGGGGCACCACCAGGTCTGTCAGATGTAGCACTGTACTGCAAAAAGTCAAAACTTCTGCTTCCCTTCAAGTCAGTTGTTGAAGAGTACAAAGTTGGAAAAGCAAGGCTTGCAATGATGCTACGCGAGTCAGCTGATGACGTGGTTAAGTCCATTCAGCCCACACTGAAAACGGGAAGGAAGTGGAGAGTGGAAGAAGCTGTTGATGCTGCTGAAGAGTCACTCAAACTGAGAGAGGTAATCGGATACACACAAACGAATAGACGGGGATTTGGGCATGGTGACATCCGCTGGTGGTCCAAGGCATCAAGCAGGGAACGCAGAGACATGGTAGTTCAGGAGATACGAGGAGCTGAGAATGATAAGAGGTTGCTAAAAGCAGTGCAGCAGGTCCAACAAGGCCAATGGACTACATGGGAAGGAGCCCTGCAGAGATCCTTGACATGGAATGATATATGGCATATGGCACCTCTTAGGCTCAGCTTCGTGGTTAGATCAATGTATGACCTGCTGCCGTCGGCCACCAACCTTGTGAAATGGGGAAAGTCGGATGATGAGCAGTGCCCCCTGTGCCAGGGGAGGCAGACACTTGAACACGTGCTCTCAGCGTGTAAGGTGTCATTAGGGCAAGGACGATACACTTGGCGCCATAACAAAGTGCTAAATGAGCTTGCTGCGACAATAGATCAGGCAAGAATGAAAGCGAATAGCAAAGTCCGGCCAGACACCACAAACACATACTTTCTGAGGGCAGGAAAGTCAGCACACCCCAAACCGAGTAAACCTGGTAGCAGTTTACCATCTCTTCTTGACTGTGCAAACGACTGGGAGAGGGCGGTAGACCTACCTGGACGGGGGGCATATCCAGAGAGTATCAGAAAATCGCGGAGACGGCCGGATATAGTGCTTCATTCTTCAGCAACGCTTCAGGTCATACTGATTGAACTGACCGTGCCATTTGAATCCAGATTAGACGAGCAACATTCATTCAAAGCGGCCAAGTATAGCGATCTAGCCGCGGATCTGAGACACGATGGATTCAGTGCAAGGGTCATGGCGGTTGAAGTGGGCGCAAGAGGGCTTGTGGCTGCATCAATGTATGATTTATTGAAACTGTTGGGGTTGAAGGGACAGTCTAGAACAAGGGCACTGAAGAGGCTTAGCGAAACTGCCGAAAAGGCATCAGGCTGGCTGTGGAACAACCGCAGTGGGCAATGGAGATCGTGACGGTAAACGCTGCGGTACAGAAAACACCAAAATTTTTCTAAGTCCACAGCGCTGAGTTTATATGGTGTACTAGTGAGGGGGCTGCGACTCTGGGGCAACAGGCGATGTATACTATAGGGAGTGTGTCAGGTACAGAATTTCAGTGGCGTGCGGCACGCAGTGGCTAAGGTTCATCGGCTGCACGCTCGTGTCTCAGTGTGTGTCCTTAGTTGTGAAGGGCGACGGAACGAACAGAATAATTTGTCTTTTCTTTGTTACTTTCACAACTGCCCCCACGGCTGGCGTTGTGGATTAAAAGTTGCTACCGTAAGTGAAATGGGTTCATTTTCGATACAAGACAACAGGAAGCTGAGACGCTTGGGAGTCATGACCCAAGTGGGCCCGCCCCCCTTAGAGTGTAAAGGAGTAATCGGGCCGAAACACTTGTCAGATGGGGGGACTTCTTCTGATGATCAGATTGCTTCCTGTTGTATCGCTCTGTAAAGAGTTTCCTATCATATTTCATTTTCTGGATGACACATGGAAAGTAGTTAGAGTATAAACTTGATGTGTGGTTTATTTCAAAAATGGATATAGTTTACAGTGATTTCTATATTGGATGGTGGATTAGCTGTCTTCAATTGGTACGTCTGATATGTTTGTTTTGTTTTTTGTTTAGTAAAATATTTTTCTGTCTCGTCTTTAACTACTTTATATTCATAAAAATTTTGTAAATTTTTAAACTGAAAATTTTCACAATCCTCATTCATTTTCCTTTTTAAATATATATAACATGACTATATTCAGTTAAAAACTTTGAAATAACTGACACTTACATGTTAACACTATATGAAAAAAACCTGTGCCGCAGAAAATTTGTGACAAAAGAGTGTCTTTCCTTTTCTTGAAGCCAATTGAAAAGTAGTTAGAGTATAAACTTGAACCCATATGTATTTTATTCCCAAAATGAATGTAGTTTACAAATATTTGTATCTTGGATAACATAAAAGATTTATTTGCTATCTTGATTGGGTAATTCTGACGTTTTTTTTTTTGTAAAATGTTTTTCTTCACAGTCTCCAACTATTTTATACTCATAAAAATTTTTTAAATTTATAAACTGAACATATTCAGAATCCACATTCATTTTCCTTTTTAAATATATATTCTTTCTTCTTCTTCCGTCCTTAGCCACCGACCGTCAAAGCAGTCAGTGGCCATTACGCCTAGTGGCGTCTTAGGGCAACAGCAGATAGGTTTTCTTTGCCATTGTTTCCCATCACGCCTAGTGGCGTCTTTAGGGCAACGGCAAATCAACCCATTTGCTGTTGTTTCCGTAATCGAAGTGACTGGCAAACGGGTGATCAGCCCGTTGTGCATTTAAATATATATAACATGACTATATTTGTTAAAAACTTTGAAATAATTTACACTTACATGGTAACACTATATGAAAAGCCTGTGCCGCAGAAAATTTGTGACAAAAGAGTGTCTTTCCTTTTCTTGAAGCCAATTGAAAAGTAGTTAGAGTATAAACTTGAACCCATATGTATTTTATTTCCAAAATGAATGTAGTTTACAAATATTTGTATCTTGGATAACATAAGTGATTGATTTGCTATCTTGAGTGGGTAATTCTGATATTTTTTTTTTGTAAAATGTTTTTCTTCACAGTCTCCAACTATTTTATACTCATAAAAATTTTTTTTAATTTATAAACTGAACATATTCAGAATCCACATTCATTTTCCTTTTTAAATATATATAACATGACTATATTTGTTAAAAACTTTGCAATAATTTACACTTACATGATAACACTATATGAAAAACCTGTGCCGCAGAAAATTTGTGACAAAAGAGTATCTTTCCTTTTCTTGAAGCCAATTGAAAAGTAGTTAGAGCATAAACTTGAACCATATGTATTTTATTTCCAAAATGAATGTAGTTTACAAATATTTGTATCTTGGATAACATAAGTGATTGATTTGCTATCTTGAGTGGGTAATTCTGATATGTTTTTTTTTTTTTTTTTTTTTTTGTAAAGTGTTTTTCTTCACAGTCTCCAACTATTTTATACTCATAAAATTTTTTTTAAATTTAAAAACTGAACATATTCAGAATCCACATTCATTTTCCTTTTTAAATATATATAACATGACTATATTTGTTAAAAACTTTGAAATAATTTACACTTACATGGTAACACTATATGAAAAACCTGTGCCGCAGAAAATTTGTGACAAAAGAGTGTCTTTCCTTTTCTTGAAGCCAATTGAAAAGTAGTTAGAGTATAAACTTGAACCATATGTATTTTATTTCCAAAATGAATGTAGTTTACAAATATTTGTATCTTGGATAACATAAGTGATTGATTTGCTATCTTGAGTGGGTAATTCTGATATGTTTTTTTTTTTTTGTAAAATGTTTTTCTTCAGTCTCCAACTATTTTATACTCATAAAAAATTTTTTAAATTTATAAACTGAACATATTCAGAATCCACATTCATTTTCCTTTTTAAATATATATAACCATGACATGAAAGTGATTGATGTGCTATCTTGAGTGGGTAATTCTGATATGTTTTTTTTTTTTTTTTTTTTGTAAAGTGTTTTTCTTCACAGTCTCCAACTATTTTATACTCATAAAAATTTTTTTAAATTTATAAACTGAACATATTCAGAATCCACATTCATTTTCCTTTTTAAATATATATAACATGACTATATTTGTTAAAAACTTTGAAATAATTTACACTTACATGGTAACACTATATGAAAAACCTGTGCCGCAGAAAATTTGTGACAAAAGAGTGTCTTTCCTTTTCTTGAAGCCAATTGAAAAGTAGTTAGAGTATAAACTTGAACCATATGTATTTTATTTCCAAAATGAATGTAGTTTACAAATATTTGTATCTTGGATAACATAAGTGATTGATTTGCTATCTAGAGTGGGTAATTCTGATATGTTTTTTTTTTGTAAAATGTTTTTCTTCACAGTCTCCAACTATTTTATACTCATAAAAAATTTTTTAAATTTATAAACTGAACATATTCAGAATCCACATTTATTTTCCGTTTTAAATATATATAACATGACTATATTTGTTAAAAACTTTGAAATAATTTACACTTACATGGTAACACTAAATGAAAAACCTGTGCCGCAGAAAATTTGTGACAAAAAGAGTGTCTTTCCTTTTCTTGAAGCCAATTGAAAAGTAGTTAGAGTATAAACTTGAACCATATGTATTTTATTTCCAAAATGAATGTAGTTTACAAATATTTGTATCTTGGATAACATAAGTGATTGATTTGCTATCTTGAGTGGGTAATTCTGATATTTTTTTTTTTTTTTTTTGTAAAATGTTTTTCTTCACAGTCTCCAACTATTTTATACTCATAAAATTTTTTTTTAATTTATAACCTGAACATATTCAGAATCCACATTCATTTTCCTTTTTAAATATATATAACATGACTATATTTGTTAAAAACTTTGAAATAATTTACACTTACATGGTAACACTATATGAAAAACCTGTGCCGCAGAAAATTTGTGACAAAAGAGTGTCTTTCCTTTTCTTGAAGCCAATTGAAAAGTAGTTAGAGTATAAACTTGAACCATATGTATTTTATTTCCAAAATGAATGTAGTTTACAAATATTTGTATCTTGGATAACATAAGTGATTGATTTGCTATCTTGAGTGGGTAATTCTGATATGTTTTTTTTTTTGTAAAATGTTTTTCTTCAGTCTCCAACTATTTTATACTCATAAAAAATTTTTTAAATTTATAAACTGAACATATTCAGAATCCACATTCATTTTCCTTTTTAAATATATATAACATGACATGAAAGTGATTGATGTGCTATCTTGAGTGGGTAATTCTGATATGTTTTTTTTTTTTTTTTTTTTTTTTTTGTAAAGTGTTTTTCTTCACAGTCTCCAACTATTTTATACTCATAAAAATTTTTTTAAATTTATAAACTGAACATATTCAGAATCCACATTCATTTTCCTTTTTAAATATATATAACATGACTATATTTGTTAAAAACTTTGAAATAATTTACACTTACATGGTAACACTATATGAAAAACCTGTGCCGCAGAAAATTTGTGACAAAAGAGTGTCTTTCCTTTTCTTGAAGCCAATTAAAAAGTAGTTAGAGTATAAACTTGAACCATATGTATTTTATTTCCAAAATGAATGTAGTTTACAAATATTTGTATCTTGGATAACATAAGTGATTGATTTCCTATCTAGAGTGGGTAATTCTGATATGTTTTTTTTTTGTAAAATGTTTTTCTTCACAGTCTCCAACTATTTTATACTCATAAAAAATTTTTTAAATTTATAAACTGAACATATTCAGAATCCACATTTATTTTCCGTTTTAAATATATATAACATGACTATATTTGTTAAAAACTTTGAAATAATTTACACTTACATGGTAACACTAAATGAAAAACCTGTGCCGCAGAAAATTTGTGACAAAAGAGTGTCTTTCCTTTTCTTGAAGCCAATTGAAAAGTAGTTAGAGCATAAACTTGAACCATATGTATTTTATTTCCAAAATGAATGTAGTTTACAAATATTTGTATCTTGGATAACATAAGTGATTGATTTGCTATCTTGAGTGGGTAATTCTGATATGTTTTTTTTTTTTTGTGTAAAAATTTTTTCTTCACAGTCTCCAACTATTTTATACCCATAAAAAAATTTTTAAATTTATAAACTGAACATATTCAGAATCCTCATTCATTTTCCTTTTTAAATATATATAACATGACTATATTTGTTAAAAACTTTGAAATAACTGACACTTACATGGTAACACTATATGAAAAATCTGAGTCGCAAAAAATTCCTTGCGTAAAACATGGGAAAACCCCTACGTCCTGAAAGAGTTAACCTGGGAGACTTAGCTTCTGTTTTCTTTCTTTTCATTTCTTTTCTCTTCGCTATGGTGTTTAGCGTATCTGGTGTTATCCAGTCTTGGCTCTTTCTTTCCTGGAATCCCATGCATGACTTGCTGCTTTCCTTGTATATTGTTGAGATGGTGTTGAATCTCTGGTCAACATCATCGGTCTCTGTTCTTTCCTGGCTTTTGATAATCTCATATCTTCTCTTTACGTCGACCACGAAAGCTTTTCTGGTGAGGGGATCCTTCAGTTTCGTGATGTTGTATCTTTTCTGTTTGACTGCAACTGGTCCAGCAGCTCTGAGTTTCATTTTCAGTCTTGCTACTACTAGGTGATGATCACTTCCCACATCTGCGCCTCTTCTTTCTTTCACGTCTTGTAGTGCATGTCTCCATCTGCCATTGATCATTATGTGATCTATCTGGTTTCTGTCTCGTCCGTTTGGTGATTCCCATGTTAACTTGTGCACTTCCTTGTGTGGAAAAAGTGTTCCTCCAATGACCAGGTTGTTAATACTGCAAAAGCTTATTAATTTGTCCCCATTCTTATTTGCTGTTCCACTGCCGCATTTCCCCATTACTCTTTCGTTATAATTATTGTGTGCTCCCACTTTCGCATTTAGGTCTCCCATTACTATAATGAGATCGTACCTGGGTGTAGTTTCCATTTCTTTTTGTACCTGTTGATAGAACTCGTCCTTGATCTCTTCATCGTTGTCGTTTGTTGGTGCATAGCATTGTATAATTGTGGTGTTGGTGAACCTCCCTCTCAGTCTTGCTCTTATCAGTCTGTTGTTGATGGGTTTCCATTCCAGTAAAGACCTTTCCATTCCTTTCTTCAGGATAATGGCTACACCTTCGTTGTGCTGACCATCCTTTCTGCCAGAATAAAGTACTGTTTCCCCTGTAGCTGTTTTTATTCTCCCCTTACCTGTCCATCTGCTCTCGCTTATTCCCAGGATATGTATCTTGTAGTTCCTCATCTCTGCTGTGATTTGTCTCAGCTTTCCTGCCTCATTCATAGTTCTGACGTTCCAAAAACCAATTCTGGTTTCATGTTTTGCGGTCGGGGCATCCATTTTCATGCCAGTGGCTTCCTTTCGGCTTTCACCACTGTCAGTCATACGAGCCTGAGACTCCGGATGTCCGTCCCGCAGCAAAGTTTTTCCATTTATTGTTGTTTCCGTTTTTTTTTTACATAGACAGGGGTGTCAGCCCTGTGCTAAAACCCCCAACCTGGAGAACCAGAGTACCAGCTTTTGTCTGACCCCTACCCACGCAGACCAGACCAGCTTGGTTGAACCTACCAGGAGTAAATCTCCCACTGGCATTGTCAGGGTACACAAGCCGCCATACTGCTACAAGGTATAGCTACCATTGATGGCAGTCTGCACATTCAAGTTGTATTAAATCATTCATTTCAACTGAGGTAAGTAATAAATTCATTTATAAAACATATTTAAATGTCCAGTTTATAGATAGGCCTACTGTACTTGCATCTGTAATTTACAATGTATTTACAGTTTTATTTTTAACCATGGCCAAAATTATAGTGTTTGAATGAAATTTCTTGGTTTACAACTGCTTACGGGAACATGTTTGACACAGTTTAAGATGGTCAGAAATAGAAATTGATGGGGATTTCATATCCTATAGCCTACCCTGTTATCAGACCTATGACCCACTGTTCATTTCACCACATTTTTTGGAAATAAATATATTTTGAATGCTTTTTATTTTTATTTTTATTTATGATGAAGAGACCTCTGAAGGGTTATAATTAGGATAGGCAAGGCCTACATGTTTTCATTTCCAGATAACATGAATAACCGCTGATACATGAAAGTGGCATCACATCTGTCAAATCACTGTAATTAGGATAAATGAAAAATTACCAATTTTGTGCTTAGGCCTATGTTATTTAAAAAAAAAAATAAATAAAAAATGAAATAAAAACAAAAATCTGAACAAACAAATGAGAAAACAAAACAAAACCCAACAAAAATAGTAACGATGAGTTGGGGGGGGACAGACCTGCTGTTTCCGGTTAGATATTTAATAGATTTTCACTTATCATAAGTATTATAAGAATATTATCATACCTTCACCCTCCCAATTTCTATATATTAGCTTTTGTTCAAGTTAAATATTGTTTAACTATATTATGAATGCGTTTAGAACTTTGACTTGGTAAATATACATAGCTTAGGCCTACTCATAAGTTATTTGTGTGTTCCATTTTTTTTTTTTTTTACAGAAAAGAACACAACCCCAAGGAGCAGTTTTTACCCTCAGAAACATCAAAACTGTCTAACACTAAGCCCTCGGACACGTCAAAAACATCTAACACTACCAGAAGACCTACAGATGTGACATCATTTGTGACCAAGGAAGAAACTCTCAGAGCTGAGATTATTTGGACTGTTTTCAGTCAAAAGTCACCATAGTTTTAATTCAAATACAGGAATTAATAAAAAATGTTCACAAAATTGTTCCTGATAGTTCTATTGCCAGACAGTTTGGTTTGTCTGAAAGGAAAACTTTCTACCTGACCTCTTTTGGACTGGCTCCATATTTCACCTCACTTCTTGAGAGCCAGCTTAGCAAGAACAGTTACATTGTTCTGTTTGATGAAAGCATGAACAAATCAATGCAGCGAAAGCAAATGGATTTCCATGTTCGTTTCTGGGATGTAAATGTGATAAAAAAACAATATCTTGCATCAAAGTTTCTTGAACATGCTAGAGGTAATTATATGCAGACAGCATTTGATGATGCATGCTCATTGTTAAATTTAGGACATTTGCTCCATCTGTCCATGGATGGACCTAATGTAAACTGGGCTTTTCATGAGAAAATTAATGTGCTACTGAACCAGAACTATGGCATAGAACTAGTGTTGGAAGCTGTGGGCTGCACAAAGTTCATGGTGCCACAACTGAATATATGGCCATTGATTTTTTTCAAACTTTTTTCCCCCGACACTGCCATAGATCTGACCACTGACGAAGTGAATAAGTATTGAGAAAATCACCTCGATCTGCACACAGGCAGGAATATATTTCAAGCACTAACTGCCAAAAAGTGGGGATTCAAACTATCTGCTCTCACTGATGCTAAAACATAATACTGCATGAAATTGAAAATTGATACTGGTAAGGAAAATTATGAAGGTTGTGTTGGGGCAACTTTCAGGGTTGTGAAAGATCTTCTTGATGGATAGGCAACAAGGGACATATTCTCTTCTGTGGTAGTTTTTATTCAGCCTTCAGCTTTATTTCAAGACCTGAAAGAAATTCAGATTGGTGCATTTGGTACAGTAGCTGAAAATAAGAAGCATTTTCCTGAAGCACTGAAGAAAAAGCAACTCAAATTGAAAAAGGCAAATCCTGTGTTTTGTGCGACAAAAGATAAGGCATGCCGACAGTCACCTGGCATGATACGAAAAGATTTAACCTTATATCTACTGTTCACTCCAATGATAATATAAACAAGACAGAAAGACAAATTCTTTAGGGGAGAAGAATTCAAAAGCCAGTGCCCTGGTAATATGGTGCACAGATGAGCATGCAACAGTGGCCACCAAACTGCTACAAAGAGCTATAGATGCCTTAACCTCGTGGGCAAATAGATGGTGTGTCAGCATCAACACAGACAAGTGCAGCACTACGCTCTTCACCCTCTCTCCCAAACAAAAAGCTGGTGTCATCAAGATAAATGAAGAGCTCCTGAGAGAAGATAAACAACCCACCTATCTCGGAGTTACATTCGATGATAGGCTGACATGGAAGCAACACATCAACAAGGCAAGCAACAAAGGCCAGGAGGAAGTTAGCCATCCTGAGAAAACTAAGTGGAACCACATGGGGAGCCAGCGGGAAAATACTTAGTAAAGTTTACCAGCAGGGCATACGACCACACCTGGAATATGGGTCAGCTGCGTGGTGTCCAGCATCAAACACCACATTACAAGAGCTAGATAAGGTGCAAAACCAGGCACTTAGGGTCATCACGGGGGCAATGAAATCAATGCCTATAGTGGAGATGGAGAAAATGGGGAGGATACAAGCACTGCGAAAACGCAGAGACATGAAAGTGCTAACACAGGCAGAAAAGTTCCTCTGTATGCCAAGCCATCCAATGAAGGACAGATTCTAAAACCTAGCAATGGGGCGATTGAAAAGAAGCAGCGTCATCCACCAGGCCAAATGATTTCGTAGGCAAACCTCAGACCTGGCTGAAGTTGACAGCCCCCTAAAGTCTGTGCCAGAACAAACCCCTTGGAGAGAAGAACCTGGACTACCAATACACATCCAGACAAAAGTGAAAGGAATATTCCACAGGGATGAACAGAACAGCATGCAACGTAGGACAGTCACTCTCAGTTTCCTGGAAGATGAATACCAACAGGACCTCTGGGTCCGAGTATACACGGATGGGTCAGCACAGAATGCAGCCAAGAATGGAGGAGCAGGAGTGTACATAGAATACCCAAACAACACTAGGGATACGGTCAGAGTACCAACGGGGAAATTCTGTAACAACTATGATGCAGAAATCCAGGCAATCAAGGTGGCAACTGAGAAACTGTTGAACACCAATCTAGGTCCACAGCCTGTGGTATTCCTGACAGATGCAAGATCAGCACTCCAAGCACTTCAGTCCAGAAAATTGCCAGGTATACAAGCCCTACTTTCTGAACTGTGCAACCAGTTCAGGGTCGCCATGCAATGGATACCGTCTCATTGTGGAATACCAGGAAACGAGAGAGCAGACCGACTGGCTAAAGAAGGTGCTGCAGACGAGCAACCGGATGTACCAGTTACGTACCATCAGAAGAAAAAGATGATCAAATCAATCAGAAAGCCACCAACACCAAAGCAGGATGACTACCAAGCTATGAACAGATCAGAACAAATTGTCATTCTGCGCCTCAGAACAGGACACAACCGACTCCGCAGCCACATGTATACAAAATTCAAGATTGGCAATTCAGCCATGTGTACATGTGGACTGCGGAGCACGTACTTCAAGATTGCCCCGAATATGATATATTGAGGCAAACCCACTGGCCCAGAGAAACAACACTGGAAGCAAAACTATACAGGCCTCTGTATGAACTACAAAAGACAGTGAAGTTTATACAAGAAACAACATTGCAGATATAGACAATATATTTCAAGCGAAATATCTTTGGGAAACAAAGAGCCAAGGATCCAGACCCCCAGGACGACCCAGAGTCCGCTGGGAGGACAACATTAGACAATCTTTGAAGGACCGAGGACTAGAATGGAACCAGGCCAGGAGGAAGACAGCCAATAGGATGGTCTGGCGCTCTCTCTTCCAAACCTCTACACCTCACAGTAGAAGGGGAATGACTAAGTAAGTAAGTAAGACAATATATTTCAAGCGAACGAAAGAAGAAGAAGAAGAAGCCAGTGCTTGCAGAAAAATACAGCAAAAGTATGGGAGGTGTCGACCACTTCGGCCAACTAGGTGCAAGCTACCCCTACCCACACAGATCCTATTTTTATAGCAGAGAACTGATTACGTTGAACAAATTCACTAAAAACTGGGAAAAGATGTCTGTTTTTCAATCTTTTATGAATTTTCAACAACAAAAAAACAGTTCTTTTTAAAGAAATCTGCCAACACCCTTGGTAATGGGAGACGGTAATGCTCCGGATTGCTGGTCAGCAAAGTGATAATTATATCTGAGAAAATTAGATGAGGAAAATATTAGAGTTTCCCATCCTTGAAAATCATGTGCTGGACCCGGAAAAGGCTGGAAAATGCTTGAAGAAATTTGCTATGAACCCTGTATAATGCATTGCTCAAAATAAGTTGATTTGCTTTAACTGCTCTTTTCTATGCTTTAAATACATTTTAACTGCTTGTTTTTTTACCCTCAGGAAGGTATTGTTGACAGAATGCTTACAACAGTCTAGCTACCCTTCTGTATAAGCAGCCTGTGGAAGTCTTAGCCAATAATCCAAGGTGGGGAAAAGTGGAAAAATTTGTCCATGCTGTTACCAAGCCCAGTTTAAAACTATTCCGCTGTATACTAATGTAGCAAGTATCCAACCAGTAAAGGTTTTACTTTTCTGTCATCGGTGATGAGTAGTTGGTTCCAGATGTCATCTTAGCAAGAATTAATTGGAGATAACTTTGGTTCTACAATACTAAAATTTACTTAACAGAATCAATTAAATTCAAGAAGTTTCCACATACTTGAAATTCACAGTGTGATTTAAAATGTGACATTGACATATAGTGCATGCAGTACTAAGTAGCATTTAAATTGCAGTCACTAGTATGTAAATGCAGTTAATTTTCCCTGTAGTATACTAAACATAAGGATTCATACAAATTCATCACTTAAGTGGAGGTTCCATGCCCTATAAGGAATGCAAAGGAAAAGGAGGAAGGAAGAAATTAAAATTGGATAGAGCTATTGGATTTTTATCTTGAAACCACGAACATATTTATATCAGACTCAATCCATGCTTCGAAAGGTCCAAAATGGCTGGTTTCGACATGAATGGAAAACCTCCATAGACACATCGAATCTGCAAGAACTGATATGGTTCTACTGTCCTGGTCATGCTGGGGTATGTGGCAGTGAAAGAGCTGACAGACTAGCTTCAAGAGCACCCATAAAAGGTGCATTGGCCATGAATAAGGAAGAAATACTGAGGGCAATTCATGTTCGTCTATTAGAGAATGACACTACAATCGATGAATCATCAAGGCTAAGACCAGCAGGGATGGATGTATGAGAGGACGCATCCGCCGTGTATACAACCAATGCGCAATAGGAACAATTAGCATTCATACCCTTCAAAATTTGCTGAGGGAGACTGAGCACCTATGGGTTTGCCCGGAGTGCAATAACGTCGATTCTGATTAACATTATCATTCCCCTTTTTGTGGAATCAAATTTAATTTTGGACTTTAGTATCTGTTGGAACACCAAATGTTCTTCTTGAAAATAATGAATATTTGAATAGTCAGCAGTTGTAATTGCTCATATGGCCTCTTTCATGTTGATGAGACAGCGTTACAAAGTGGATTCATGAATTCAAATATTTTTTTTAACACTCTTACATTTTTCATTCTTTCCTATTGTCTGAATTTTGTTTATCTTTCATGTATTCCTAATCATTATTCTTTGATTTATAATCTGGAGTTTCCAGTTTCACTAAGCATTAGTTGTCTTCTCAAGTGTAAGTCTTCATCAGAGTTACCTTCCCTGGAGATGCATAAGGCAGATTAACCCGCAACAAGGGACATATTCTCTTCTGTGGTAGTTTTGATTCAGCCTTCAGCTTTATTTCAAGACTTGAAATTCAGATTGGTGCATTTGGAACAGTAGCTGAAAATAGGAAGCATTTTCCTGTAGCACTGAAAAAAACAAATCATCCTGCGTTTTGTGCGACAGAAGATAAGGTATGCCGACAGTTACCTGGCATGATACGAACAGATTTATACAAATTCTTTAGGGCAGAACAATTTAGAAGCCAGTGCTTGCAGAAAAATACAGCAAAAGTATGGGAGGTGTCGACCACTTCAGCCAACTAGGTGCAAGCTACCCCTACCCACACAGATCCTATTTTTATATTATTTCTTAGTTGAAACTGCCCTGGTCAATGGGTACATAACCTACAACACTGCCAACTCTACAAAAATAGATCAAAGCAAAGATCAGGATGTCAGTATGACTCTTATTGAACCTGCTATTCTTCGACGCAATGTGACACCTTCAAAACCACAGTCACAACAACACGACTTACTGAGCACCACTTCATTGATAAATATGAAAGGGCAAGGTACAAACCAGACTGTAAAGTGTATAAGGCTGCAGGGAACAGAAGCCAGACTTGCATGTACTGCCCAGATTGCAATGTACCTCTATGCCTGATACCCTGCTTCAAGTTATACCACACAGTCAAGGATTATCAACGTGGATCGTTGACAAAGACTCTTGCAGAGGCCTACAGCTACAACTTCAACCCCAGTTAATGAAAAAAGCAGCTCAGACTCCAACTAGAGGTACTTAACTACTCAAACATTTACAAACGCTCATTGTCAGATGCCACAGACGCAGAATACATTCAAAAAAGACAAACACGAAAAATACAGTTGTTTTTTTTTGCATTTTATTCACAATTTTATTAGCCTTTTATGTTGATATACGTGGTTAATCGTTAACTCAATACGTCAATCAAGCTTATTTTATTCATTACCATCCATGTCACTAACATTTTATTGCGCTGATGTTGAACAAATTCACTAAAATCTTGGAAAAGATGTCTGTTTTTCAATTTTTTTTTAATTTTAAAAAAAAAAGTTCTTTTTAAAGAAATCTGCAAACACCCTTGGTAATGGGAGATGGTAATGCTCCGGATTGCTGGTCAGCAAAGTGATAATTATATCTGAGAAAATTAGATGAGGAAAATATTAGAGTTTCCCCATCCTTGAAAATCATGTGCTGGACCTGGAAAATGCTTGAAGAAATTTGCTATGAACCCTGTGAATAAAACATTTTAAAATAATCGATAGGTTTATATCCCGCTGGCAGTGGATTCTGAACCCCTTTGTTATTGGGTTTGGTCATGGTGTGAGACGGTTCGTCCAATTATTTGTAATATTGAGCATGGTAACATCGTCATAAATCGTGTCACTGTCTTTGGCCAAATCTTATTCATTCTGTTCACAATTACTAACTTCGCTGCTTTCCAATTCTCGCTCATTTCTATTCAAAATAGAAGTCCATGAGTCCTCGCTACCCGATGTGTCAACATCGTTTTCGACAAAAATGTCCATCTTGCACAGTTTGTATGAAAAAAATTCACGAAAAATCACTAACAACATCTTTCAGTTTCAAACTACGTGTATCGGAAGTGTACACCAAGTTTTTAACGGGAGGTATTAATTGTACGGAAATATACGGGGAGTAATCAATATTTTTCATTCGCTTTTAGAGACACCCCTCTGATTGCTGCTGTACTGGCGACAGGCACGTTTGGGGTAAAAATCAGGATCTCCGGTATACAAGCGACAGCCACGTGAAAGAATTAAAAGTTTCTCCATCCAGTCAGATCCTTAGCTCTTTCCTTATTTTCTGTGTGTTCTCCATGTTTTTGCACCATGCAAGAGATAGGCTCATATGCAGGCTACGTAGTTTTAGCTGTATTTTTTATACTGTAAATTTTTTATCTCCATCTATGGTATCTTAGGGTGGAGGGTGTTTAAAGAAACAAAAATGAAGGTAATACCTCTGACTAGGACAAAGAAAATTAACTATGTTGCAGCCACAAGCTCTTCGCCAGAGACGTGTCATGAAATGGCTTAATTAAGAGTCAGTCTGAGTAAAGAGACAAGACCCCAGTTTTGAGGAAAGTCTGTGAAGATAGATCAAGATGAGAATTAAAGTGACTGTGGAGAAAGAGACTTATAGCTTCAAGGGTGAGAACCTAGATTGACTCTCCCTCGCCACTTGTGACCTGTTTTATAGCTACTGTCTCTCCACCTCTTGCTCAGCTGAGATAAAGTTTACACTAATTACTAGCCACAGACACAACTGTACAGTTAAAGAATACAGGTACAGTATAGTGAAAGACAAACTGATCCAGTGCACATTTTTATAGTTTATTAAAACAAAAAAAATCTATACCACAGCGAAAAACAACAAAACGTGCAAGTTCGCACAACCTGAAAAAAAAAGAGCAAATCAATGAATGACACAATTATTAAATTAGCACGCTCTCTTCCACATCTACACGAAAAACAACTAAGGTTAAAGAAATATAACGGGCGGGGTGGGGTCTCTAAGTAAGAGCCACCACCACCTGAACTCTACTATTACTAACTAACTACACCGTGGAGTCCCACACATCACAAGACCCATACCTGTCAACCTCCTGAGACAAAAATCCTTACGCAAAAAATATATTAATAAATTATACGCAAAACAGTTTTAAAATGAGAAATGACATATACAAATCTATTAGCATTTGAATTATTGTGATATAAAACATGCTAATAGTCTCATGCTGTTCTTTACATATAAAAAACTTAGTGATCATGAGGTACACTATTCTTTCGATGTACAGTGTTTTGTATTATAATCAACACATACACTTTTAGCACTTTGCATTTGTGGGCTTAAAGTCTGCACAGCAAGTATCAATGTTAATCTTACACTGTAAAATAGAAGTGAGTGGGTCCGCATTCCCGGACCTCCTGCAGTCTGTGTGGATTTTTTTCATCATTGAAAATGATCTTTTGCAGTCAGCATTGCTGTGAGGGAGTGTCAGCAGTCACTGAATGATGACTTGGTTGTTAATCCTAACTTGGATGCATCTACAATGCCAGGGAAGGGTTTAACCCATTCGACCTGAAACTTACCATGACCTGCAAGCTTTTGGTAGCCTAGATCAGTGATAACAGATTGCCACTTTATTAAAAAATAAAGCAGCGAATCTCGAGCGCTGGAATAAAGTAGGCCTACTCAACGCAAACAAACTTTTATTTCTAGTTATGTAAGGCCTACACTGAATATTATGACAATTTATCGGAAATATATTGAAGAGCAAGATATAACTGGAAAGATAAAGACAGCGATTAAATTGCAACAAAGCAAAACAACAGCAATATTTAACCAAGTTATAAGTACTTAGCTTTTTTAAACAAAATGGCGTCGAAGTGTGGTGGCAAGCAAGCGTGGTCATTGATAACAGGTAACTTTAAAAATACATCATGTCACGCTGAAAACCGAAAGCGTTTGAGGCCGAATTCAAAGTTTGTGCCAAATTGTTGGGTATAAAAGAATTTGATTGGTTGCTGGGAGAGACCTCAGTTTAAAAACGGATGCCGAGATTCCCGGAATTAAAAATAAAAAAAAATTGGTTAAAAAAAAAAACCTGGGCTAGAAAATATTTTCTGATTTAAAATTTAAAAAAAATTTGGGTTGGAAAATATTTTTAGAATTTAAAAAAAAATTTATTTTTGTTTGTTTGGGGAGGGGGAAGAAAAATCCGTACAACGAGTCTGTACGGTCGTACACTGCTAAAAGTATCAAAAATCCGTACATTGTACGAAAAATTCGTACAGGTTGACAGGTATGCAAGACCTCTCCACTAGTTGTCACTCTGTCCTGTTTAACCAGTCAGAGGAAAACTTATTAACTAATCTGACTAAAATATCTCTAAGGCGCTCCTGGCGGTCCAACGCAACTAACTTATACACCACTAAATCCTACTCCACTGAATTCTGCAGAACTACTCAGAGGCTCCACTCTAAGTATTATCTATCAAACTCTACAGTTCCTGGAAAAAACAGCTAACTCCACTCTCTCCCCTCTACTACAGTTCAGTGCCTTCCTGATGCTATCATCTTCATCTGAGGCTCAGATGCGTTACCCTTCGTCTGTTGTGTATTGGGCCGTAAGAGCTAAGTGCCTCAATTTCTAGGCAATTCTACACTGAGGTATATGTTTCCTCATGTCAGGAGAATTCCTAATGCAACGTAACTAGGGGCGCCTGTTACTTTGCGCGTACCCAGTTTTTCAATTACAATGATGTCGCTTGCCTCCCTCTCCAAGGCAAAGTCTGTTGCAGGCTTAGGGTTACCTACAACGCAGTGAATCGCTGTAAAACTTATATACACCAATTCACAAAATCATAATTCAAACACATTAACAACCAAAGATTTACATAGACCCCGCTTTCCCATACCATAATAAAACTCCACTTAATAAAAGCCCTCATGCTTTACCCTATTTCTGCCCTAGGGTCAGACTTAACAGCTCACTCCTTCCCTTCTCTTTCACAGACAACATGTCTCTTACGCTTAACACAGACGCGGGCTGACCTGATTGCTTCTGAGGCCAGCTCATGACCTAGGCAGATATGCGTCACAACACCGCTTCACTGTATCCCGATAGTACAATTTACTGAATAGTTCCCCAGCACTATTCTTATATTAAAGGCAGCCCATAGAGGGTTATCAAAATAGCACAAATATTTCACAAATAGTTATATAGTCCTTGTTTACTAAAGTGATTTCTGAATCTTCGATTCGGCTGGCTTGATCTTTCCTGAGTTCCCTTGATTGTAATAACCAAAGAAATATACCATGCCACCCTGCACTGCTCTTCTTTACATATAAACACTTTTATCCTTTCATGAATGCTTGATCCCCACAAAATGCTTGCGCTGTACCTGGTGCTCAATGGAACAACACAAGACCTTGCTGTAGAGTTGGTTAACTCTCCTAGTAGACCATTATTTTGAACGATGACTTATAATAACCATAGATGGGATTCATGAGTTGGTCGTGCTGTTGCCACTGACGGCTGCCTTCCCTTATAGGACGTATATACGTCTGTATGTAGGTACGTGTGTACATATTTGGCACAGTCTGTTGGGTTTTATGTCGTTTTATGTGGGTTTTGGATTACCCTGTTAACTTCTAGCTTCCATTGGCCATCTCATGTGCCTCAGGCCACTTACGGTGTTCTTGGCGGGTGTAGTAATTCACCTTGCCCCAAGCTGGGTTTGCTGTAGCCATTTGTCTACTCTGTTTCATTTTTAATTGTTCGACTGTTATTGTAACGGAGTCACACAGTCTCTGTGTTAATGCGAACCTGTTGTCCCATCAAATACTTTCTCATTACTTGTGAAGCTTGTCGGCGACTATTAGACAATAGATCTAGAGAATCGAAATTCAAACTCATTCACCCCTCGTGACAGTCCTGAAAGATGGTTTTATTTTAAACCCACTGTTTACCACCTAAGACTTAAAAAAATGAAAAACCCAGTGTTTACCATCATCTTGCTGCAATCCTCATTTTCATATATGATATCTCATGTAGTATATTCATTGCCATTTGGCTGTAATTATGTTGTCATGGTCTTTTTAAAAAATTGTTTTGTACTAGACCTTATTTTTACTTAACTATACTCTTTTATAGTCTTAATTTAATGTTTTTTTTGCAGTCCATTAGTTGTTGCAGCTATGCGAACTTGATATTATAGAGCAGATATTGTATTTCAGACACTTTGGTGATAATGTGAATGTGGCAAACGCAGTCATGTGTTTTTCTTTACATCAAACGTTTACAGTTTTATGTTTTGTTTTTAATAAAGAATCTGGCATCCCAACATGGCTGTTGATCGGGACATATACGCCGTTGTGACCAAGTGGCAGGGGAATGATAATGACTCTCTCTTGAGTATGTCTTTGTATCTGTTGTTTATAACAAAATGTGTGAACTAACCATATATCTTGGTTTCTGTTCTTTATAACAAAATGTTTGAACTGATCATGTATATGAAATAAATGGAAGCTACCAGAGAGACATGGAACATGTATGCATACATACCACACCTCGGAGATGACAAACCTGTACGAAAAATTGAAAACCCTGTACAAAGACCCGCAAAACCTGTACAAAGACTGAAAAAAAAAACATATCAAAAGAGTTAATTCGTGTAAAAATATGTTCAATTACAGTGGGCTGTTTTATAAATGAGGCATGGGGACTTTGCCTTTTAAAGCAGGTCTTCACTTATTTTAAAACCCAAACAATAAATGTCTGAGTTTATTTTACACTGTAAAAATAATGTGATGGTGTCATCATTTAGTCTATTGCTGTGTTTAATTATCACTAACTGACTGGGAAATCCTGTGTTCAATAGGACCTAATAAAAGAACTCTGAGACACAGTAATAAGGGGAATGGGTTAGAAAACCTGTACAGAAATTATGTACAGGGTGTACACATCTGAAAACACAAACACCTTGTACAGATTATAGGTAAACCATAGCATGTGGCATGTATGTATATGTCAAGCAGGTTCAGAGTACAAAACCAATGGAACAATAATTGTTAAAATGGGGGGAGGGAGAGGTTTACAACTTGTACCTGAGACTAAGTGATTGAGAAGCTGAGGATTGAAATGGCTCAAGTTCCACTTCTCTCATTTTGGTAACAGTGACGACCCAGAGTCCGCTGGGAGGACAACATTAGACAATCTTTGAAGGACCGAGGACTAGAATGGAACCAGGCCATGAGGAAGACAGCCGATAGGATAGTCTGGCGCTCTCTCTTCCAAACCTCTACACCTCACGGTAGAAGGGGAACGACTAAGTAAGTAAGTAAGAGTATTTTTTTATTTATTTAACAAACTCTGTATAAGCGTGTATGTAGTGGTTTACATTACTGTGATGCTAGAGAATATTTTGGGTGTATTGTAATAGTTGTGAACGTTAGTTAGCATAACATGATTCAGTTCTGAATTTAGACTCTTTATTCTCACATGTGGATTTAAGCTTTCTTAGTGTACACAGTTGTTATTTCACTTTGTTTGGTGTTCATTTTAAGATGTCAGTTTAGTTTATAAAAACAAGTACTTAAAGATTGGTGAGAAAATACTACCTTTTTTTTTCTCTCTAACCAGCAGCACTCGAGCTTTCCAGCCCTTTTGGCCCAATGACATGTCATTGCGAGGCTGGGGGGTCAGTGGACTTTCCTTCCAACCCGGTCAGGGGGTTTATATGCAGGAGCCGTTCAGGTTATTCAGTCAAATTCCCGGTCGTAAACATTCTTTCAAACGCTGACGCCCGGGCTTGAACCTTGAAAACCTGGTCGCCAGTACAACGTTGTAGCCATTACACCAGGTCGGCTCCCAATACTACCTTTTAAAGGCATTTGGAAACCTTTGTAGTATTGTTGGCACATGAAACATGCTTGTTAACATAATCTGAGATGCCTGGGCTGTAGTCCTCTTTGCAAAGGATAGGAAAAGGTTAAGAGCTTTGGTGGCAAACAGAAATAGAGTGCTTAACTGGTTCTGAAAATTCTTTTTGTGATATTTTTTTATTTTGTGTTAATGTGCTTAAAAAAAAGACTGTATCTTATATATCTAATATTTTATTTGAGTTCTATGCTCTTGCTTAGCATTTCACTTGATTCAGGGATGCAACATTCACTGAAAATTTGCTGCTTAATTTAAAAAAAAATCAAGAAGTTTTCGGGAAAAAAGGAGCAACCCAGCACAAATGGTCTGAGATTTGACGGGTCATCTGTTATCAGTGTGGGCAATTAAATGTACTCAAATAGTGTCTACGCGAGCAAATATTTTCTTTTTAGAGCTTGGTATAGAGAAGTAATCCAGGGTAAGAATGTTAGTGATGCAAAATATAGAATGACAAGTCAGGAAGCCAATTAATGGTTTTTATGAGTATAAAAACCAGTTAGCTCATGTAAAGAAATGTAGGAAAGAGGTGAAACCCAAAAAAAATCCAGAGTTCGAAAAAATCACTCAGAAAGGCGGTTATAAAGATGAAAAACCAGTTAGAAAAGTTTAAGGGAAAAACACAGTGAAATTATTTAAAAGGAACAAATGGGGAAGGTCAGTAGGAATAAGTTAGTTTAGAAAAATTGTTAAGAAACACCTGATGGAAGGCTGTGGATAAAGAGATGAAGGAAGCATGGCACGTTTAACAAGTTTTGCAGATGCTGTTGTCCATAAACACTTTTTTTGTTTAATTTTTTTCCTGTAGCAAGCAATTTAGCCAACATGAGACAGATGATGCAGGCTAATCCTGATGTCACACTCTCAATTGACAAAATGGTGTTAACAGAGCAAGAATCTGACAAGAACACTGACAATGCCTTCAAATCTTTGGAGCTTAGCGCAACCAGAAATCTTATGCTGCTGGAATGTGAAATTATGAGAAATCAAGATTTGACTTTTACGTAAGTGAAGGAAGAAACTTATTCAGAATGAGAATGTTTTGAATTAAAAATAATGTAAGCGAATGTGCAATACCATCACCAAAAATTGTAATGTCTCTAGATTTTTGGAATATTGGGAATACTCATGTTGTATCATTATTTTCCTTTTTGCGCCGTATGGAACATGGAGAATTTACTGTAGCTCTTGCCCTTACAGGCAGGCCACACCAAACATTCACATGCTGGTGCAGCAGTGATTTCTGTAGCAGTGTGTTTTACATGATGAGGTTGCCAGTCCCATGCACAACCTCATATTAGTACAACATGCCTGAGGGAGCATTAAACCTATTTTTTCTTTTGTCTCATAAGAAACCTCCAAAAGCTACACAAAAAAAGAGTGCTCATGTTATATGCAAGGTTCTCTTAGTTGTTCTGTCTCACAGCTTTAATCTCTGTCCACCTTTTAAGAAACATTCAAACTGTATGTTACTGACTAGTTGATTAACATATCTTAACTGTGTACTTATCTTCCTCTTTCTGCTCAAGTCATTTCCATTTTTTCTGACCGTCTTCATATTTGGTTTCCTAATGTTAAAATGTCGGCGTCTGTGGCCTAATGGATATGAACGCAGTTTCATAATCCAGATATACCAGGTTCGAAACCTGCTGCAGGCGGTTTGGTAGCAGATTGCTTTGTGTGGATTTTTAACAATGGTAGAAGCGCCGTACCGTTCAGAAAGCAATGGCAAACTACTGAATGAAAAAATTGCCTAGAAAAATCACAAACAGCCAATAAAAGCTGGGGTTGATTGCCACGTCCTGTAAAGGATAAGCAACTAACTTTTAATGTTAAAATAAGAGCGTTGATTGGCAGGGTGGTTAGAGTGTTTGCTTCTTGAGGCAAAGTTTCTTGGAATCGAAACCTAGTAGCATCACTCCAGTATACCCAGCTGTAAATAGGTACCTGACTCTGCTTTGGAGTTAAGGAAGGCAAAGGCAGTAAGTAAGGGAACTTATCGCCCCCACCTGATGAAGGTGAGAGCTAGTATAGTGTAGTCTGTGACACATCACTCCTCTATGTCAGTATCTGCTATGGGATTACCTTTACCTTATTTATATTAAATGACTTATTCACAGCTGCACACTGTCAGTGCAAGGACAAATTCTAGCAAGGTGCATACATTCAACTAACAAAGGAGCTAAGCGTCTCTGTTCAGAAGCTGTCATGACTGAAATGAAAAAGTCTCATGATATGATTTATGTGAGTTTGATAGCTTTACACTTGAAAGCTATTAGGTGTGTGTTTCAGTGCTAAATTCTTTTTTTTTTTATATTTACGTGATGTTAGTTTTTAGAACAGTCTTTTTTTTTTCTTTTTCTGTAAAAAAATATACTGGTAACGACTGAGAGCAGATATTTTTTAACTTTTCATGTGTTGGTACCGTGATGCATTAAAAAAAAAATTTTTTTTATTTAAAAAAAAAATAAAGTTTTGCCTCATTTTGGTGAGGCGCGTCCCGTTCAACCTAGTTGGCTATATTAGGGCGCATGTCCAAACATAAAAGACCCTTAGGTCTGGGATTATAGTATACCATGATGCATACATTTTTGTTGTTAGCAATAAAACAAAACAGAAATCTATTTTCAGCATCCAAAATAAAAATTGAACGTGATTAATATATCTTTCTTATTTTTGTGCATTCACATGTAACGCTAGTTTGTACTTAAGCAAGGTGTCTCCTTCAAGTTGCTAATTTCTGTCAAACATCGATAAATTTACGTCAAAATGGGGACATTTGATACAATGTGGTGCCTAAGTTTGAACCTTGCCTTCTGCGATATATTGGTTTTATTTGAAGTTGGTGTTAGGTAATTCTCTGAATTAATGTGTATATTATTAAAACTAGTGCTCATGTTTGGATTTTGCAAAGTACTAAAGTTGTTGAGTGTAGATTAAAACATATGGCGATTGTGCAGATACCATGGGGCCAGTTATAATAGAAGTATAAAGGTAAAAATATGAAGATAACTTGCTGAGCAAACGCATAAGGAAGTATGAAAGGGATGATGTGCAATTTCCTTACAAAAAAAAAGTATTGAAATATGAAGTTTGTATAGTAAGCCGCCCACGGCGACCGTTGCCTCAATTGGCTGTGTGTGGTGTACCCGGAAACGGGGCCTCCCAGTACTGAGGCACAGTTAAGTCCCCGATGCCACTTATCGGTGCAGAGTTGAGAGAGATGGCTGAGCATCACAATCCCCCCTGTGTTGCAGCATGATGAGAACCCAGCATTGCACACTGAGCTTGGGGGGATCACTTGGGCACCAGACTTAATACTGGCTCTTGACTGGATGGCCGCATGCAGGAGATTTCTACAATGGAGGGTTGGCAGGTGGTGGGTATCTGGAAGTGGCTCTGTGCAGGACGTGAGGATTCCTTGGGAGAGCCCAGAACCAGAGCACAGCATTGTGCAAGCTCTGCATAGTTGGAGAGCCCCCTGGATGACGGGGAATGCACAGTGTGCTACCCCACCTATCCCCAACTGCTAACTTAGAACCAGAAGTCCTCTGTATGCGTGCCAGGCCAGGATAAAATGCCTGGGAAAGAGACTGGAGCTCAGAACTCCCTAACTCAAAGTTGCAGGATGGCAGAAAAGCCATGGGAAAGACAGGGCTATTTTGAAGATAACGCAACCATATTTTCACCATACGAGCTCGGACGCCGCCTCGGTAAACAAGGTCCGCGCAGAGCAGTGACACCCCCAGGCTGCTTGCGAATAGTCTACTACTGGGAACATAAACAGATTTAGGGATGAGCCCACTCTCCCATTGAACAGGTGCTAAAGTCATAGATACTGGGCCAGAAGGCGCACCGGAAACCACAGTATCACGCAACTCGCTTTTTTTTTTCTATGGAGAGTACACCGTCAAATAAATCTCGTACTGGTGCTCGCCCTGTGGAGCTCCACCAGGCAGGTGCAGTGCCGGGCTCTGAGCCTCGACAGAGCCCACCCTCAGCTACTGGAGGACCCTCTAGACCGTCTTGTGGAGTCAGCAGACGGCGGAGGAGAACTACTGACCAAAACAAAACAGAAAAAGAGAAACCCAGAGTGCCACTTGTCATGATGCACTGGAATGCAGAGGGAGTGAACAGCAAGCAGGCTGGATACAGCAAAAAGACAGAGCTGGAAAACATCTTGTATGAGAAGCAAGTCAGTGTTTGCTGTATCTAAGAGACTCACTTAAAAGCAGATCAAACCTTTAAAATAAGGGGATATCAATGCTTCAGATCTGACAGAAAAGATAGACGAAAAGGAGGAGTACTTACTCTTGTAAGGAATAACATTCCTGCACACGAAAGGAAAACCTTCATGGATGGAGCAGAATATCAGCTGTTGCAGATAAAGGTAGACAAGATGGAAATAGAACTCCTGAACTATTACTGTCCGAACAACAAACCCCTGAGTCTCAGCTCTACACAGGTACCAGCCACCAACTTTATAGCAGTTGGAGACTTTAATAGCCACTCCCAGAGCTGGGGCTATAACCATCTGGATCACAGAGGTGAAGAGGTTGAAACTTGGCAAGATGATCACTCCCTAATCCTAGTCAATAATGCCACAGATACTCCTACCTTCTACTCCAGAGGATGGCACACAACTTCAACACCAGATCTTGCCTTCTCCACACCAGATATAGCTGGATCTATTAATAGAGAAGTAGGAGACCAACTAGGGGGAAGCGACCATCGCCCAATCTTTCTTACTGTCCAGAGTGCAACTCTCAGTACAGGCCCAGCCATTACAAGATGGAACTACAAAAAAGCCAACTGGGGTTTATTCAGGCATCAGGTGAACACGCTGCTGTCTACCCTCAAGGTACAGAACAGAGACATTAATGAAGTGGTTAAAGACTTCAACAGATGCATACTACAAGCTGCAAAAGAAACCATTCCCAAAGGATGCCGGCGTAACTACATACCATACTGGTCCAGCACACTCCAAGAACGTCAGGAAGCTATGGACAGGGCTAGAAAGGACGCAGAGTCTCAGCCTTCACTTGAAACTCACAACAAATGGAAAAAAGCTGTAGCAGAGTTTCAGAGAACAAAGCTAGAAGAAAAACGGAAAAGCTGGAGAACTAAAACGGCATCGCTGAACCTTGAGAAAGACGGCAGGAAACTTTGGAGATTAGTCAAGTCTCTAAATGAAGAGCGTTCCTCACCTAGGCAGACTATCACATTGGATGAAGGTGGCAAACTTTTCAGAGGAAAACAAGCTGCAGACTTGTTTGCTAGAAGATACAGTTCAGAAAGCAACTTACCCATTAACATAGATCATCAGAGAGAGATAAGAAAAGAAATACTGGCAACCATGGGACAAACAGATACTCCTGCCCCAATGAGGGAACCCATCACACTAGGAGAACTACAGAAGGCTATTTCCAAGCTTAAGTTTCAAAAGTCACCTGGCCCAGACAAAATCAGCAACGAAATGCTAGTAAATCTGAGCTCAGCAGCAAAGACAAAACTGCTTGAGATATTCAACCACAGCTGGTTGAAAGGAACGGTACCCCAAGTATGGAGAGAAGCCATCACAATACCCATACTAAAGAAAGGGAAATGTAAGACCGAGGCTGCAAGTTACCGGCCAATCAGTCTCACAAGCTGTGTTGGGAAGACTATGGAGCGAATAGTCAACCACAGATTGAAATGGTATTTAGAGTCTGAGCAGATCCTGGTGCCGGAACAAGCTGGATTTAGAGAATGCTACAGTATAGAAGACCAAGTTACTTGTCTCAAGCAATAGAAGATGCCTTCCAGGAGAAGAAAAAGGTCCTAACGATCTGGGTCGACTTCAAGCAGGCCTTTGACAAGGTGTGGAAAGATGGCCTCATTGCAAAACTTAGGAGAAGTGGAATCCAAGGCAACATGATGAAATGGATCCAGTCATACTTGCATAACAGGAGAACTAGAGTCACTCTTGACGGTCTGCAGAGCAGAAAAGTGTTGCTCCATCAGGGGGTACCTCAAGGAGGAGTAATTTCCCCAACACTCTTCCTTGTTTACATCAATGACCTGGTGAAAGATCTCCCTGCAGGAGTTAAAGCTGCCTTATATGCAGATGACCTAGTACTCTGGTGCGCTGATGAAAACGTCACCACAGCAAATTATAGAATGCAGCGGGCAGCAGACATGCTAGTGTCATGGGCAGAGAAATGGCTTATCACAATAAACACAGACAAAACCTCCACAACACTGTTCTCCCTCGCCCCCAAGGACACATCAGCTAACATACACCTAGGGACAACCGTGATCAAGGAAGAAAGCTACCCCACCTATCTTGGGGTGACATTTGACCAAAGGCTTACATGGAATAAGCATATTGAAAATGCAGAAGGAAAGGCCCGAAGACGACTAGGCATACTCAGAAAATTAGCAGGTACCAACTGGGGAGCAAATGAACGAAATCTAAAGAAGATTTATAATGGAGTAATAAGACCACACTTAGAGTTTAGCTCAGCAGCATGGTCATCAGCTGCTAACTCACATCTGCAGTCTTTGGACAAGGTGCAAAATCAAGCTCTCAGGCTCATTACAGGAGCCATGAAAACTACACCAATAACAGATGCAGAAGGTTGCTGGATTACAGACGTTGTCCCATAGAAGAGACACAAAAACCATGATCCAGATGGAAAAGTACAACAGTATGCAAATGCACCCAATGAAGGCAAGACTAGATGATCTGGCATTGGGACGTCTAAAGCGTAGCAGCTTTGTGCATCGGGGGAAAAGACTTATAAGACGGCATCAAGAAGACCTATCCATGAAGACAACACCACTGAAGCCCACCCTATACCCTGTACCATGGGAGCAGGCCAGCAGTGCCCTCCAAATTAATACATCAGTCAGTGGTCTCACAAGTGGATGTGAGTATAATGATCTGCAAAAACGAACTGCTACATTGAGTATGATCCAAGAAAGCTATCCCGATCAATCATGGATACATGCCTATACAGATGGATCAGCAACTAATGCTGTTAGGAATGGAGGTGCCGGTATCTTTATCTCATATCCTGACAACCACTATGAGACTAGGCACATTCCCACTGGTAAATTCTGTTCCAACTATACAGCTGAGGTTCAAGCTCTAGAGCAAGCTGCAAATATGATTTATAACACCAACTCTGACTGCCACCAGGTAGTCATCCTCACAGATGCACTGTCTGTCCTGCAAGCTCTCAAGGGTGGTAAACTCCCGCATCTGAGAAATGAACTAAACAAGGTAGCTGCCAAAAAGAGAACCATACTTCAGTGGGTACCATCTCATTGTGGTGTACCCGGAAATGAAAAGGCAGATAAACTTGCAAAAAAGGGAGGAGAATGTGAACAAGAAGATAATGAAGTCACATACTTTGAGAAAAAGAGAGCTATCCAGACTATCAGAAGAGAACAGAACCAACCCAAAGACGACTATCACACTCTCGACCGGCAGGGACAGATAACTATTTTTCGACTCAGGACAGGGCATAACAAACTGAATAAACACATGCACAAGCTACGATTGTCTGCTTCACCACTGTGCACATGTGGATTAAACGAACAAACTGCTGAGCATGTTCTGCAGGACTGTCCTCTGTATGACCAGTTAAGAAAGATATACTGGCCCAATGACTCAACACTAAACTCAAAGCTATATGGAGTTAAAGAGGAACTTCAAACAACAGTCGAATTCATCATGAGAACTCGTCTGACGGTGTAATCATCAAAGATGCGATCGCAAGAAGAAGAAGAAGTATAGTAAGCTCCAGTACACACATTCTGAAACTTAGACAGGCTTGTGGTAGCTTACACAGTTTTTCTACACCTTCTGAAAAATTTAATCAAGTAGTTTAACCATGAGCGTCTGATTGGTTAAGTGATTAGAGCATATTACTTAAGTAGCGGTTACCTGATCGAAACATGATATCGTCACACACCAGTCTATCCAACTGTAAATGGGTACCTGACTTGATTTTGGGAAGGCAAAAGCAGTGAGAAAGGAAACTTGCCACCCCCACCTCATTTAAAATAAATTTAGGCTGTATGCGATAAAGTCTTAAACACTTCACTTCCTTACAGCAGTTTCTGATATGGGACTACCTTTGCCTTTAGTGTAACTATATTTTAGTACTTATACAAGTTACACTGTCCTTATTAATGTTACTGGTTCTTTAACACATCACTTTAAATTGCTCATGAAGCAATTCTCATAACTTTACTACTTGTACAGGTGAAAATGGAGATGGTAGGGAAAGTCATTACCAAAGAAGAGCTCTTGTTGTCAGCAGCCAAGAAAAAGGCTAAAGGCGAGCCACCAGGCAAAATTTTCAAAAAGATAGAACACAGAGGTATGTGTTACACAGAGATGTTTTAAGTTAAAGCTAATTGATTATAGAGGCTTGTTACATTAAACCTGTATGAAGACTAATCCTGATAAATTAAAGGTAATATTGACATAGAAATATGTTGCAATTGTTACACCAAAGGTCAGTTATATGTGTCACACTCTGTGATGCTTTGTTTCCAGTTCTGTATGCAGGGTTCTCTAAACTGCAGTGCACTACTTCTGTAACACAAAGCACTGTTTAACGAGTACACTTCTTTAGTCTAATAAGACGCAATAAAATACATAAACAAAAAATTGTGTTTCAAAAAAATAAAGCACAGTCCACAAATATTTACAGATACTGCTGAATATTGATTACCCAGCAGTAATTTTATCAAAAATTTTGCTGACATTTTTATTGATTGTCACGTAAGTTATGTGCTTTAGAGAAATACTGGTAACATCATTTTCTTTATGTTATAGAGCTGGGGTAGTGCACTGGCTTTCCCACTAGCGATACATGGTTCAATCCCCAGTCGAGGTGGCATTTTTTAGACTGCAAATGGCTCTTGGGTCGACCCAACTTCATGAATTGGGTACCAGAGCAACTCAGGGAAGGTTAAAGGCGGCTGGCGTGATGCTGACCACATTATCCCAAGTGTGTCGTATGGTCAAGAAAACATGGGCCTAACACCATATTCCCAATCTGCCTCGTTCGGCATGTAACATGATCCCTTAGCAATCTGATTACGATGATAGATTGTTTGGTAGTTTTTGTTCAACCCAGGTTCTATGCTTGTGAAGTTGTTCGTTATGTACTGACCCTGTTGTGTGTACGTTCTTAATTAAACCAATGATGATAGTTACCTTCTTTGTTCTTGGGTACGCTTGTCTGTTACGCTAGTTATTGGATTTGTCTTGCTAATGTGACCGCTGAGTGATACTTAATGACCAGACAATTATGATAACTGCAATGACTGATCGACTCGTAGCTGACAACGAAATTCCTTTATTGTTGACTGTAACATATTTACAGTTGGCCATCTGATTATAAAGGTAGTAAGAAGACACGTGCCCTCTATGTTGACACTTTCATACAGCATTTAATTCACTGGTCAGGAACTAGTTGATTAACGCTTAACCTCTGCTGACTACAGTAATAATGTCTACTATTCTATACTTGCTAATGGGCTGTTCTCAGTATATTCAATTTGGCTTTCAAACATTAGCTGGGTCACCACCAGTGCTGAAAACTTATTCTTAGCCACTAGAACTGATCTTTATAAAGTCTGCCCTATGCGTCTGACACTGGACCTCTGCTTCTAAACAGTTGTCCTTGACTATCTGCACTTGATTAAATATTCGAGAGTTTACCTACCAAGGTTTCCTGAATGAACTGTTTATGACATACTGGGACACAGCTCAACATGGAAACTACTTGTCATGAAAAGTTCTTGTGTCTGTCTTCCTTTCTGCAAACTGCAGCGGCACTGTAAATACAATGGTACCTGAGCTGGCCATTACTTTATAGATGGTCGTTACGGTTAGTCTATGCTAACCTGCTCTCAGCTGACTACCTTAGTGAAACAACGATTGAAAAGTGAAGTAAACTCTTTTGTCAGTGCACAGACTTCCTGTGTCGCTGATGATGACGTATCAACTACTGATGACGTATCAACTACTGATGACGTATCCCGCTTACTCAATAATTATCCCTTGTTATTCTAATCCCAGTCATCTCCCTTTCCTATCACAATGTTATAAATAAGAAATAGTTATTTTGTGTGGGTTACAGTACCTAACATATTTCAGTACTGAAACTTTCCAATATTGTATTTGAACAAATAAAAGTTTATTTTGTAGTGTGCGCGTGCGCGCCTCTGCTTGCCTGCCTGCCTACGCAGGCAAGAAAACAGATAAAATTCACATTGAAATGTAGCCCCAAGTCTGAACTTCAAAAATTTATTTCTCAATGTAGTTTCCGTTATTTGTTACAGTTTTTGTCCATCTTCGCACAAGGGCATGTATCCCCGCACGGTAAAAATGTGTGTCCTTTTTCCTAAACCACTGGCGTACGGCGCGTTTAAGGGTCTCGGTGTCCTCAAAGTGATGTCCGCGAAGATCTTTCAGTGGTCCAATCAGATGAAAGTCAGAAGGTGCAAGATCGGGACTGTAAGGGGGATGTGGTAATAATGTCCAGCCAAATTCTGCAATCGCATCAATGGTGCTTTTAGCGGTGTGTGGCGTGGCATTATTGTGCAACAGTAGTGCAGTTCTCTGATCTTTTAATGGGTAAAGTCGCCGAAGACGACCTCTAAGCTTCTTCAAAGTTTCAATGTAACGGTCTGCATTCACCGTGTTTCCCTGTTCCAAGAAGTCGAGAAGAATCACGCCCTTCTCATCCAAAAACTTTCCATAACTTTCCCTACAGATGGTGAACTTTTGAACTTCTTTCTTGTCAGCGATGTTGTGTGATGCCATTCCATTGACTGCCTCTTGGATTCTGGTTCAAAAAAATGAACCCAAGTCTCATCACCTGTCAAAATATTCGATAAAAACTCTTCTCATTCAGTTTCGTAATGGTGCAGGAGGTTGATGGCTATGGTTTTCCTTGTTTTTTTTTATGTCTGTCAACATTCTGGGTACCCACCGTGCAAAAACTTTTGAATAACCCAGGTCTTTAATGATGTTCTGGACACTGCCTTTACTAATGGACAACATGGAAGAAAGTTCATCCAGTGTTACCCGATGGTCACCACGAATGATGCCATCAACTCGATGAATGTTGTGTGGAGTCACTGCGGTAGACGGACAGCCAGTCTGCTTTGCATCAGCCATTGAGGATTGACCTACTTCAGCTTCGTCACAACGATGTACCCAACGTCGGACAGTGCTAACATCCACTGTTGAATCTCCATAAACATTCTTCAAACGTTTGTGGATGCGAATTGGGGTCTCGCCTTCAGCATTGAGGAATTCTATGACATAACGTTGTTTTTAACCAAACGTCTTTGGCAGCCATTTTTAAACTGTTACAGTGGTGCCACCTGTTACTGAAACAGGTTGGTAATGCTATACAGTGCAGAAGAGTGTTTGAGGAATCCTGCTAAATTTACAAATTGCACACCGATGCAGTATTTACATACATAAAAAATAGGAGGCATTACTTTTTGACCTTCCCACGTATATACGAAGGGCGTTCAGAAAGTAATGCACCACATCGTTTTTCTCAGGAGCTGTTTATTCAAAAAGCATGAAATTTATACACAATATACATGGATATGTCCTGTAAACATCGGTATTATTCAACATAATCCTCATCAATTTGTACGGCTTTATGCCAGCGCGAAACAAGTGCATGTATTCCTAGCCCGTACCATATTTAGTCTTGATCATGTAGCCATTTCTTCGCTGCATGAATCACTCCTTCATCATCTTCAAAACTTGTCCCACGGAGTTCATCTTTAAGTGGACCAAATAGATGAAAATCAGAGGGTGCCAAATCGGGACTATCGGGTGGATGGGGTAGTACAGTCCAACCCAATTTGGTGATTGCTTCCCGTGTTGCCAGACTTGTGTGAGGTCTCGCATTGTCGTAAAGGAGAAGCAGGTCTGCTGGATTCTTGTGCAGCCGAACTCTGCGAAAACGTGGATTGAGTTTTTTCAATGTCTTAATGTAAGCTTGCGAATTGATTGTCTCTCCTCTTGGCATAACGTCCACCAGAATCACACCTTCAATGTCCCAAAAGACAGTGATCATGACCTTTCCAGCTGAAGGAATTGTCTTGAATTTCTTTCTTCTTGGTGATTGCGGATGATGCCACTCCATTGACTGTCTTTTTGTCTCAGGTTCAAAATGATGTGCCCAGGTTTCGTCACCTGTAACGATCTTAGCCAAAAAGTTCTCTCCATCAGCATTGAAACGCTCCAACAATTCAGAAGAAATTGCTTTCCTTTGCAATCGGTGGTCATTTGTGAGACTTCGAGGAACCCATCTTGCGCAAACCTTAGAAAATCCGAGAGTTTTTATAACTGCATTTGCACTACCAATGCTGACTGACAGCTGTAAGGCCAATTGTTGAGTAGTGATTCACCTATCAGTAAGAATAATGCCCTCAGCGCATTTCAACATTTCTGCGTTGGTGGCTGTGGCAGGACGTCCACAGCGCGGCCGATCAAGCAGCACCATATCTCCACTTCCTAATTCTTTGATTCTCTGAACCCAGCGACTGACTGTACTCCTGTCGACTGCAAAACTTCCATACACATCACATAGACGCTTGTGAATGTTCACAACAGTTTCCTTCTCTGCAACGAGAAATTCTATCACAATTCGCTGCTTATAACGCAAGTTGCTAACACGCTCCATTTCAACGGTTTAGGGCAGCCGTATTATTTGGCTGGTTGCAGTGCAATTTGGTGCACACAATTGACATATGCCATATTTGAAGTGTGCAAAATTCCATGCTTCTATCTTCATTATTAGCTGAGAAAAACGATGTGGTGCATTACTTTCTGAAAGCCCCTTGTATACACACACACACACGCACGCACGCACGCACTCACTCACTCACTCATTCACTCACTCACTCACTCACTCACTCACTCACTCACTCACTCACTCACACACTCACTCACACACACACACACACACACACATACATTTTATTTAGCAAAATAGCCACTTCGACCCAAGTTATACCATGGCTATGCAAGTTTTTAAATCAAGAGTTTGATGGGGGGGGGGAATAAAGTTTAATTCATTGAGATAAGTGGATATCAGATCCTGGTTTTTTTAAAGCATCTGTCTTCTTATCATTTCAGATGATTCGCTGACTGCAGAAGAAAGACAAAAACAGGAAGGGAAATTTGAGGAGAGAGAAAATCTTCCAGAAAATATTAATGCTAGACCACTCTTTCCTTGGATAGCTGCAGCCATGTATGACATTTTGGATGAATATTACCAGAAGGTGAGAAAAAGATACAGTGTCACATGTAGCAGTCAGCTTGTTCAGTTTTTATGAAATAGGTTGCAGCAGCAGTATATGACTTGTATAATTAGCTATGTGGATTACAGTAGTAAGAGGAAGGAGCTACAGTAAAATGCTTTTGTCATAAATGATTGCAGGATTTCAGGTTGGGCAAGTTTAAAGTTCAATAATAGTAGTTACTTACTTATTCGTTCCTCTTCTACCGTGAGGTGTAGAGGTTTGTAAGAGAGAGCACCATACTATTCTATTGGCTGTCTTCTTCCTGGCTTGGTTCCACTCTAGTCCTTGGTCCTTCAAAGACTGTCTAATGTTCTCTCGACAGACTTTGGGTCGTCCTGGAGGTCTGGATCCCTGGCTTTTAGTTTCCAGTGCTTGTCATGGTAGCTGATCTTCTCCCATTCTGCAGACATGGCCAAACCATCTCAGTTGGGACTGTTCTACTTGGGTCTGCAGGGGTTGGGTTTTTAGGCCTTGACATATCATCTGGTTGCGGACCATGTCACTTCTTGTTACTTCAACCACCTTCCTCAGATACCTCATTTCTGAGGTTTGGATCTGGCTTTTGTGGGTTGTAGTCATTGCCCATGTCTCACATCCATACGTCAAGTTGGGACATAGGTGGAGCGGTATATAGCCATCTTCGTCTTCTTACCAACTTCTCTTTTGCTGAGGAATCCTCGATTTATGGCTTGAAAAAGTTTCCCAGCTGCTGCTATTCGGGTAGCCAACTCTTCTTTGATGCCTCCTTTCCGGTCTATGACAGCTCCAAGGTATTTAAAGTGGTCAAAATGCTCCTGGACCTATTCTCCCAGCTTAATCTGATGTCTTCTTTCCTCTTGTGATATCACCATGGTTTTTGTTTTCGGGCTGCTTATGATCATACCTCTCTTCTCCAGCTCTTCCTTCCAGACTTGCAGGTTGGATTGAAGATGTGCCTCTGATTTAGCAATCAAATGCCAGCTCTGAAATACAGACCTGTCTCATCTTCCAGTACCCCACTGAATACTTCCCTGTCCTCTCCTTACATGCCTTGATGACATCATCCATGAGGAGTATGAAAAGATAAGGTGACAGGATATCACCTTGTCTTACACCAGTGGTGGTCCTGAATTCTTCTGACTTATGGTTTGCCATCATCACATAATTTCTACTAGACTTGCAGAAGCTCTGTATAGCATGAATCAGAGTTGATGGAATGTTCTTCCTTGCCCAAACAATCCCAGAGTTTGTTCCAGGGGACCTTGTCAAATAAACATATAAGGAGGGGAAACCTGAGGTCTGTAAACAGCAAATAAATAAACAATCAAAGGTATTTTATCAGGCACTCAGTGAGAAATAAAGAAGTAGAAGACCAGACAACAGAAAAACAACAGAAGTGATAGGCTTACCGGGATTCGAACCAGAACCTTCCGAACAGCACCCACCGCCTAGCCATGGGAGCGAATCGCCACTATCCACTCTGCCAGCTAAGCTTATTAAGTATATAAGGCTTAGCTGGCAGAGTGGATAGTGGCGATTCACTCCTATGGCTAGGCGGTGGGTGCCGCTCGGAAGGTCCTGGTTCAAATCCCGGTAAGCCTATCACTTTTGTTGTTTTTCTGTTGTCTGGTCTTCTACTTCTTTATTTCTCACTGAGTGCCTGATAAAATACCTTTATGTGTTGTTTGTTTATTTATTGACCTTGTCAAATGCCTTTTCCAAATCTGATAAGCAAAGATGGATCTCACTCTTATACTCAAGGGCCTTTTCACTCAACTGTCTGAGTGTGAAGTGTGATAAAGTCAGTTTGAACTCCCCTCCTCAACTTATGTATAAAATATTATTCTAGAGATTCTGCTACTATGGTCATTTTTAACTTGGACAATATTTTAATAGGGCCACGCCACCACTTTTTGTCAGCGAACGCGCTGGATTTGAAAGTATGGACGATTTGCCTAAGATATAAGCTTTTGGTAGCTCCGCCCTAAATTTTAAAAGTAATGTTAGAATGAATTCGCAAGCGACCAAGGCACCCTTAGTGTCAGAAGAGTATAGGAGTATAGGAGGGAAAAATAATAAAAGAGGAAAAAACTACTGTCCAAAATCTATAAATAACTACTCCACTTGAGTATTTGAAAAAAATCTTAACCCGCCCGTACCCTCTCACTTTTTCTGCCGGAAGTTTGACAGACGACTATCGCGTGCTTAGATAGAAAAAAAAAATCTCTACCCGCCAACTCCGTCCCAAATTTTTCTGACGAAAGACTAATAGCGGGGCATAAATTCAAATAATCAACACGTGGTAAGGGAGAGAGAGGGAGCGGAATGGAAAAGACTTAGAAGAATATTTATTTCTTCATAAAAACGAGAGAGAGTAAATAAAAGTGATATTTTGACAATAGAGTACTGTTGTTTAATATAATACCAAATAAAAACTTATTGGGACTTAGAACCTTGCTTTCCCTGATATGTTAGCACAGTGAAAAGAGCCCATGATAATAAAAAGTACAAAAGTGTAAACGATGATAAAGACGAAAATAAAACTTAGATAGAATGATAGATGCAAACAAGCAGTTTAATAATCAGTTTTAATATTTAAAATTGCTCTGTAAATAACCCAGATATTGTAGAATTGAGACAGACTAGCAGACACACTGAAAAACATACGATGGTTCAGTTTTGAAAATTGTCCGCTGCAGTCAAATAATTTTGACTCGATTTGATTGGGCACCCCCCCCCCCCCCCCCCCATAGTTAGAAAAGAGGGAGGGAAAAAGAAACTGCAGATGTGTTAGCCGCAAACATTTTTTTTCGACATAGTAATATCATGAGCAGATAAGCAAACATTTTGTTAACCCAAGGTGGGATTTTTTCAAAAAAAGTGGGTCTATTTCGGATGCGCAGTTTCCATTGGCCAAAGAGATTAATATTAGTGATAGGGTACAAGCCTAGAGCGCCATTTGAGAAATAATTTCCTACAAGTGAAAGTTTGACCACAGAAGTGTAGAAGTGAAATCAGTTTCTGCAGTCTGTACCAGACGGCGATCTTTATTTGGACAAACGATTGCTAGTCAATCTATTCCTTGTGTGTGAAATATTTCATTGATATTGCGGTAAGAATTGATTTATTAAAAATTATGAAGCTTAACAAAAATCTTAGGTTGTACGACTTAGCCATTTCGGAAGCATATGACAGCCTAGGGAGCAAAAGCATGCCTAAGGCAGATTTAGGAAGCAGTTAAAAGAAACATTGTATTTGATTATTGATATAACATTGAATTAACTTGTAAGACCAGAAAGCTACTGGCAAGTCTTTTGCAGATCACAGTGTTCCAAAAACTGTTGGACAAAGCATATGATGTCATTCTAAAAAAGAAAATAAATTAATAGTCAGAAAGCAACAACAGGATGATTGTATCCCTAGGTGAAGAGCAGATACCTACTGAGGGTCACGCCATCACATAAAGTTAGAGACTGAAGCTATGGATTAGCAATGGTAACTGATCCCAAAAAATGTTTGATGATGTGTAAATTGTAAAATGTGGAGATATATTTATAAAGTATGTTTAGGAAAGAATTATTTCATTGTTGCAGGGTTGAATCGCCTATTTTCCTGTATAAATATAACTGGAGATGCTGAACACTAGGCATTCTGTCTGGTGCATGTAATAAAGAAACCAGATATCAGATGATCCTAGGAGACCCTCTTGTGTAGAAGAGTGGGCAGTAATTACAGCAACATACTTGATTACTCCAGGAGACCCTCTTGTGAAGAAGAGTGGGCAGTTTCATCAGGAAGTCTTCCAGTTTCAACAAGAACAGAAGATAAGCCCATGTTTTCGGGCTAATGACATGTTATTTAATGATTCTCCACACTTATTTGATCAATACATTTCGAGTGAAGTGATGAGGACATCAGTCTCTCCCACTAGTGATAGATTATAAGTCACCAGTTCATCAGATAGGGATACCTTATAGAAATTTAATTATTAAACTCTTAGTATGGACAAGAAGTCCTGCCTATTTAATTAACTGTATATACATATTAACCTACCCCCTGCAGACCCAAGTACCCCGAGGACGACCCAGAGTCCCCTGGGAGGACAACATTAGACAATCTTTGAAGGATCGAGGACTAGAATGGAACTAGGCCAGGAGGAAGACAGCCGATAGGATAGTCTGGCGCTCTCTCTTCCAAACCTCTACACCTCACGGTAGAAGGGGAACGACTAAGTAAGTAAGTATATACATATTAATAGATAAAACTACCTTTATTAATTGTTTTGAATTTTACTCCTGTTCCAAAAGAATTTGAGGTTCAGGAGAATACAATTGTAAAAAGATTTAATTTCTAAAAAAGTTAACCACTGTTCTTACTTGAGTTTCTTATCTTGAGTTACAGTTGTGTATGTTGGTTATCAACATCACATCATACATTCATTCCCCTAGACACTAGTCAAATAAGATAAATAGGTAAAATATTCGCAGAGTGAGATCACCGGGTGGTAGCAGATAGGTACTCTGACAGTACATCATTGTTCCATCATTATAATCAGGGACCTACATAGCTGGACCTCACTCTGTAGACAAACAATAACAATAACAAATACTTATAACATCAAAACCCACCACATGAAGATTAGGTCTTGAGTACTTCGATTTGCTCGGAAGCCACACTGGACCTCATCCATTTGTAGCTCAGCTAGGCGCCTGATTCTCTGCTCCAGGATTCTAGAGTCGATTTTACCAGGGACACTGAGAAGGGATATGCCTCTATGGTTTCCACATTGTTGGTTGTCACCCTTTTTAAAATCGGTGTTATGGCAATCTCCCAATCCTTTGGTATGGTCTTGTTGCACCAAGCTGCCCGTAGGACCCTTAAAAGTAATAGGTCGCCTGCTGCTCCCATGTACTTAGCCATTTCTGGTGTTATGCCTTCATGTCCTGCAGCTTTGCCCATCTTGATTTTCTCCAGTGCTGCCTTCAGTTCTTCCATCTTTATGTCATCTTCATCACCATTGGTTTCCTCTTCTGTGCCAGTGGTTATCATTTCTAATGTTTGACCTTGCTCACCATCCAGGAGTTCTGAAAAAAATTCTTTCCATCTTTCCATTACTTCTTTTGGGGCAGTATGCAATTTGCCTTGCTTGTCCTTTATAAATTTGAGAGGGCACTGTTTTTCCTTCCTCATATTCTTTAGTTTTATAGAATAATTTCTGGTTTTCTTGCGCATCGTTTTCTAGCTTTTCTCCACATTCTTCCCAGGACTTCTGTTTTGCTGCTAGCACCTTGTTCTTTGCTTCTGTTCTGAGTATCGTATATTCTCTATATTTCTATGTTTTTCCTGCTGTGTTTTTAGCTCCTAACCTTTAGCGCGCTGCATTAAAATCCTGGAAATTTGCCCTGCAGCTGCATTCTTTTTCACAACGCCCCGTTTTTATAGTGGGCGACTTGTAACGTCTATAGTTTCTGTGTTTCTTGGTCAATTGCTATCATTTTTGGAATTTATATTAATAAATGAATGATGAATCTGATGATATAAAACTTGTTTGTGTACATGTTAGATGTGATAGGAAGAGAGGAATGGAAATATGAAGAAAAAAAACGATAAAAAAATTAAAAATTTTTTTTTTTTTCATTTAAAAATTAAAAAAAAAAAACCAGCAAACGAAGAGTCCTTATCCTTTGCATCTCAATGAAAGTCATTTGACCAATACAAATCAAATGACGATCTTTTTGTTACACCCATCATCAGTAGCAAAGCAACAAATGCCCTCGTCAGCAGTGACATTCAGCCGTAACCCTAAACCTTCCCCATAAACCTAAACCTAACCCCTAAAATTAGACATACTAGCAATGACATTCTACTATCGTTTCAATCTCTGCCATTAACCATATTCTGAGAACCGATATCATCGCTAATAAAGACAGAAATCTCCTCGTCATCGCATCGGAGTCAGAATCCATTAAAATTTGAGCGAAAATGGCCGCGTGTTCGATGCCGATTGATTTCGATTTTAAAAATTCACAGAAAATAAACGCGAATACACCCATCACTAAATAAAGATCGGAAACGGAAGCTAACTCTCTCGCAAATAACATTAAAACTTAACATCCGGGGCTGATATCACGTGTACACAATTCCTAATGCTAGAAACCGACAATATCCGAAAGACAACTAAAGTCGCCTGCAGCTGTAGGTAGATAGGGATCTGCTGGCGACTTTTGTCGCCCGCAGCGTGCTGAAGGCTTAAGTATTGTTTCCATGCCTTTTTCTTCTCTCTTATTTTCTGTTTAACCTCATCTGTCCACCAAGGTGTCCTCTTTCTCTTGTTCCCAAGTCGAACTTCAGCACATGCTTCTGCTGAAGCTGTCTTTATGATGTCCTTGAATTTCAGCCAGAGTGTTTCCAGGTCCTCAGGTTGTTGTTCTGTATTTCTCACTGCTGTAGCAATAAGAAATAATAGTAGTTTGGTCAAAAATTTTGATGTTATGATGCTGTTGGTTGCCATAGAAACTGCCACCTTATTTAATTTTGATGCTGTTTCAATTCACTAGGGCTTTTCTATGTTTTTGAGTTGTGAGCATCATTTGTGAATTAGAAGCTAATCATTGTCTTTTAACGCTTTATTATATTATTTTTTTGATAATGTTAGTAGATCCCGGCTGTGGAACTTTATAGTTAGTGTCTAAAAATAGTACCAATTGTTACAGCATAAGGTCCATTAAAGTAAAATTTTGATATATAAGAACTCTAATTCGACAAACGTTTTATCATCCAGTGGAAAGAGTCTGATGTTAACTGATGAATAAATAAGCAAATTAGAAAAATATTGGTTATGTAAAACAACGTTCTGAGAAATCCATTGTTTTCTTCATAGTAAAGCACAATTTCTTAAGAAAATACAAGTTTCAAAGTCAAAATATACCTGCTTAGAATGTGTACTGAATGATTTTAACATATTTAGATCCAGGAGATGATCTTTTATATTTGGACATGCGCCCTAATATAACCGACAAGGTTGAACGGGACACGCCTTGCCAAAACTTTATTAAAAAAAAAAAAATGAAAAGTTATCAGAAAAGAGACCAGTCCCAACATATTTTTGTCTATTTGGACTTACAGTGCAGTATTGCTCCTCCCCTTTAAATGCTTAGTGCAGGAATGAAAGGTCAGGGCTGAAATCAGGATGTTTTATATCTCTGTTGAAAGTAGGATTCATGTCATACTGTTTTCAGTTAGGACATGTATGTTTGTTTAAAAAACAAAACTTAAAACGCAATATCCCGTCACTTCGTCCCAACTTATTGAAACAGTGCAGCATTATTCACCTAATGAAAGACAGTGTGAAGAAAACAGAATAGTGCTCATTTCAGGGAGTCCTAGAAGACATTGAGAGTGCCAGGTCCCATTAAGCCCCCACACACACCCCTTCCCCCTCCTCTTTAACTCCTCGCCTTTAAAAGGTCCATACAGTGCTACTGGTGGTTGTCTTCCTCTGTTCTTGAGAGTTTAACAGGCGAAGGGCTAATATGATTGGCCAAAAGCCAAGACATTAAAATATAATTCATTGAAATGCAGAAGTAGTCCGCAACAGAAAATTCAGCCTAAAACATAACCTCTGTGAAGAATAATTGAAGGAAACATGCATGCAAGAGACACACCTTAACAGTAACCACAAATTCATGGCCAGGGGCCTTCAGACCTTCTGACTTAGACAGAGAAGGTCTTGGAGGAGAGGTGCTGAGACAAGTAACTCGATCCCAAGAAATGAAACATTCTTATGCAGAAATAACAGGAGTTGACATAACAGAGTTATAAACATTGATATATTAGATGTACATGGCCCTCCAAATAAAGCTCTAGCACTTGCCAGTGTGGAAATAAAGTACTGCCACTGTAAAGTTAATGGTGACTTTATCAGCCATTCTGAATGCCCAGAAATAGAGATGAGATAGAAGGGTGAGAAAATTGAGGATTATATATGAGTGATTGCATTTAAAAGGAAATGAAGAAAAACGTATAAAATTTTAACATTCAGAATTTTTAATTCAAATATTAAGGCTAAAAACTTAAAGAATAAAAAAATTAACAAATCAGAAAGTTACATTCATAAATAATTGCTTTAGCAGAATAGAGGGATTACATTTGTGTGACAGGATCAGTAGCGGGAATCGGTGTAAAGAAGCAAATACTCATGGAACAGTTGATCAAATGATTTTTCAGATTACCTTAGAGGACTTGATACTGGATGTATCAGACATGCCCAGGTCCCAGAGAAATCTAGTTTCATCGTGTGCCGCAAAGATGGGCCTTCGCATGGTGACCAGGAATTCTTTTGAAGGCCCTATTCTCAGGCGAACTGTGATCGCACAGGACATGACAAAGATACTGCAGCTTCATGGAGGAGAATCAGGACGTTATAAACTGGTTAGTTCTTTTTGTTTCTAGGTTCTATCTGCATTCACTTTAATTGGTCTTTCTTTTATTGGGAATATTTTTTTCCTTTTATTGATTCTGTCCTTTCAAGGGAGAAAAAAAAACAACATTTGTAAAGAAGATAGTGTTATATGATTCTTCTTCTTCACATCCCATCCCATCTGGCGTAGGCAGTCATGTCTGTCAACTTCCTGTTCTCAGTGCTGTTTAAATGATAAGGGGGGGCTGCTATGAACCAGAAACTTGCAAAATCTCAATATGCGAGACCATTGCCAAATGGTAACAAAATAAAGAACATATTACTGGGTGAGTTCGGGCGATAACTCAGCCTAGGCCGGTCCCAAGCCCGGCTGAAAAAGGAGGAGAGCGGCATGCGTGTATTAGCTGTCTTGAGGAAAGTTAACTGACAGCCTATCTTGGTTTAGGCTAGATCAGTTGTTTGTGAAAACAGCGCAAGGAGAGCGTACTCAGTGGATTTATAAAATTCCCCCTCAGTTTATGGGCAGAGACATAAAGACACTTAAGTTTTTGTTTTGTAATTTTTCACAATCAGCTGAAGGATTGTTAACTCTCAGTTTATTTTCTCTGTTGGTGTCCTACGAGATGGTTTTGTTTTTCTTGATGTATGAATTTATGTAATTGTTGACTTTGATATTTGATCAGTTATTATTTGCTGAGATTTTTATTCTTTTTCTATACAACCTTAAAGAATTTTAATAAATTTTAACCTTTCGTTAGCGCTATTATTATTCTTCTTCTTTTTTCGCCCTGAAAAGGACGGTGGTTGCGTTGTGTCTGTTTACACCTAAGCTGTGATATCTGCACCTTTCGGTCGACACATCCTACTTCAGCATGGCATTTTTTAGGGACCGGGTTTGCCTTCCCATTGCGATCCGCACTCGCTCAGCCAGACTGCACTGCTGCAGACTGTTTCCAGGACCACCACATGGAGGTGGAGTGCGGTTTTGACCAGCTCTGGTTCGCTGATCCTGATGCAAGCAGTACAGCTATGGGTCGCTGACTGCATTCACTATTGCTGCATCTTGGGGTCCCTATTCAAGACCTTCATCCATATCTATTATTAAATGACTTTGAAAGCTTTTACTATTTCTCTGTCTACCAGTGAGAAAGAAGAGAGAATGATAGAGACTTACGACTTCATAAGTGAGTTGTGAGGCTTGGATAGAGAGATTGCTTTAATAGATCTTCTTCCAGGCTGTCTTAAGTTTCTCCCTAACTTCGCACATTATCTGTGTTTTCTCTATAATTCTTACAGTTCAGTCAAATTGTCTAACTCAACAAAATACTTCTAAAATACCCAACTCATGACGCTGGCAGAGTTGGCCCGGTTTCTCTTTAACAGAATTAGGGTGTTACTTTTCATCAGTTTAGAAATTCCAGTGCATATACAAGGTATGTAGTCTAGGGCAGTGCTAATGTGGGGTCTAGATTTGCTGCTTATATGGCCAGTGCAGTTATTTCTTAAGCTCTTAACTTACATAAAATCGATATATATGGGATTTAATTTAGCAGTTGTTTTAATGGAGGTCAGAAGTTTTATTTATTTTTTCTTCAGGTTTCTTGCAAGAATCCACTTACTGAAGAAGAGCTCGAAGATTTGCAAAGACAGAGCTGTCAACTCCATCTGCCTCACATGACTAGCCGACTTTCAACAGACATGAACAATTTTTGTTTTAATTGATGTTACATGGCTAAGCTCACTTCTACCAAATGACATATAAGATGCTAACGAATACTTGCATTGAACCGATAAAGTACAGTTTATTGATGTTATTGTTTAATGCTTATCTGCTTTGTTTGCAGTAATTGATTAGATGTTAACACTTTGCTGACCAGCAATCCGGAGCATTTCTGTCTACCATTACCAAGGGTGTTTGCACATTTCTATAAAAATAACGGTTTTTTTTTTTTTTTAAATTCCAAAAAAATTGAAAAACAGACGTAGGGCTTTGAAATTTTCAATGGTTGCCATATTCGAAAAAAAATATTTTATGCAAATTGGTCACTTAATCATGGTGGCCATCTTGAATTTGTGTGGCTATTTATAGAAATTTCAGGAGATGTTTTAAAACAATGATCTTTTTCCAGTTTTTAGTGAATTTGTTCAATGTCAGTGCAATAAAATGTTAGGGACATGGATGGCAATGAATAAAATAAGCTTGAATGATGTTCTGATTTAACGGTTGACCACGTATTTCAACATAAAAGGCTAACAAAATTGTGAATAAAATGCAAAAAAAAAAAAAAATTTAATTTTTGTATATGTCTTTTTTGAGTAGATTCTGTGTCTGTGCCATCTGAGTGTTTGTGAATGGTTGAATAGTTAAATACGTCTAGTTGGAGTCTGAGCTGCTTCCTTCATTAACTGGGGTTGAAGTTGTAACTGTAGGCCTCTGCAAGAGTCTTTGTCATGAACGTTGATAATCCTCGACTGTGTGGTATAACTTGAAGCAGGGTATCAGGCATAGAGGTACATTGCAATCTGGGCAGTACATGAAAGTATGGCTTCTTTTCCCTGCAGCCTTACACACTTTACAGTATGGTTTGTGCCTTGCCCTTTCATATTTGGCAATGAAGTGACGCTCAGAAAGTCGTGTTGTTGTGACATGGTTTTGAATACATTGTGTCAAAGAACTGCAAGCTCAATAATAGTGAGACTGACAGCCTGTCTGAACCTCTTTGCTTTGATCATTTTTTGTAGAGTTGGCAGTGTTGTAGGATATGTGCCCATTGTCCAGGGCAGTATCGACTAAGAAATGATGGCAGGTACTTCTTCTTTGTTCATCATGAAAAGGACATTGGTTGCGTTGTGTCCGTACAGCAAAGCTGCGATATTTGCGCCATTCGGCCGACACATCCGACTTCAGCATGGCATTTTTGGGACCAGGTTAGCCACCCTCTTCGATCCCTACTCAGTCAGACTGCAGTGATGCAGCCTGTTTCCAGGATAACCACTTGGAGGTGGAGTAGGGCCTTAGTCAGCTCTGGTTCGCTGACCCTGACGCAAGCAGTCTAGCTATGGGTCGCTAACTGCATTCCCCACTGTTAACGCGTCGTAGGTCCCTAATGACAGGTACCATTTATAAGGATCTGTGTGGGTAGGGGTAGCTTGCACCCAGTTGGCCGAAGTGGTCGACACCTCCCATATTTTTGTTGTATTTTTCTACAAGCACTGGCTTCTGAATTGTTCTGCCCTCAGGAATTCCTCTTTTTCAAACTGTCTTATCCATCATATCATCGGAGTGAACAGTAGATATAAGGTTAACTCTTTTTGTATCATGCCAGGTGACTGCCGGCATGCCTTTATCTTCTGTGGCACAAAACACAGGATGATCTGCCTTTTTCAATTTAAATTGCTTTTTCTTCAGTGCTTCAGAAAAATGCTTTCTATTCTCAGCTACTGTTCAACACGCACCAATCTAAATTTCTTTCAGCTCTCGAAATAAAGCTGGGGCTGAATAAAAGCTGTCGCAGGAAAGAATCTGTCCTTTGCTGCCATATCCATCAAGAAGAACTTTCACAACCCTGAAAGTTGCCCCACACATAACCATAATTTTTCTTATCAGTATAAATGTTCATTTTCAGGCAGTAGGGACCTATTGTGTTTTAGCATCAGTGAGAACAAATAGTTTGAATCTCCACTTTGTGGGTTTTGCTGGCATGTGCAGCTTGAAATATATTCCTCCCTGTGAGCTGAGCGAGGTGATTTTCACCATACCTATTCACTTCGTCAGTGATCAGATCTATGGCAGTGTCAGGAAAATAAAGTTCGAAAAAAATCAATGGACTTGAATTCAGTTGAGTCTGCCTTGATACCTTCTTGCTTTTCATATGGAGGAAGAATGAAAAGCTCAATAAGTTAATTTTGAGCAAGCTTTCTCCATTTCCAAGGATTATTTTGATGTGCAGTCCTGCTATGGTCCCTTATGCCACGTCCATCTCCTGCTTCAGACCTACCTACATCATCTCCAATTTTGTGGTCGCTACTGTGACTAATGTTATTATTCAGTGAGCCATCTCTATTTCGCTATGAGATATCTGTTTCAGCCCCAGATTTGCTGCCAGGGTCAGAATCATCTCTGTTATAAATCTGATTTTCGTCATCACACATGACGAAAATGAAGAACGGGCTCATGTACTAAAAATAATGGAATTTTAATCAAATTTCCGCTTCTAACACCGCTACACGATATGAATTGTGGGCGCAGCCATTTTAGAATGCTACAAATACCCGGATGAGGCGTATTTCGAAACACTATCGATACGGCAGCCCTGTCACTTTCATAGTCATGCTAATTCGACAATCGTCGAATTAGGTCACCAAGGGTATATAACGGAAATTCGAAAATTAATATGAAACAAATATAAAGGTATGTTATGAGGCACTCCCCTTATCAACCACTCTTTTTTTAACAGTCATATACTGGGTGATGCGCCAGACAACAGAGGGCAGTCCAAGAGGAATAAGATGGACTACATTTTCTACATTGGAAGATCTGGAATATGCAGATGTCATTGCACTGCTGGCACATTCACATCAACACATCCAGGAAAAAACGGATAGACTTAATAAATTTAGCCAGCAGGTGGGCTTGAACATCAATTTAAAGAAGTCTGAGGTCATGACGCTCAATGTGAGCAACCCTGAGCCCATATCAGTAAGGAATCAGCAATTGGTACAGACAGATACCTTCACATACCTAGGAAGCATAGTAACACCAGACGGTGGGGCAGGCAAAGACATCAACATCAGAATGAATAAGGCAAGAACAGCCTTCTTTAGCCTAAATAACATCTGGAAGTCCTCCCAATACAGCACAAGCACAAAATTAAGATTATGCCAGAGCTGCGTGCTTTCTGTGCTTCTCTATGGTGCGGAATGCTGGAGAGTTGCAGAGAGGGAAATGTCAGAATTGTCCTCTTTTCGCACAGCATGCCTAGGAAAAATTCACCGCGTTTTTTGGCCGAGTGCCGTCGCCGGCCGGGATCTGCTTGCTCGTAGCGAGCAAGAGGACATGCACACCATCATAGCTGGCAGACGCTGGAGCTGGGTTGGTCATGTCCTCAGAGGAGACCCCGATGCCATCACAAGAACAGCTATGCTTTGGACCCCTGAAGGAAAGACTGTTAAGGATCGAAGAAGAAGAAGATGAGGCACTTGCAGGAAATAAAGTAGAACACCAGACAACAGAAAAACAACAGACATGAGTGGCTTACCCAGGATTTGAACACTGGACCTTCCGTGCGACAACCCTGCCTAGCCATGCAAGTGAATCACACTATCCGCCCTGCCATCTACGCATCATCAAAAAATGATGTTTCAATGGCAGGTCAACAGTGCGAACCACAATACATGACACCAGAAGTCCACCATGGGCAGTTCAGCCTATTAATGACGCAATCACTTCTGTTGTATTTCTATCAAGCAGTATAGGCCGAATCCAACAAGACAAGGACCTTAATACTGTGTCCAGTAAATGATAGTAGACTAGAACATTGAGAACAGGATAGTGGGTAGGTTTGGTATTGTATAAACATTTATTACACATAAGGGAGGGAAACCCGAGGCTTTTTAATGATGTTTCAATGGCCTCAGGTTTCCCTCCCTTATGTGTAATAAACGGAAATTCGACAATCGTCAAATTTGGTCATCAAAGTGTTGAAGGTCAAAAACATAATGTGTATGTTTTTAGAATATATGAAATGAAATGTATGTAAAACAAATAATGTCAAGTATTTTTTGATTAAGCATAATTGAGAATAACTGTACAGTGATATGCATACTTCTTTGTAACACTCAAATGTTAGCATTTTTTCTTTGCAGCAGTCATGTGTAGCAATCTTGGTAGCAGTAGTGTGCATTATGAAAAAGTAATAGACTTTTTAAAACTAGGAGAGTTTAAGATTGGCCATATTTAGGATCTTTGGTGTTTTTGTCCTGTTTTAAATCGTTGTACACTACTTCATTCTATCAGAGTTCATGAGATGAAGGGTTAAAATAAGAGATTGTGAAAGAGAACATGTGCTCCTTTGATATTTATTAATTTTTTGTTATTTGTTTCTTTATGTTTTGTTTTTTGTAAAGTTTCTTTTTACAGATATTAATATACAGATTTCAATCTTTCCCACCTTTTTAATGTTACTGATTAATATTTCATTTTTACCCGGGGAAATGAATATTACGTGATTGATCAAGCTAACTGATGTGCAGAGTGTAATTTTTTTTATCAATAAAGCTATTTGATCTTGACAGAGGACTTTTTTCTTTAGTTTATTCTTATTTCATGTTTCTAAAACGTTGTGAAGATGGGGATATGGCACTTGCTGCTCAGGTGTGGAGAGTCTGCTATTTTAGCTTATGTTAGTATCGATGATTGACACAGGCATTTTTATTATTATTTTGTTTCTTGCTTAATTTAGCTACTGTTTAATCAATCACACTTTATAATAATAATAATAAATTCTTTAAGCACCAAACATGGAACATAAGGCAGAAATCAGTGCTCTCCAGATTGTTCTTTGTGATGCCACTCCTCTTAGCTCTTGCACATTATTTAATCCCAACGTTCTTCCTTCTCTTATTATTGTTCTTCTAAGTGTTTCTTTTGGTCTTCCTTTTTTCCTCTTAACCTCAGGAACCCAAGTGAGCGCCTGCAGTGGTATTCTGTTGTTTTGCATTCGTAGGACATGACCGATATATGACCATCGTCTTTTCCTTATATAGTCGGAGACATATTTCTGCCTAGAGTCTTGAATTCTTTCCAACTGATGTTCATGAGTTTTCTAAGACATTTGACACTTTATAGGTGGGGTTAATTATTAGATTTTGATATACTGCAAGTGATGTCTGGAAAACTAACATGTTATGTTTTTTTTTTCTTCACTGTCAACATAGCTGAAAATTCATAATGAATAAATAAATACATGTTGTCCAGTGTTCAAATTCACTTTGTCTTACGAGTGCCTGCTTTTTACATGTTTAGTTTCTTATTTGCCACTCGCATGCCTAGGAGTTTCCATCTTTATTTATTTCTTTCATTACACATCCATAACTTATACCAACCAATTCTATAATTTGTTGCTCTATCTACTAGATACGACTATTTCTGCGTTTGTGTTGTTTGGTTTATATTTGCTAATAGGAAAGTTGTATATAGTCTATAAGTGTCTGGTTTGTTTCAAGGCACTATATTCCATAGCTGTGTACAGTGTTGTGAGAATGACCACCATCAGTGAGGCACTTCTTTTAAGGTGCTTAGTTGGCTTACATTTATATCACATCATTGAAATTTCAAAGATACTTTATTTAATTAAATATTGCAATCTCCACAACAGAGGTTATCAGATTATCCTCCACATTCTCAATGAGAAACAGTTTACATGCTTTTTTATTTGTTGTTGCTGGTGTAATGACATCAGACCCAAAGTAGTAACTTCAGACAGAGCAGAGACAGAGGTCTTAACACTTTGCTGACCAGCGATCCGGAGCATTAATGTCTCCCATTACCAAGGGTGTTTGCAGATTTCTTTAAAAATAACTGTTTTTTTTTTTTAATTCATAAAAAATTGAAAAACAGACATAGGGTTTTGAAATTTTCAGAGCGCCATTATGAATGGTTGCTACATCTATAAAAATATATTTTATGCAAATTGGCCACATGATCATGGCGGCCATCTTGAATTTGTGTGGCTATTTATAGAAATTTCAGGAGATGTTTTAAAACCATGATATTTTTCCAGTGTTTAGTGAATTTGTTTGATGTCAGTGCAATAAAATGTTAGGGACATTGATGGCAATGAAGAAAATAATCTTAATTGACGTACTGATTTAACGATTAACCAGCAATCCAGTGCATTAATGTCTCCCATTAACAAGTTTGTTTGCCGATTTCTTTAAAAATAACTGGTTTTGTTTTAAATTCATAAAAAATTGAAAAACAGACGCCATTATGAATGGTTGCTACATTTTTAAAAATATATTTTATGAAAAATGGTCACATGATCATGGCGGCCATCTTGAATTTGTGTGGCTATTTATAGAAATTTCAGGAGATGTTTTAAAACCATGATATTTTTCCAGTGTTTAGTGAATTTGTTTGATGTCAGTGCAATAAAATGTTAGGGACATTGATGGCAATGAAGAAAATAATCTTAATTGACGTACTGATTTAACGATTAACCAGCAATCCAGTGCAATTAATGTCTCCCATTACAAGTTTGTTTTGCCGATTTCTTTAAAAATAACTGGTTTTGTTTTCAATTCATAAAAAATTGAAAAACAGACATAGGGTTTTGAAATTTTCAGAGCGCTATTATGAATGGTAGCTACATCTATAAAATTATATTTTATGCAAATTGGTCACATGATCATGGCGGCCATCTTGAATTTGTGTGGTTATTTATAGAAATTTCAGGAGATGTTTTAAAAACCATGATATTTTTTCCAGTGTTTAGTGAATTTATTCGATGTCAGTGCAATAAAATGTTAGGGACATTGATGGCAATGAAGAAAATAATCTTAATTGATGTACTGATTTAATGATAACTAGTCTATGTATTTCAGCATAAAAGGCTAACAAAAAATTATGAATAAAATGCAAAGAAAATTTAATTTTTGTATTTGTCTTTTTTGAGTGTATTCTGTGTCTGCGGCATCTGACAATGAGTGTTTGTGAATGTTTTGAGTGGTTACGTACCTCTAGTTGGAGTCTGAGCTGCTTCCTTCATTAACTGGGGTTGAAGTTGTAGCTGTAGGTCTCTGCAAGAGTCTTTGTCTGGATCGTTGATAATCCTCGACTGTGCGGTACAACTTGAAAAATGGTATCGTGCATAGAGGTACATTGCAATCTGAGCAGTACATGACAGTCTGGCTTCTTTTCCCTGCAGCCTTACACACTTTACAGTCTGGTTTGTACCTTGCCCGTTCATATTTATCAATGAAGTGGCGCTCAGTAAGTCGTGTTGTTGTGACTTGTGGTTTTGAAGGTGTCACATTGCGTCGAAGAATAGCAGGTTCAATAAGAGCGAGACTGACATCCTGCCTGAACTTCTTTGCTGTGATCTTTTTTGTAGAGTTGGCAGTGTTGTAGGTTATGTGCCCATTAACCAGGGCAGTTTCAACTAGGATCTGTGTGGGTAGAGGGATAGCTTGCACCCAGTTGGCCGAAGTGGTCGACACCTCCCATACTTTTGTTGTATTTTTCTGCTAGCACTGGCTTCTGAATTGTTCTGCCCTCAGGTATTCCTCGTTTTCTAACTGTCTTGTCCATAACATCATTGGAGTGAACAGTAGATAAAAGGTTATGTGTCCCAGGTAACTGCCAACATGCCTTTATCTTCTGTGGCACAAAACACAGGATGATCTGCCTTTTTCAATTTGAGTTGCTTTTTCTTCAGTGCTTCAGGAAAATGCTTCCTATTCTCAGCTACTGTTCCACATGCACCAATCTGAATTTCTTTCAGCTCTTGAAATATAGCTGGGGCTGAATAAAAGCTGTCGCAGTAGAGAATATGTCCTTTGTTGCCATATCCATCAAGAAGATCTTTCACAACCCTGGAAGTTCCCCAACACAACCTTCATCATTTGCCGTACCAGTATAAATGTTCAATTTCAGGCAGTATTGTGTTTTAGCATCAGTGAGTACTTTGAATCCCCACTTTGTGGGTTTTGCTGGCAGGTATTGCTTGAAATATATTCTACCCTTGAACCTCACCATCGATTCATCTATTGACAACTCCCGCCCAGGTGTGTAGTGTTTTGCTTATATGTAGGCAAAATAATATCCTTGAAGAGGGGGTCATACCCAGGCTGCCCCCTCTCAATTCTGTTATCATTATTATTAAAATGTTGTTCTTCATATTCAGGAAGCATGTCAAGCTCAACAAGTTTGTTTTGAGCAAGCTTTCTCCATCTCCACAGATTATTTTGATGTGCAGTCTTGCTGTGGTCTCTTGTGCCACGCCCATCTCCTGCTTCAGATGTACTTACATCACAATCTAATCCAAATTCGTTGTCGCTGCTATTAGTTGCGTTACGATTGAGTGATAGGCCTACATCTCTACTTAGCCATGAGATATCACTTTCGGCCCCAGATTCGCTGCCAGAGTCAGAATCATCTCTGTTATAAGTCTGGTCTTCATCATCACACATGATGAAAACAAAGAATTGGCTCTTGTACTAAAAATAATGAAATTTTATTCAAAATTCGGCTATAAACAGCGATTCGCGATATCATTCATGGGCGCAGCCATTTTGGAATGTTAAAAATACCCGGATGAGGCTTGTTTCGTAAAACTATCGATACGGCTGTCTGTTGCGTTGGTGGAGTTACTAATTCGACTTTCGTCGAATCTGGTCAGCAAGGGTTTCAACCGGAAATTCGCCTATCGTCGAATTTGGTCAGCAAAGTGTTAAAAAGTGCAGCAGATTTTCTAATGACAGGAAAGCACAGAGTGATAAGCTGTCTTCACAGGTGCATTGTCAATTATTGCAACGTTGATGAGCCAGAAAAATGTAGATCTTGATGACCAAAGAGTAATACTCCACGAACTATGTCAGTGATTTAAAAGAGTAAAGTGGATCCCATATCATTGTAGCATCCCCAACAATGAAGAGGCTGACATTGGCAAAGGAAGGTGGAAAGCTACCACAACGTAATACAAGCATAACTTTTGAAGAGGAAAGCAAATACAGGGACAAATGAGAAGCAGAGCATCCAGGCCACCAGAACAGTGATGCATATTACCAGCTCAGCAGAAGAGAACAGCTGGTAATCTTCAGACTGTGCACGGCCACAGCAGATTTGGATACCATCTATTCAACAAGCTAAAGATAGGAACTACCGATGAGTGTAACTGTGGCACAGATAAAATGCCAAAGAAATGAGGAACAGACAAAGGATGTATGGCTGTTACCAGTACCATTCCTGGAAAAACGAGATACAAATAGTCTCAAGCTGACCACTCCTTTCTTTGAATATATTCAAGCTAACGTCTGAAAGTGTACAATGAAGAAGAAACCCAAAGTTATTTATGTTTATTCAGACACATTCTTGATGAAGGCTAGACAAAAACAATGTGATAATTAGATTGCTGTTGAAAAAAAGTATTAACTTCACTTTTTTCTGTCTGTCCATGTGTCTGAAACTTTAACATTCTTACTTACTTGTTCCTCTTCTACCGTGAGGTGTACAGGTTTGTAAGAGAGAGCGCCATACTATTCTATCAGCTGTCTTCCTTGTGGCTTGGTTCCATTCTAGTCCTCGGTCCTTCAAAGATTGTCTAATGTTGTCCTCCCAGCGGTCTTTGGGTCGTCCTGGAGGTCTGGATCCCTGGCTCTTAGTTTCCCATGCTTGCCGTGGTAGCCGATCTTCTCCCATTCTGCAGACATGGCCAAATCATCTTAGTTGGGACTGTTCTACTTGGGTCTGCAGGGGGTGGGATTTAAGGCCTTGACGTATTGTCTGGTTGCGTACCATGTCTCTTCTTGTTACTTCAACCACCTTCCTCAGATACCTCATTTCTGAGGTTTGGATCTGGCTTTTGTGGGTTGTAGTCATTGCCCATAACTCGCATCCATATGTCAAGACTGGGACATAGGTGGAGCGGTATACAGCCATCTTTGTCTTCTTACCAACTTCTCTTTTGCTGAGGAATCCTCGATTTATGGCTTGAAAAAGTCTCCCAGCTGCTGCTCTTTGGGTAGCCAACTCTTCTTTGATGCCTCCCCTCCGGTCTATGACAGCTCCAAGGTATTTAAAGTGGTCGACCTGCTCCAGGACCTGTTCTCCCAGCTTAATCTGATGTCTTCTTTCCTCTCATGATATCATCTTGGTTTTTGTTTTCGAGCTGCTTATGATCATCCCTCTCTTCTCCAGCTCTTCCTTCCAGACTTGCAGGTTGGATTGAAGATGTGCCTCTGATTTAGCAATCAGGGCAACATCAGCAAATGCCAGCTCTGAAATACAGACCTGTCTCATCTTCCAGTACCCCACTGAATACTTTCTTGTCCTCTCTTTACATGCCTTGATGACATCGTCCATGAGGAGTATGAAAAGATAAGGGGACAGGATATCACCTTGTCTTACACCAGTGGTGGTCCTGAATTCTTCTGACTTATGGTTTGCCGTCCTCACATAATTTATGCAAGACTTGTAGAAGCTCTGTATAGCTTGAATCAGAGGTGATGGAATGTTCTTCGTTGCCAAACAGTCCCAGAGTTTGTTCAAGGGGACCTTGTCAAATGTCTTTTCCAGATCTAAGAAGCAAAGATGGATCTCACTCTTATACTCGAGAGCCTTTTCACTCAACTGTCTGAGTGTGAAGATTAGGTCTTGAGTACTTCGATTTCTGAAACAACTCAAGAAATGCAGGTCCATTTGTGATAAGTGTTTCTGTTAAGACTATTGCAAGTTTTCATCATTGAAGTGAAAACATTCGGTATAATATCATTTAGCTTTTCACCCTTCTATTGATGGACTTGCAAGAAGTAGATTGTCTGGTGGAGAATAATGATGCAGTGCTTGGATGTACAAGTAGTTTGCATTTTTGCGCCTGAACATTTATGAACTGTATATTCCTTACCCATACTATTTAACCAGTTGAAAAGACAGGCAGTAATATGAAAATAAGAATAGAAAAGGATAGAGGAACTTTGGTGAATATATGGAGATATAAAGAAATCGTCCAATATACAAATCAGAATCTTAAATTTAAATGTCAATGCACAAATCAGAATCTTAACTCTTAGTATCCGGCTCGCCCTGTGAAGTGGCACCTATTTGGTACCAAATATATGGCAAGCCCCGTGAAGTGGCTTTGGACATGAAGTCTCTATTGGCAAAGAGTTAATGAAATATTGTCGATGTTTTATCCAATCCAACATTTATAGTCACTTCCTGTATTCAATCTGTTTACAATTTTAGCGTGGTGTGTTTTTTTGATTAGTTATTACGTTCGATTTTTAGTACCTTTGTTCGGCTGTTGATCGTAAACAAATTTTTTTCTAACCAAAATGGCTTCATCTTCAAACGATTGTAAGCAAAGGTTATCGACGGTGCAAGCAGCACGACTTATTTCTTCTTGGATCAAACATGAGGATGATCAGTTATCGAGTGAAGATGACAGTTCAGATTCAGAATATATTTTGCCCAGCGAAGATATATGTAATCAAAACACTGAATCAGATGAGAAGGGGGGAGGGGGGGGGGCATTTCCCCTAGCTGGTTCTGTCAGTAGTACTAGTACTAGAAATGCCAGGCCAGTGAAAAGACAACAAGGAAAAGGTAAAGCTCCCATGAAGAGAAGATAGGCCTACATCTAGATCAACCCATAAAGAAACAGAATCCACAAGTACTGATGGTAATACAAGTACAATGAATGAGGAAATTAGGTGGAATGAAGTTGATGCTGGCTCAACACAAAATGCTTTCCGCTTTGTACCGCCTCATGCTAGGATTACAGGTTGTGGTAAAGTGGGATGATATAAATACTTATAGGGGACTTAGTGTACTGACTGAGATCAGCTGTGAAGGTATCTGTATCTAATAAGTGTGGTGTATTACAGATGACCTTACTTGCTACCACATTTATACCTCAGTCAGAATTATTCTGGAATATTGTGATGACTACGTTGAATGTCTAGGGTTATGAAAATGATGAAGTGTAAGTCACAACAACAACAAACAGATAAACAATTTAATTTATTCCACAACACCTTACAACACTGAGACACTCACACACATATAACACTCTATAAGACTATCTTAAATGAGTCAAGTGTTAAAACTTTTAAAAAAATATATGTATTAATTTCTTTCAATAATGGATATCCTGATTCCACTACACAGTGAACCAGGAATCACAATCAAATGTAATTACAAGTTGTATGTATGCAATTTATAAATATTATCTTTGTATTGACATATTTTATTATTATTATTCTATGTGTGTAATTTGTGAAGTAGTACTATGAAGTAATACTGGCTTTTCAAGCTAGGTTGTGGTTTGTCATCATGACTTCAAGTGTTTACTTATGGTGGAAATCGTATTTGGAAAAGTTCACAGGTCCTATCAATTGAAACAATTTATTGTCCCTCTCTTGTTAATATAATGTCAATTTTAGAGGGGGCTCATAGGATTGAGCTGCTCTGGCCACAGAATCTTATCTGCTGTGATGGCGGCAGGAAACAGTCTCCTCTGCTTGATTGCTTCACTGCGTTTTTGAGATCTCCCACTGGTCGCTATCTAGACCAAGGAGTAAGCTACCAGCCTCTGGATTCAGCAAAACTCAGATCAGGTGCTGCCTCAATAAGTTAAGACCACGGTCCCTGAAACAAGAAGGTTGTACCTCCTACTTCAGAACTAATTTACAATCTATTTCCACACTGAACACAATACATAACAAACACTGAGTTCAGAGCGGTAGGCCAACTGCTAGCTTCATCTGAAACAATTTACACCAGTATTCTTCTCCCTAATGGTTACTACGCCTCTGCAATTTCAGCTGTAAGTCCTTCTATACAATAAGATAGGTGTCAGTGTACTATTTGGCAATCCCATGCAGTTCTACTTCTCTCCGACAAGTTTTGTTCAGGTTGGAGCAATATCTAGGCTTTGCCTCATGTTTGCTCTGAACCACACACATATACAGACATAAATTATCAATTCACATTCAATTTTCATCAAAAAGATATCAGATATGTCAATCTTACCATAATTCATGGAAATAATAAACAAATACGTTGACTGGCAATGAATATGGCACAATTTCGATCTGCCTCTGTCCCAGGCTTTTATTTAGAAAAATATGCACTGGCTCTCAACGCACTGTTTCTTAGTAAGTTTATTTTAAAATGTGGCACTGAACTGACACTCCTAATTGACTATATTGGCGGGTCTAACCAATCGGGCCATGTTTACACAAGCTTTTGAAAAAAGTACCCCTACTACCGTTTCCCCTAACAACAAAAAATTAGTATTTGTAGTCCGACTAATCGTGTTTAGCCTTACATATCATTCCCGCCAATCAAATAGGATGTAACTTGTTGGCCCATTTCCCGTAAAATGGTGGTTTCAAAACATGCCACTGTGCGATTATGATTTGGTGCTGTCCGACATCCTCACTATTTTCTTTTGGCTATAATTTGATAATTCCTAGACTATTTGCATAACACTTAACATATTCTCTGTCAGCAAGTCCTAAGGAACCCAAATATATAAATTTTAATGGGGCTAAGTGGCTGCGTTCAAAATATGTATTTTCTTCTAGGATAGTCGTGCTGTTACCACCTCCTCACTTCCAAACTTTAGGGTGTCTGCTGTACTGTCAGACTAATGTCAGGAGTCTAGACATAAAACAGTAGAATGTCATGTTTCCTAATAAGCATTTTACAGGTTTTTAAACCTAACTCTCGTAGTTGTAGTGTTTTTTATCACTGTCTATTTGAAAAAAAAGCTAGTGCTTCATGCCTTTCGCGCGGGGAGGGTGGCATTAATTGTATATCGCGAGACGCGTGTTAGTGTTGCATGCGTTCCCCCCCGTTCAGCCCTCTCTCTCTCTATCCTAATTCCATCTGTCCTTTCGTTTATGTTAACGTAGTGTATAAAATGAAATTAATGCTAGTATTAATCTAGGTCATTAATCAGCTTGCGTATCTCACGGTTTTCTTAGAAATACAGTACACGTTTTATTGTTTTGTGGAAACGCGTGTATTGATGCAGTAGGCTTTACTATCAACGTGAAAGCGTTACAATATGCAGACGAAGTAGAAAAAGGGGGATCTCGAGTACAGTCATTGTGACAGCACTGTTCTTTACCATTCTTCTTTCCTTTTATTGAATTTATTCGTTAGGCTTTTACCTTTACTTTTTAATTTATATATGTGGATTTAGAATTTCACGACAAATTCTCCCCACTTAAAACAGACGTTATATGTCAGTCTATAATTCTATATACACATAGAGAAATTTATTATTATTTCTGGGGCTTACGGTGATTCTCATCACATGGATGGCGGCTTAAAAAATCCGCTCCCAGATTTGTTTTTCCAGAAATATACTCTATGCTAAACTCAAATGGCTGCATAAGTAAGGACCATCTGAGTAACCGAGAATTTTCATGCCTAGCCTGCGCTAGAAACGACAAGGGTTTGTGATCCGTTTGCAACTTAAATGACTTCCCATACAGATAAATATTGAATTTCTTTATCGCCCATATTACTGCAAGACATTCTTTATCGCTAGTTGAGTAATTGGTTTCAGCTTTATTCAACTTTCTGCTAGCATATGCCACTGGGCTTAATTCCCCATCCAATGCATCTGATTTCTGTAACAGGGTCGCCCCTAACCCGATATTACTGGCATCCGTCCTTACAATGAATTCTTGACTTAAGTCAGGTAATTTCAAAATAGGTTTGCTGGTGAGCTTTTCCTTCAGTTCCTGGTAAGCAAATTCACATTGTGATGTCCAGGTAATTCGATTTGGATGGCCTTTACGTGTCAAGTCAGTTAACGGTGCACATATGGAATTAAAGTTTTTGATATACTTTTGGTAGAAACCACATAATGAGACAAAGGATCTCACGTCTTTCTTGGTTTGTGGTCTCGGGGCTTTCTTTAGTTTCTCTAAATTCTTGGGGTCAGGGGTCATGTTTCCCTGATGAACTGTGTGTCCCAAGAATTCTAATTCTTTACATCCAACGCAACATTTGGTTGGTCGGGCTGTTAAATTCGCTTCTCTAAGTCGATTAAACAGCATGTTCAGAGAGTCAATGTGTTCCTCAAATGTTTCTGTTGCTATAAGGATATCATCCATGAAATTTGTGATGCATGGGTTATTTAGAGGATCCAACAATTTTCTCATCATTCTAGAGAAAACACTAGGTGCATTCTTCAATCCAAATGGCAATCTGTTAAACTCATAGTGTCCCTCTGAGGTACTAAAAGCTAGGTATGGTCTAACCTCAGGCTTTACTGGAATCTGATAGTATCCTTTACTCAGATCCACTTTTGAGAAATATTTAGCTTTATTTAGCCGGGCAAACAACTGATTTGTATCCGGCAATGGATCCACCTGTCCTTCTGTGATAGCATTCAGTCTCCTGTAATCTATACAGAGTCTATGTTCTCCAGAGGGTTTCCTTAAGAGCACCACACTGGAACTATACGAAGATTCACTGTGTGAAATAATTCCTTCCTTCAACAAATAGTCTATCTCTTCCTTCAAGGCTTTCTCCTTAGCAAAAGGAATCGAATAGGGTTTCATACAGACAGGTGTGGGGTCTATCAGTTTCATATCATATTCCAATAAGTTTGTATGCCCCGGTCGGTCCGTTAACAACTCTGTATGATTATCTAGAACCTGTTGCACTCTCTCTTTCTGATTTTTCGTTAAATGTGTACTGATTTTCACCTGTGCCGCTGTCTCACAGGGGTGTAATGGATATTCAGATGATGAAAGTGGTTCCTTTTTCATCTCCATGGCAATGGACAAGGTCAACAAGTGTGTCTCTTCCTGATTTTCTCTTTCCAAATATTTCTTCAGGAGATTCACATGATAGATTTTTTCTTTCCCCTTCTTATCTATCTTATAATTGGTTCTAGACACCTTCTCTAGAACTGTATATGGACCTTGCCATCCAATTTGTAACTTATTCTGACTACCGGGTAGAAGAAGCAGTACCTTCTCTCCCACAGCCAAATCTCTGTCTTTAGCTTTCCTGTTGTAATAGGCAGCATGTTTTTTCCTGGCTTGTCTCAAATTTTCATTGGCAAGTTTCCAGCCAGTTTTTAAACGAGTGGTCAGCTCATTCACATATTGGTATGAGGATGTAATATTTTCCTCTGCCTTTTCATCAGTCCACATTTTTAACAGCGCCTTATATGGACCTTTAATTTTGTGGACCTATTTGTCCATGCACCGGTATGGTCTCTTCCACTCGAAGCGCTATAGTGATGATTTTTCTTCCCAGAATTATCATGCACAAAACGACCGCTACCAATTTTTTTCTTGGGGCTTTCTCCCCACTTAGAATTTTTGATGAGAGATTCCCTCTCTACATCTTCTTCCTCCAGTTTACATAAGTCCGATTGAGGGATTTTCGGCTTATCCTGGGGTAAGACATCTTTTTGCACTCGCTGCATAGTGGCCATTGTAAAACAGTTAATTGAAGCTTGCCCGTGAAAAGGGGCTTCCCATTCCATTTCGTCCACTTTATTAAATCTATTTTTCTTTTCCGTGTCAGGCCTACGTTTTCCCCGTGGCGTGTGGAGGTCCTGATCACTATTCCCACTTGTGGGTGTTCCCTCATGTGCTATGCTACACCTTTCTACAAAATTTTCAATGTCCCACCTTGCCTTGGGCCAATAATAATTCTGAGCTACCTTTTGAATGATGGTACCTATTTTCTCATGGTCCCCATCTTGTTTCACATGTAAGCTCCTTATTAAGTCTGCCCTATATGTCTTTGGAAGAACCAACTGTCCGTGACCATTGGATCTAGTTCCGGCCTTCCTATACATCAACTTGTTTTTCATATAAAAATCTCCCTTGCCTGGAGTTGTATGACAAGTTGACAATTTCCTGAAACAAGGCTTGAGGGTCTTATCCCCAGCCTGTGCCTTCCTCAACTCTTCTGGAGTGGTATTTAACATAATTTCCTCCTCCTTTCTTGAGGTCGACCTGACCTGAAGGGTGGCCATATACACAGGTTTCCTTCTGCAATGGTCAGTGTCATGATTGTTCATCTTACAATTTTTACACCATCTCTTTCCTTGGTTGAAAGATTTTCTTTCATCATATTTCCTTTCATCGAATTGTGGGGTTTTATTTTTATTGTCATACCGTGGCCTATCAAACTGGTGCTTACCTTTGTTTTGATCTCTAGGATCAAATTTATTAAAGTTCTGTGGTGCCTTAAAATTATCTACCTGTTTCTTTTTATTACCTGATACTTCTGCCTGAGCTGCTTGATACCTTTCAGCAACATTTAGTAACTCACCCAGTCTCTCTGCACCTTGTTCCATGAGAAACTTTCTCAGGTCTGGAGCCATGGACTCTCTTAGTTGTTCTATAAGGATCATTTCCTTAAGATCTTTGGTTTTCCCCAGAGAAGTCCATTTCTCCAAGTATGTCTCTAACCGTGCAGAGAACTGGTGATAGGTTTCACCTGACAGTAGTTTAGCATTCCTAAATTTTTTCCTATAAAATTCTGCGTTCTTTTCATATCTTAACAAAAGAGCCTGCTTTAGCATGTCATAATTTTCTTGATCACCTCTGCTCATTTTGGCAAAAACTTCATAAGCTGCCCCACAAAGTCCTTGAGATAACTTTAAGCTCCACCTTTCTCTCTCTAACCCATACGTGGTAGCTAATAGTTCATATCTATTTAGATAGCTCTCAATATCATCGTCTTTCTCAACAAAATGATCTAAATGAAAGTTCATAGCTGAGGTTGAGGCTCCCTGACTAGCAGTAGCATCGGAGGTAAAGGGACTGGCACCATTGTCAGGAGCATGGCCTTGAAACTCAAACTCCCTTAGTCGTAACTCATGTTCCCTTTGTAATCTTTTATCTTCTGCTTCCCTTTCTGCAGCTAATCGCTTGTCTTCCCTTTCTGCAGCTAATCTTTTTTCTTCTGCTTCCCTTTCAGCCTTTTTCTCTTCCAACTGGAGCCTCTTTATTTCCGCCTCACGATCCGCCTCCAATGCTTTAGCCTCTTTGTCAGCCTCAATCTGCAGCCTCTTAATTTCTTTTTCAGCCTCTAATTTTCTTTCAGCCTCTTTTTCTAATCTTCTTTCTTCACGTTCAATATATTTGTCACATTCCGTAGTGACATAGGCAATCATAACTTGCCCGTCCATTCCTAACTCTTTAGCAGTCTGCACAGCAGCAGATCGAAATTTTGCCAAGTCGGCCATTGTCTAACATGCAAATGTAAACAATTCAATCTATCAATAATTATCTAAGGACAACCACAGGCACTGAGAGCTCAACCTTATTTATTTCCACCCAAGGATACCTTTTAATTCTTTATTATTCCCAATATATATAATAGGAGAAAGTTCAATATCCCGGACGAGCCCCCAATATATGTGGTAAAGTGGGATGATATAAATACTTATAGGGGACTTAGTGTACTGACTGAGATCAGCTGTGAAGGTATCTGTATCTAATAAGTGTGGTGTATTACAGATGACCTTACTTGCTACCACATTTATACCTCAGTCAGAATTATTCTGGAATATTGTGATGACTACGTTGAATGTCTAGGGTTATGAAAATGATGAAGTGTAAGTCACAACAACAAACAGATAAACAATTTAATTTATTCCACAACACCTTACAACACTGAGACACTCACACACATATAACACTCTATAAGACTATTTTAAATGAGTCAAGTGTTAAAGTTTTCAAAAAAATATATGTATTAATTTCTTTCAATAATGGATATCCTGATTCCACTACACAGTGAACCAGGAATCACAATCAAATGTAATTACAAGTTGTATGTATACAATTTATAAATATTATCTTTGTATTGACATATTTTATTATTATTATTCTATGTGTGTAATTTGTTAAGTAGTGCTATGAAGTAATACTGGCTTTTCAAGCTAGGTTGTGGTTTGTCATCATGACTTCAAGTGTTTACTTATGGTGGAAATCGTATTTGGAAAAGTTCACAGGTCCTATCAATTGAAACAATTTATTGTCCCTCTCTTGTTAATATAATGTCAATTTTAGAGGGGGCTCATAGGATTGAGTTGCTCTGGCCACAGAATCTTATCTGCTGTGATGGCGGCAGGAAACAGTCTCCTCTGCTCGATTGCTTCACTGCGTTCTTGAGATCTCCCACTGGTCGCTATCTAGACCAAGGAGTAAGCTACCAGCCTCTGGATTCAGCAAAACTCAGATCAGGTGCTGCCTCAATAAGTTAAGACCACGGTCCCTGAAACAAGAAGGTTGTACCTCCTACTTCAGAACTAATTTACAATCTATTTCCACACTGAACACAATACATAACAAACACTGAGTTCAGAGCGGTAGGCCAACTGCTAGCTTCATCTGAAACAATTTACACCAGTATTCTTCTCCCTAATGGTTACTACGCCTCTGCAATTTCAGCTGTAAGTCCTTCTATACAATAAGATAGGTGTCAGTGTACTATTTGGCGATCCCATGCAGTTCTACTTCTCTCCGACAAGTTTTGTTCAGGTTGGAGCAATATCTAGGCTTTGCCTCATGTTTGCTCTGAACCACACACATATACAGACATAAATTATCAATTCACATTCAATTTTCATCAAAAAGATATCAAATATGTCAATCTTACCATAATTCATGGAAATAATAAACAAATACGTTGACGGGCGATGAATATGGCACAATTTCGATCTGCCTCTGTCCCAGGCTTTTATTTAGAAAAATATGCACTGGCTCTCAATGCACTGTTTCTTAGTAAGTTTATTTTAAAATGTGGCACTGAACTGACGCTCCTAATTGACTATATTGGCGGGTCTAACCAATCGGGCCATGTTTACACAAGCTTTTGAAAAAAGTACCCCTACTACCGTTTCCCCTAACAACAAAAAATTAGTATTTGTAGTCCGACTAATCGTGTTTAGCCTTACATATCATTCCCGCCAATCAAATAGGATGTAACTTGTTGGCCCATTTCCCGTAAAATGGTGGTTTCAAAACATGCCACTGTGCGATTATGATTTGGTGCTGTCCGACATCCTCACTATTTTCTTTTGGCTATAATTTGATAATTCCTAGACTATTTGCGTAACACTTAACATATTCTCTGTCAGCAAGTCCTAAGGAACCCAAATATATAAATTTTAATGGGGCTAAGTGGCTGCGTTCAAAATATGTATTTTCTTCTAGGATAGTCCATGCTGTTACCACCTCCTCACTTTCCAAACTTTAGGGGTGTATCTGCTGTACTGTCAGGCACAATGTCAGGATTTTAAAACCAGGGAATGTCTTGTTTCCTAATAAGGATTTTATGGGTTTTTAAACCTAACCCTTGTAGTTGTAGTGTTTTTTTTCACTGTCTATTTTTTTTTTTTTTTTTTTTTTTTTTTTTTTTTTTTTTCTCGTTCGCCCGCTAATACTCGAAAAAATCTCAGGTTAAAATTTTCATGTCCTAACCTGAAACAGTGAGTATAGAATTAATACAAGACAATGTCCATCGCTATTCAGCGTTCAAAATACTCCTTTCGGAGGGGTACCCATTGCAGCTGGGTCGGCTCAGGAGCCGCCAGTCCCTGGTCGACGACACTCCTTCAACTGTCCTCGCCAGGTCTCGAGTTAATCCAGTCCAAATCCCGGTCGACGAAAAATCCTCAAATGCCGTCGCCCGGGTTTGATCCTGTATCACCCGGTCGCCAGAGCGGTGTTGTAACCACTACGCTAGCGCGGCTCCCACTGTCTATTTGAAAAAAAAGCTAGTGCTTCATGCCTTTCGCGCGGGGAGGGTGGCATTAATTGTATATCGCGAGACGCGTGTTAGTGTTGCATGCGTTCCCCCCCGTTCAGCCCTCTCTCTCTCTATCCTAATTCCATCTGTCCTTTCGTTTATGTTAACGTAGTGTATAAAATGAAATTAATGCTAGTATTAATCTAGGTCATTAATCAGCTTGCGTATCTCACGGTTTTCTTAGAAATACAGTACACGTTTTATTGTTTTGTGGAAACGCGTGTATTGATGCAGTAGGCTTTACTATCAACGTGAAAGCATTACAATATGCAGACAAAGTAGAAAAAGGGGGATCTCGAGTACAGTCATTGTGACAGCACTGTTCTTTACCATTTTTCTTTCCTTTTATTGAATTTATTCGTTAGGCTTTTACCTTTACTTTTTAATTTATATATATGGATTTAGAATTTCACGACACAGGTGTGAATCCAAATATTATACCTGATGATTCTTCTGCATTTTATTGTCTCAAAGCTCTTTTAACTAATGAGATTATAGATGAGCTTACTGTTTCAAGTTGCGCAACAATGGAAAGCAAGGACATCACCAATCGCTTTGGTGAAACAAAAAATAAACCACTGATGATTGATTATTACAATCAACGCATGAATGGATGTGACAGAGTGGACCAAAGCATTGTAACGTATGGCACATTTAGCAGAAGAACAAGAAAGTGGTGGAAAAAAATTTTCTTCTGGATTTTTGAAATAGCTCAGCTCAATGCATATAAATTATTTGCACTGTCAAGAACAACAAATGCCAAAAAAACAGAGCCTTCTTCAATTTAAACGGCAACTTGTCAATGAGCTCTCTTGTTGCTGCTGTGTATTTCCGGAAAATTCCTCCCAGGATTGGACATGGCAATCAAGTGAACAATCCAGTCAACAGACTAGGAGGAACAAACCATTTAATTAAAAAATCAAAATCTCATCGCAACTGTGTCGTTTGCAGCACCCCTCAAGTAAGGGTCAGGACATCCTTTTATTGTGAAGGATGCACAAAATAACCCCATCTACATCCAAATAACTGTTTTGCTAATTATCAGGAAAGGAAATTAGTTTGTGGTAAAATATCAGTTGGGTATAAAGTGTGTACATTGTTTATTTCCGTCATGATTTTTCCATATGTGACCTGAACATTTCGAAAGGAAACATTTTTATTTATTATTCAAAACAACTGAAACTTGTCTCTGTTCCGTATAATTGGATGAAAGTGGTTCTAGGATTATTTTTTATTTTTGTGGGTAAGTACAACTTTTTTCCAAATTTTTTAATATTTTTAAATTGTTCTGCACTCATTACTGTATATGTTGCATGCATGTTTAACACCACTTAACAATTGAGTTAGGTGCATGTCAAAGGGGTTTCATTTCTCTATATTTAGATATATATAAAACTTTATGTTATCATTATAAATAAATTATTTAATGCAAAATCAGTAACGGTAGTCATGTCTGTAAATAAACTTACTTACTTAGTCGTTCCCCATCTACCGTGAGGTGTAGAGGTTTGGAAGAGAGAGCGCCAGACTATCCTATCGGCTGTCTTCCTCCTGGCCTGGTTCCATTCTAGTCCTCGATCCTTCAAAGATTGTCTAATGTTGTCCTCCCAGCGGACTCTGGGTCGTCTTCGGGGTCTGGATCCTTGGCTCTTTGTTTCCCATGCTTGTCGTGGTATCCGATCTTCTCCCATTCTGCAGACATGGCCAAACCATCTTAATTGGGACTGTTCTACTTGGGTCTGCAGGGGGGGGGATTTAAGGCCTTGACGTATCGTCTGGTTGCGTACCATGTCTCTTCTTGTTACTTCAACCACCTTCCTCAGATACCTCATTTCTGAGGTTTGGATCTGGCTTTTATGGGTTGTAGTCATTGCCCATGACTCGCATCCGTATGTCAAGACTGGGACATAGGTGGAGCGGTATACAGCCATCTTCGTTTTCTTACCAACCTCTCTTTTGCTGAGGAATCCTCGATTTATGGCCTGAAAAAGTCTCCCAGCTGCTGCTTTTCGAGTGGCCACCTCTTCTTTGATGCCTCCCTTTCGGTCTATAATAGCTCCGAGGTATTTAAAGTGGTCGACCTGCTCCAGGACCTGTTCTCCCAGCTTAATCTGATGTTTTCTTTCTTCTCGTGATATCACCATGGATTTTGTTTTAGAGCTGCTTATGACCATCCCTCTCTTCTCCAGCTCTTCCTTCCAGACTTGCAGGTTGGATTGGAGATGTGCCTCTGATTTAGCAATCAGGGCAACATCATCAGCAAATGCCAGCTCCGAAATATAGACCTGTCTCATCTTCCAGTACCCCACTGAATACTTTCTTGTTCTCTCCTTACATGCCTTGATGACATCGTCCATAAGGAGTATGAAGAGGTAAGGTGATAGGATATCACCTTGTCTTACACCAGTGGTGGTCCTGAACTCTTCCGACTTATGGTTTGCTGTCCTCACATAATTTCTGCAAGACTTGTAGAAGCTCTGTATAGCATGAATCAGAGGTGCTGGAATATTCTTCCTTGCCAAACAGTCCCAAAGTTTACTCCAGGGGACCCTGTCAAACGCCTTTTCCAGATCTATGAAACAAAGATGCATCTCACTCTTATACTCAAGGGCCTTTTCACTCAGCTGTCTGAGTGTGAAGATTAGGTCTTGAGTACTTCGGTTTGCTCGAAATCCGCATGGACCTCATCCAATTGTGGCTCAGCTAGGCGTCGGAGTCTCTGCTCTAGGATTCTAGAGTAGATTTTACCAGGGACACTGAGAAGGGATATGCCTCTATGGTTTCCACACTGTCGATTGTCACCCTTTTTGAAAATTGGTGTTATGATGGCAATCTCCCAATCCTTTGGTATGGTCTTGTTGTACCACGCTGCCTGTAAAACCCTTAAGAGTAATAGGTCGCCTGATGCTCCCATGAACTTAACCATTTCTGGTGTTATACCATCATGCCCTGCTGCTTTGCCCATCTTGATTTTCTCCAGTGCTGCCTTCAGTTCTTCATCTTTATGTCATCTTCACCATCATTGGTTTTCTCTTCTGTGCTAGTGTTTATCATTTCTGATGCTTCACCATGCTCACCATCAGGAGTTCTGAGAAATATTCTTTCCATCTTCCCATTACTTCCTTCGGGGCAGTAAGCAATTTGCCTTGCTTGTCCTTTATAAATTTGAGAGGGCATTGTTTTTCCTTCCTCATGTTCTTTAGGGTCTTATAGAACAATTTCTGGTTTTCTTGTGCATCTTTTTCTAGCTTTTCTCCAAATTTTTCCCAGGACTTCTGTTTTGCTGCTAGCACTTTGTTCTTTGCTTCTGTTCTGAGTGTCACATATTCTCTATATTTTTCCATTTGTCCTGTTGTGTTTTTAGCTCCTAAGTATTGTTTCCATGCCATTTTCTTCTCTCTTATTTTCTCTTTGACTTCCTCTGTCCACCAAGGTGTCTCTTTCTCTTGTTCCCAAGTCGGACTTCACCGCATGCTTCTGCAGCAGCTGTCTTTATGATATCCTTGAATTTAATCCAGAGGGTTTCCAAGTCATCAGGTCGTTCTTCTGTGTTGCTCATCGCTGCAGCAATAAGCCCCTGATATCTGGTCTTAATTTCTGGCTCTCTCAGCTTGTAGGTCCTAATGCTCATTTCTCCTGCTCGTTTACTTGGTTTCTTGCGTGATGTTGGGCAGTTCCTAGGCTGAGCAACTCTTTCAGTTGTTCTTTTGATTGTTAGCAGGTAGTGATCACTTCCAATCTCTGGCCCCCTCCAGACTCTTGCATCTCGGACATATTTGAATGAGCTTCTCCGAACAATGGCATAGTCGATCACTGACTTCTCATTCTTTGTTGGTTCACATCTAGTGTATGCATGTATGCGCTTATGGGGGAACTTTGTGTTTGTAATGATCAGATTCTGCTCACTGCAGAATCTAAGGAGTCGCTTTCCATTGTCATTGAGAGTATCTTCTCCATATCTTCCGATAACTCCACCCCATCTAGCATGGTCATTTCCAACTTTGGCATTAAAATCTCCGAGCATGATAACTTCATCTAGGCAGTCATCCACTGTCCTTTGAAGCAGCTCGAAGAATTCCTCCTTGACCTCTGCTCTCTCATCCTCATTTGGCCCATACACTATGACCAGGTTGACTATGGTTTCTCCTTCTTTTAGTTTAACAACCATAATGCGCTCCGAGACAAAGTTCCATCCCTTGATACTATCTTTTTGATTTTGGGCCACAATGCAACCCACGCCCCCTTTAGCTCTTTCAGACATGGGTACACCACTGTAGAGCAGCGTGTTGCCATCGAGATCCATGACTCCTTGTCCTTTTTTCTTTGTTTCCGTTATAGCCAGGATTTCTAGTTTTGCTTTCCTCATCTCTTCCACCAGCTCCTCTTCCTTCCCATTTATACTTCTTGTGTTCCAAGTTCCAAAAGTCGTAGTCCGTAGTCCGTTCCAGTTCGTCGCCTTTCGAATTCGTCCAGTTTTCTCTCTTGTGTTGCTAGTAATCGTGATTTAAAGCAAACAGGTGATTGGCCTGTTGTGCCTTTGCATGGTGGAGGGGCTGCCTCCTTACGGCCTCCATGCAGGCCGCCCTCCTCCTTTTTCATCCGGGCTTGGGACTGGCATTGGCGGAGTTCTTTTTCATATTTGTGTCGCTTGGGATAAAATATTCAAATTGTGATAAAAACTTTATTGTGTCAGGATACAACTCCAACTTTCAGTACATTATGGGAAAATGGACTGTACTTTTTAATATGAAAGTAGGTTTAGGGGTAACGGTTTATGTTACCAAATAGGTAATATACATTCTTGATAAGTTGACAATTTGTTTTTTAGGAATTTTTTTATCTTTTTAAATTTTTCTGCATTCATATACTAGCATATGGTTGCATGCAGGGAGGAGGGGGGATGTTTACGGAATGGCCGAGGAATAATTCAGTGGTACGTGTCAGAAGGGTTTTCATTTCTTATACTTAGATATATAACACTTCATTGTTATCATTATAAATAAATCTATTAATGCAAATCAGTTAACGGTAGTCCATGTCTATAAAATAAAGGATTTTAAAATATTTGTGCGAGATCTAAATATACCAAAAAATTCATAATTGTGATAAAAACTTTATTTTGTGTCAAACAACTCCAATTGTATCCTATAGGCAACTATGTGATAATATGGATGTAACTTTAAAAACTTTCAATCAGAAAGTACAACAATGTTTAGGGGTAGTACGTTTACCAGAATCAATTGTAACATATTGATAAGGACAATTTGTTATTCAATTTTGTTATCTTTTAAATTTCCTGCATTCATTACTGCATATGTTGGTCCAAGCAATGTGTAAAATCATTGAATATTTCAGTTAGAATGCATGTCAAAGGGGTTTCATTGTCTCTATACATGCAGATATGATAACACTTTTTGTTTATTTATGAAATAAGTTACTTAATGCAAAAATCAGTAAAGCAGTCATGTCTAAAAATTGGATGCTGTGATTGACTGAATCAGCTCGGAAAACGCGGTTTTTGGAGCACATATTCTAAGAGTTAAATTTATAAATTTTCGATGCACAAAGAATCTTTCTAAATTTCAAATTTTGAGTGCACAAATCAGAATCTTATTATATGCAAGATTTTTAATACAACAGCTTAATCCTGAATGGCATTACCAGTCCCTCATAATCGGCACAGTATTCTGGAAACTCGAATGGCGAGGGACACCTGTCTCTGTACAAGGGGAAAAAAAGGGATACTCACGTAAAATCAATGTCAGGTTAGACATTAATAATAACCTGAGATTTCGCCTCGAGTATTAGCGGGCGTACGAAAAAAAAAAAAAAGGTGAAAAAATACTCATATCAGAATCTTAAGAATTCAAATTTAATACACAAATCAGAATCTTTCATATTCAAATTTCAAGTAGTCTATGTGTATGGCTCTGAAACAAGGATGAGAGCAACAAAAATGACGATCAAAAGCTACCATATTTGCAGAATATAATGGATTGTTTTTGTATGACAAGTTCACATTAAGATGAAGCTGGTGACAAGAACAAGAAATGCGCCATGGAAATAACAATGAAAGAAGTCCTGGTGATGGACTGGACACATTGTGGACACCGGTTGATAGCATTACAAGGGCAGTACTTGTTCTGAAATCCCAAGGGTAAAAAAGAGGTAGAAGAAGACCACAAAAAACAAAATATATGTGGATCAAGAGAACTGAAGACAGACATGAATTGAATGAAGAAAAAATGGGAAAAACATTGAGCTGATGACACTGGTTTCAGGAAAAGCTGGGGGCATAAGTTTGTTTGGAAGGCCTATGCTCCTTGGGGGGCACTTGAATGGTGATTAAGATGATGCTATCTGCTAACATTGTAAATTACTATGTGTTATAACCTTACCTGTAGGTAAAGCAATTACAATTTTTCTCATCTGCAACACTTTTCTTTACGGAAATTCTTTAATTCAAAGCTATGTGATATCATCAATAAACTGTAAGTGTAAAGAATTACACAGAGCTAAGTTTTGTAATCTGCCAAAAGGTGAAGTACTGCAATGATAGGTTGGACTTAAAAGAGTTACTATATTGCTTTACGAATTGAACTGGTACGGAAATAACTCTTGTTTTGTATTTTTGTTAATTAATTGATGCGACCTTCTCTGGTATTGCTCGGTAACCACGAAAGCAAAGTCACACAAGTGAAATTTCTATATCAAGTTAAAACTTACTTACCTGTTAGACAATTCCTTTATCCCACAAAGAATATATTAACAAAACCCTATTTTTACATATAAAAACATGTTTTTAGTCACAATTCTTGTTTTTAAAAAGTCCCAAGCCCAGCTGAAAAAAGTGACGAGTGCGGCATACATGGAGGGCCATAAGGTGGCAGCCCCTCCACCTTATAAAGGCACAACAGGCCAATCAATACCTGTTTATTTTACCTTAAAAACCAAATAACAGAAATGACAAGTAGAAACTGGACTGATCCTAAAGGTGACAAACTGGCACAAATAACGGATGACGATTTATTTGATCATTGTCACAGGGGGTTAATCTGGGATTAAATGTGGAGGGGGGGTCCTGGTTGCTCAGAGTGGTCCTGATATTAGGTGGCTCAGAGGTATGGTTGCAACCAGGTAGAGGTGGGTATGGAGGGAGGTGAATTTTTGGAAGTCATGGTAAGTTCCCAGAAGGCGGTTTACCAGTGATTCAAGTTCCTCATGACATTATTATCTTACTCAGCTATCTTCCCTCTCCTATAGCTCACGAGCCCCCACACTTTCCCCTTCACACACAGTGGCGCTGGATCGGGTATTTTGCAACCAGGTAGAGATGGAAGGAGGTGAGACTTGGAAGTCATGATAAGTTTCCCAAAAGGCACTTCCAGTGATTCAAGTGTCCCCCCATGACATTATTATCTCTTCTCAGATATCTCCCCTCACTTAAAAGCTTTATACACAAAAAAAAACATAATTTTGCAAATAAATATGTGCTGTACCCGCAACCATGTTATGGGCTATGGGCATAAATGAATCCAAACCAAACTTAATGCTACAATGTGCTGTAAAATTCGAAATGAAGAGAATAAAATCTAAAACTAATTAAAAGTGATATGTCGACTGGATGTCTTAAGTGACTCCACTTGATCCTCCTATTTTATAGTCACTGTATACTTGAGTGACTTCTGAAGTCTCTGATTAGTTGGCTTGAGCGCGCTGCTGTCAGAATGTCCTTTATATCACTGATGAATGAAATAGAGCATTCTTTCCAGAACAGATCATACTGCATATGGAAAAATGGTTATTCCTATAACATACTACAGTACTGATTTAAAGCATTCCCGTGCGTGATCCATGGGACAACAAAAGGCTTTGTTGTAGTGTGGGGGGGTGAATGCCCTCCACGTGTCAAATAAATAAATGTCTTGAGCAATGACACATCGCTATTGGGCTGCTGCGGTTGAATCTTCGTGCTGTGGTCAGCTTACCCTGTTAGTTGCACTTCTAATAGCGATTGGATGTTTTGGCATGTTTGCTACCCACTTACCCTCTGGTAACTTCCGATTTTCACTAACAGTTTTTTGCCTGCCCTTGTCAGACGCATGGGTAACTGTGTATCAGTACTTATCACTGAGAGGAGTGTAAGAATGTTTGAAAATACATAATATCTGCTACATAGCAGAGAAAGAAAGAGGTGCCGACCACTGAAAAGCACGTAATTAGTCAGTAGAACAAATGTCACAAAATACGGCCGTAGTGGACAAGAAAGAGATCGACCCAAATATTATGTGACATATATGATAAAAATATTTTAGCTAAAGTGTGATATTTTTCATTAATTCTCTTTCCATTCCCATGTTTTCTAATGACCTTTTATTTTATTCACTTTCCATGAGATGCGTTCCCATAATCATTTCTTTACATCAAACTTCTTAGATCTCAATTATTTCTTCTACTAGCTTTTTCTTGACGTAGTTTCCGAACCTTCATACTTCAGACTCACTTATAATCTTATATCAACACCTCCAAACACCACCAACTAAAACAAACACACACACACAAACTTAATCATCTTCAATACACTCATCAAACATTCCATCCCCTACTTTTATCCTCTCCCCTATAATATATTTTAAACTTTTATACACCCAATCTTAATTCACCAAACATATAACACCATCAAACCTCCAAAACCCTATTAGACTCAACCATCACATTTAGCAAAAACATAATTTACCCCCAAACACTAATAAATCCTCAACACTATCACAACCCATTAAAAATAATTACTTTTCATCCAAACACACCCACCCCTCCTGAACTATATTACTACACCTCCCCTACTTTATACCAACCACTCCAATTTATTAATTCAATTCATAATATCCCTTCAAACCTCATTCACTTTCACAAACATCAACATCCATACCTCACTCCACAATCATACCACCCACAACCCTAACCCCCATGCCACAAACATTCATACTCACCATTCTCTCATCCATATTACCACACTACCAAAACATAATCCCTTCCCCCACACACCCTTAACAACCTCATAGTACTACCCCCATATTTATTACCATCCCATAAATCAACACTCTATTTATACACCACCTAAAATCACATCCATTACATCCTCAAGACATATCCATCAACTCTTAATCATTCCACTAAACCCCAATCACCTACCCCCTAATTACCCATTTTAACATTCACACTCCTATTTTACATATAAAATCCACCCTCTCATTCACTTACTAACAAATCAATATTCATTATCACATCCCCAACTTATATATTACGTCAACAACACATTTCTACACCAACTTACTACCTAACCCTCCATCGACACACCCATATATTCACTACTTTACCTTTCTTACAATACTATAGGTCCTTCATAATCCCTTCAAAACCCACCCCCCCTCATCATCTATCTTTCTCATCCAAATTATAAACAACCCTAAATACCCAAATATACACCCAATTAGTAAATAATATCAATATCACCACTACTTAATGTTCTTTAATTTATCCCCCATAGACTATAATTGTGACCTAACAGTCTACATCTTGACTCCATAATCACACACATTTCAAACATCACCCATAATTTACAAACACCCCCTCCCCTTCTCCCCTCTCCACCACAACTCACTTTTAATTCCTACCCCTTAACCCCCTCTAACCTTACCAATTTTTTTTATCCCAACTCATCCCCTACTTCCATCAAAAAAATTCATTCCCCCACCCTACCCATATTCATCCTAATCTCCCTTTCACCCCAATTAACCCCCATTTTCATAAACCCCCATACCATTTCAAATCCCCATTCCTCTACCCCCATAACCCTACCCCCTTCCCCCTAACCTTATTCCCTCCTCCCCTCTTCTAACCATAATTTCTACTTTTTTCTCACACCTAAATAATTCCCTCCCCCCTACCTACATCCATAACACCTCACAATATACAATCTAACTAACCACTCCCAATCCTACCACCATCCCAATTTCCAATCACCCAATACATACCCCTACTCCTCAATCCCACCCCAATATTTTCCACAAACACCTATCCTTTACTAATAACTCTTAAATATCCCTCCCCCCATTTACCTAATTTCATCTCCAATACATTAATTCATCACTAAAAAATAATACCCCCAAATCCCCATCTATCAATTTCCTAATTTTCCCACCTAATCCAACTTATTCCCCCTTACACCTCACACAACACAAAATCCCAAACAAAATATCTTCCAACTCATTATAACTCCCAATAAACATCATCATCAATTTTACTCCCCAAACCAAACCACCATAAACCCCTACAAAATAATAAATTACCCAAAAAATATTAACATAACCCCCCAC
>JAMPIV010018068.1:0-103853 GCA_024509875.1 Oreohelix idahoensis | reverse complement strand
CATCTTTAAGGTGGAGTCCTTCTTGCCATAACCTTATCAAAGGCGTTTGTCAAGTGTACATAAACTATATTTGTACATAAAATTGCTCATGGAACCTTTTTACCTAAGTCCCATAATTTCGTCCGCGTAAATAATCCCCCCCGAACCGGTAATCTTGGTCTACCACCCTACTTAGCAAAAATGGTGGAATGAAATGTGTAAAAAAATACTCAGGGAAGTTACACATGTCTTTTGGAATTATTTACTCTAAAATGCGCGCCCACGAATATAATATTTTTGCAATTTTTTAATTGTGTTCACTATTAAAACTGTAAAATACTTATTACCTGGCTAAAAAGCTAACAACGAACTTGCTGTTGAACGTGCGCAATGATTCGGAATGATATTATAATTAGATGGGATTAATTCCTGAAATCGAAATTTGAATCGAGTGACGGAACTTGTGAATCAGGTTATGATCATGGCTAGTCTAACCCTTGTGCAGGGCGTGGAAAGGGGCGTATCCCACATAATGTATCAAGTAAATTTTGATACAGGTGTCTCACAACGTGGATGTTCAATTTCCACAACAGTGTATTTGCTTACAATACATCAATGGTGGCTGCGATGTTTACGACCAAGTTTGACGTCTCAATAAAACGCACACGGATTGGTCGCTGCCTCGACGCTCCATATGAAATTTTTTTGCTCAGAGCCCAGGAATGAATTTTATGTGCTGGTGCCAGGGTTCTAAGGTTAAACTTTTACTATGGTGTTATAATTACTTTCATAAATTTCTTAGGATGTATTTGTTGTATGGTATTACATCACATTTCATTACACTAGACATTAACGTAGCTATCAACATGACCTTTAGTCAAGAATAAGTCCAGAGGGGAGATCGTATGGTATCCCGCAGAAAGTTTCCTAAAACCCCTTTCAAAGCAAGGTTTATATTTATTTAGATTTTTTTTTAGGGCCTTCATTTATTTAGAACTCAATCATTACACTAAAAATTTAACATCACAATCCATAACATCCGAAATCCACCACAAAACTTCACTTATGATCCAGTCCATCCTCTTCTCCAGCTCTTCCTTCCAACTTGCATTGGAGTGGAGAATGGCCGCTGATTTTAGGCAATCCCAAGCCTGGCTGAAAAAGAGGAGTGGCCTGCATGGAGGCCGTAAGGAGGCAGCCCCTCCACCATGCAAATGCACAACTGGCAATCATCTGTTTGCTTTTAAACTTTTGTTTACGAGAACTACCAAAGAGAAAACCGCACTATTCGAAAGGCATGAACTGGAACGGACAACAGAACTACACTTATGGAACTGTGGAACACTTTCTTACTTAGTCTTCCCCATCTACCAGCGGAGGTGTAGAGGTTTGGAAGAGAACGCCAGACTATCCTATCAGACTGTCTTCCACCTGGCCAGTTGAACCACATTCCTAAGTCCTCGGTCGCTTCAAAGATTGACTAATGTGTGTTCCTCCAATCGACTCCTGCGTCGAACACAATACGGAGGTCTGGATCCCTAGCTCTTTTGTTTTCCCATGCTTGTCCGTGGTAGCCGAATTTTTATTCTATCTGCATTCTGGCAGACATGGCCCAGAACCATCCTAGTTTGGGACTGTGTTGTCTACTGGGTCTGTAGGGTGCATTTTAGGGCCCTTGACTTATCGTCTGACACAAAATACACATGAAGACAACTTGAACACCAAGAAGTATAAAGGAAAAAGAGGAGCTGGTGAAGAGATGAGGAAAGCAAAACTAGAAATCCTGTCTATAAACGGAAACAAAGAAAAATGACAAGGAGTGCGTTTATCTCGATGGCAAACAACCACGCTGCTCTACAGTGTTACACACATCTAAAGAGCTAAAGGGAAGCGGGGTTCAATTGTGGCCAAAAACCAAAAAGATAGTACAAGGGAATACTAACAATGAAATAAAAGACATCCAAAAAATAAAACATGTCAGTAACACAAGGCTGTTATCCTCTACCTCTCCTCTTTGACAGCAAAAATATGAGAATTACTTATGGTTGAGTGACTAACTGTGGATACTCTGATTAACATATCAATTCACACCAGATAAGCAGACATAAGTTATAATAGATAAAAAGAAAATAGACCTCCAGCTTCTACTAAAAATGGTTATCCCCAAAAGTTCTACAATGTTTACAACTAACACAAGAAGACCTAAAGATTGCTATTTGAAAAAGAAATCATTCCAGAATGAAACACATTTGTAAAAGAGAAAGCATTAAGACAGTGAAATCAGTTTATCTTGTATCTATCATATCAGGTGGGCAGCAACAACCCCACAACATTCCCAAACAAACCGAAATTCACCAATAAACAAGAAAAAAACAAACAACAAAAAAACAACAATCACAAACTCAAAACCAATCCATACATAAACAAAAAAACAAACATAAAAAAAACACAACAAAACAAAAAAACTACTAAAAAAAAACAAAACAAATAAACACAACCAAAAACAAAAAAACTATCAAAAAAAACAAAAATAAAAAAAACCAAAACAAAAAAACTACAACAATAACAAAAAAAAAAAAAACAACACAAAAAAAAAACAACCAACAAAAAACCAAAACAAAACAAAAAAATCTAAAATAAAATAACAACAAAAAAAAGCTTCTTAACACAAAAAAGTATCATTGAAAGTGAGGATTATAAAGGCTAATACACTTTAAAGTGAGATTTAACAATAACAAACTAACTGAATGAAGATTGTACATAACAATCAGTGATTCCTAAGAAAAGATGCAACGGTAGGAGTGCCTTTGGAAAGCCAAAAATCAAAGGACCAAGTCTCAAGAACAAAAGAACGTTCACAATTAATCAAACTCAGAAAACACTTTGGAGCAACTGTACAACACAGTAAGACTTCAAACTTGTTTGGAGACCATCGGGCTACTGCATTTTTGACTTTTGCATATAAAGCTCTATTGCTGTCCAAAAGTCATCCTGGATACTTAATTCTTAAATATGCCACTGAAATAAGCTTTCACCTATCTATATAAACTCTATCGCAGGTTGCATCTAGGTTCTTGGCATTTATGAGGTGTGTTTATACTTATAAAAGGAACAACTCCGGAAACAACCTGTAAACTGCGTAAACTGAAGTTCTATTATAGTCTAAATCTACATTCTAAATGCCTTGGACAGAAATTTTCCTGAATGACTCAAAGATTGAAATGCCTCCTGTAAATTTTACAGGTAACTTTTGCTTTCCTCCCGGATTGATCGGGAACCCAGGGTAATAAGCAGATAGAGACCCACACTTAATAACACATGAAGATAAACTAGAAACAACAAAGATAAAATGGATGAAAATACAAAAAGGATCTGGACTGATGCTCGGACCGACTTGCATGATTGTGGGGAGCCTATCTCCTGGGGAATGAAGAAGGGTAATTGATATATTAAATCCACCCTCTAAAACAAAGAGCTTCAAATTGCTAAGGGTTAAAACTGTCTTCAGGAAAAAGCAACTTCAATGAATGTGACAGTCTTCCTTTTCATCTTCAGTGCAAACAATCCACACAATCATTTTAAATCATCAAAAACTACTCAATTACAAAAAAAATGTCGAATTTTAATAGTAAATGTCACTCCTCTGAGTTGTCAGTCCTTGGATCAGTATAATATGACGGATGGACTATGCAAAGGTACAAGGAAAAGCAGGCACTGGCGAGTTTTACAAGAGGTAAAGGAACTAACAGAAAAGGAGCAAACATGGTAAAAAATTCATTATTGCACAGAATCATTAAATAAATGTATGAAAACTTTCAACAAAGTGTAAGTTCCGGGTCTGTCCCTAATCAGTAGTTTGGCTCCAATGGGGAATCCGTAAATTCTGAGTAGGCCTACCGATAAAGATATGTTCTTAGCGATAAGGAATAGCTGTCAGACGGGTCTTTTATTGAATCGCGAATGCGTGCTTCGTTCTTTATAATCTTCCACAATGAGGCAAACGATAGAGGGACACATTTATGTGTTGAAGGTCCATGAAGACATTGGTCCTTTCGGAGCTCATTAGAATATATCTTCTTATCAAAGTTCTCACTACAATATAATTCAATATGTCAATGCAACAAACAGCCGGAACGTAGCATTAATCTCCAAACCATCCCAAAATGGATTATTACCACCCTCACACCAACAAGACTGGTTCACTAGTATAAAATTCCTACAGTTCAGTAAATTTACTTGCAATATATATTCTATCCATCACCGTGGCTTAATGAATCAAGCACAGAACTTCAGGCTATATACATGTGCCTTGCTGGATTTCAGACAGCAAGAATTGATGCCATGATCTGTGACAAAGTAATCAAATTAACTTATTAAAATATCCTTCCGTAATACACAGTTAATCACTAACCTTAGGAAAGTCACTTGTATATACTTTTATCTGGACGACCCTGAGTCTGGTATCACTTTACATAAAGATGCTATTACAAGCCTATCACCTTGAAGAAGGTAAAAACCGACTTCACGCTTGGGACGACAACCGTTAACAAGGGTCCTGTAACGAAGTCATAAGCTGACCTTATCGTCGCTAACACTCATAAATTTGACCGTGTATTCGCTGCACTAATCCCGTGAAAAGTTTTAAAAATTCAATTTATATAATGCTATTACCCATAAATGCGCACTGCCGACAATTCTTGTAACTGAGCCCGACCTATTAAAAACGACCGTAACTCTCAGAGTCGCACCCTGGCTCCCGCCGGAAAAAAAAAAATCCGATTAGATAGATTTTTTTGAACTATCTTACCTTGCCGCCGCACACATATAGAAATTATTTTAAAAATCGCCCGTCATGTATGGCCTATGTTTTCTGTCCCCGCTCCCTTATGAACAGGTTTGCTTGTCCGATAATATTATCATCATATAAAAGTTTTAAATTGAATCTAAGGGTTGTCAAATCAGTCACTAAATAATTAGCTACTGAACGCTTAAGACTCCGGGTTGTGTATGATTAAGGAAAGTTAGGTAAAGAAAATTGATCTAAGTATAAAATAATTATCCATAGTAAAGTATGTAGGGTAGTAATCATTAACACTAATTAAGAAACTGAGATAGATAGGTCCATAACAAAGATATAGAAGGAAGGACAAGTAAAGTAAAAGAATAAAGATAAAGTATAAATTATTTTTAGGTATTGTTTTAACTTAATTATTATTCTCAATAATTACAAAATATTTAACTTTAATACTTAAGAAAAGAAATAAAATAGTCATAACTTTATTGTGATCAGCTTACCTAAATGCATATTTACACTATCACATCATCGCGCGCCTTTAATTAAATATTAGAGTATCTACTTGTGTATATAATTTTGGATTTTTGCCATAAGTTCTTGCTTTTACACATGTTCCTTCGTTTTTTTTTTATTATCACACGTCAATGTTTATAATTCTTATTAATTTAATAATACTATTAAACGTAATAATGTCGGAATTGACGATCCACCGTCGTTATGTCCTTTGAGAGTTTATGAAAGTTCCATTGAGAAAAAATTCATACGTTCCAAGATTTATGGTCTGACTGAGTTAATACTTTTGCAGCATGGTTCAGATACTTTTCCGACTATCGATCGTAAGGAGTTGTAACACAATTGACACTAACCAAAGCAAACGTCTCATACAGATGCAGTAATTATGATCACGTTTGCTTCAATATCACGACAGACGACTTCATCGACTTCGACGTAAGGGACCTGAATCTAAATATGCCACGGTGGAAATGGAGTTGCTGGCAGGTGTGTGGGCTATACTAAACGCGAATAATTTTGTTGGGAGCACCTTCGTGATCCAATCGATCAAAACGCATCGTTACGTCCGCCTAACCACAAAAGCCCCAAACTCCAGAGTTTCGAGTTATTGCAAAACCTATGACGGTGTCATCGAACCAGAACGGGACAAGAAAACAATTAGCATCACTTTCGAGACACCATACTGAAGTCGAATGAGTAACGTTCCTCAGAGTTAAAAAAAATGAAAGACTGAACAAGATTGACTTCTGGACCTATCTCTTGTCCCACGAAAATATATGTACCACCTCCATACGAAAAACCTTCGAAGATATGTGCAGGGAATCAATCAAGAATACAATCCCAAAACATTTGTTTTGTGAGTGCATGAGCCTTGACGAACATAGCAATTACTTATTAAAATATCCTTCCGTAAACGCAGGTAATCAGAAACTTATGAATTCACGTGTATATACTTTTATCTGACTGACCCTGAGTTCCCGGTAGCACTTTACATAAATTTGGCTATACAAACCTATCACCCTTGGTAGAGTAAAAACACGACTTCACGGCTTGACGGACAACGAACAAGTCCATATCTAAGTAACATAGCGGACCTTATCGACACCAACCCGTAATAATGTGACCGTGATTTCGCGTTCACTAATTCCGTAAGTATTAAAATCAATTTATATATATTCTATGGACCCCAAAAATCGCACTGCCAATTCTACAACGATATCAATAAAACTACCGTAACCCACTACCGCCTCCATGTCATCAAGCAGATGCACAAATCATAACATAAGAGTAACTAATTTATCAAAGTACGGCCATGTATAATGCAAAATTAGGCCTAGATGCGGAGAGCATGAAAAGCAAGTCGACGAACTTTTATTCAAAACTATCATATTAATAATGAAAAAAGGTCGTTCAACATAGGCTACACATTTTAGGCGGTTGTGCGATGGGAGTAACATTAAAGACCAAACATAACCTACATATATGGATTTTGAACACGTGTACTCTTACCTGAACATCTCCTTGAACCGTGATCGGTAAAAAGGACATGGCTAATCCATGTGCTCATTCTGACACCATCGAAAATAGTGTGCTCTCATTAATATTTACGTTGTTTTCCTTGATGGCTGACCGTAAATGAGTATCCTTAAGTTGCTACCCACCAGGAATTAAAAAAAAAAAGGAAATAAAAGTAAGTGCAGAAAATTTTGGAAGACACACTAGTTGCCAAAATAACAACCCAACCTCAACTCTAATTAAGTCATATTTCAGATTTTTTCCTGTGTTATATACCAACTTGGTTTAAATTCATGTTCAGGATAGTTCTACAAAATTGTTGGTGATGTTTGGGGAACTATTTTACGTCGTCCTTGTAGAGAACTATTCAGGTGAACACATATCGTAGTCTATCGACGGGAAAGTTGGCACATTGGCGTTGGCCTGTTGACACATGGGGGTTTGTAACCAACGCATTCTCAGGTATCGAGCACTGCCACCAGTTCGGGTAAGACATTTTGAGGGTGTTGATCTGTCACTTCGACCATAACGCGAATGGATTCCATTTTTTGAATCATGAGAATCATCAACATAAACTGCCAACAATTGGGACATCTACGAATGTCAAGACGGTTAATATGTGTCAAGTTGATGTGACGTTGCACCAGTTACTATCAGAACCATTAAGTCTACACGGACAGTTGACTGGCCACAAGAACAGCACTCACAAGGGAGGTTTCTTATTTTAAAATTAACAGGTAGTCCTTTCCGTAAGATTATCTCTTTGGTAACGTCAGACTAGTTAACATATTTATATCATGCAATCCCAAGATCAAGGACAGTTATATTGCAATAGGCCATCTGTCATTATCCTATGACCGTCATGACGAGATCCTTATTAGGTCTTCGATACGTTAATGTTCCAATACTTCGTATCTCTGTTTACGTAGAATTTTCTATCGCCGAATAAGGATTCATTAATGATAAGCCAGCAATCCTGGTTAAGCCTAATTGCTAGGTATCCTCGGAGTTAAAATTGACATTATAAGTTCAAGTAGGATCGACCAGTTGGTACCAATACGCATGGTCCACTAGACATCTACATGAGAAAAATACAATATTATATTATAATACTTGCAGTCCTTTCCGAAAATCATCCAGTATATCTGGACCATGGTCCTCATCTTCTAACAGACGTCGGTAATAACACAATAATTATTCCCCAACAACGGGTTTGAACTCCAAAGATGCATGACCGATCTTGGGATCCTAGCCTTGCCATTTGCTCCACTTGTGACTAAATTAACTTCAAACTTCACGGTCAGAGACCATCGACGAATCAGTTACTGTACTATCACTGCGGCTATTTTGTGACGAATCATTTTTGTTTGTTTTTTCATGCATTTTCAATTCTGTTATCTGATCTGCAGACATGCACACCTTAAATTGAGGGTGTTGGGAAATGCCGCAGGCAACTCATCGGGCGTCCGACAAGACAATAGGTCCCATAAGAGAAGAATTCAATCTGATATTTCCCAGTGGATTCGGTGCCTAACCGGCACCAAAGATATAGCACTGTGCGAACCGACAGATCGTGGAAGCGGACTGAGGAGGCCTGCCCAACACCCACTCTGTAAAATGCACAGATAGAAGAAAAACATAATGCAACATACAGTCATCCAAAGCAAGAAATTTCAAACTCAGCCATCGAAAACCGGAATGTTCTTTATCATTTAGTTGATTTGTGGTCCTGAGAAAGCGAAGAGCCGACTGCTAAACTCGCTTTTTTTTTTTTTCCACCAGAAAATCGCAGAGGCTCCTGGATGTGCAAAAATTACGTGAACATGGAAACGCATAGTTTAGCAGCAGAGATGAAAAGCTGTATCTTTGATATTCCGACTTACTGAAACAAATAAAGGGAAAGAAACACTGTTGATGTCCGTAAACATAAGGTAGACCGCGCATAGCACAGTGAAGCGGCTGCCTAAAGCGGCCAATGAAAGCACCCAGTGAATTATAGCTGGGGACCTAACTAATATCACAACATTCAAAACTGCCAGTAAAGAAAAATAAAGAGAACATTATCCTGGGATGTTCCTCATTTTTCTGACAACGGACCGAAGTCCAGCAAAACGAATGAATGCAGTAACGACTCGAGCTTGACTGCTTGCGTCAATGTCAGCGAACGCCAGAGCTGAACCAACCCTACTCCACCTCCTAGTTGGGTCCGAAATTCAGGCTGCTTCACTGCAGTCTGGCCGAAGTAGGATCGAAAGAATCAAACCCGTCCCAAAAAAGGCCGGCCGGAATCAGATTGTCCGCCGATAGGCCAAATATGGTATCTTCGCTGAAACGGCGCACACTACATTCCAACGTCCTGTTCAGGAGACGAAGCAGAAGAAAGAATTCGGCTACGAAAAATCCATGAAAGAAAATTGTACACATAAATTCCAACTATCAAAAAAAAAAAGACAAACAGTACAGTTTTATGCTGCCTATGACCGGGTATCAGAACAGTCCATGGCCGCTGTGAAACAAATCATGCGAAAATCAATGAAGGGCTAATGGAGATATATTCATAAACGATGTGTTTCAAATCACTGGCTGTTTTTAAGGCAGCGTGTTAAATAATACAAACGCAACATGAATCGTCACATCAAGGACCGAAAAAGCTTACCTTTCTTACATTACTTAGTCCGTTCCCCTTCTACCGTGAGTAACTATTACCGATAAAACGAATTGCTTATCTGCTGTCTCGAACAAATTTCAACAAGCCTGCATTCGTTTTCAATGCGAATTATCGGAAATGACGATTCGCCTCGCGCATTGCCCTTGAAACGACCATGCGCGCCTAATAAAATAGACGCGCAACGTTTTTCCATGTTTTTATGAGATGTTTGAGTAATATTGGCCTTTTTAAAAATTTTCCCCCGTATATTAACATATTTCCAAGCCAAAACATATATCCATCTCTAATTGTAAAATTTAGCCAGAGAGCAGTATAGCTCATCAAAGAGAAGCTTGCTTCTTTCTTGCCATTCTCTCGTGTCCGTTGATTCTTCTGATGGCAAATTGAATAATTAAATGCCACAGGAGAAAGTAGGTATCGTCGTCTGTCATACAGCAAAAAAAGTGCACATAATTATTTCCCGTCATGTTGACGGGTTATTTACTGTGTTTGTCTATAAAAACGTAAACCTCTGTTTCCATCGCTCAGTTGCCTTGTCTATGCTTCTTTTAATCTCTCAAGGATGACTCTGTTTAATACCTTTCCCGGCCACTGTTTAGTAACATTTTTATCTATAATGGTGCTCTCATTGTAAAGAACCTTCTTATCTACTTACCAAATAACCTTTCCGTCCATTCTGCTGGTATTTCTTCTCTCTCTCTCCCAGACTTTGCCATTAGTGTTTTTAACAGGGCCGGGACCATTAGGCTTATAGGACGGAAGCCTGCCACGTGCAGAATTTAAAAAAAGTGTTTAAATCATAGATTATTACAAAAAGAAAAAGTTTGCACTTTGCAATCGCATCATATCGTTCTATAAAAAGTTAACAAAAACAGCGTAAAAGATATAACGCCACCCCGACAAAATCTTACGGCGCATCTATTACAAAAATGAGGCTTGTACAGATGGTGATGAACATTAATTTTAAAGCTTATATTGGGGAAAAAAATGAGTTAATTAAGTAAAATGAACCAATAATCTTCAATTTCCTTGGAAATGGTGAAACCCGTGTACACAAGCCTTCAAGAGCTCTCCAATGTAGTCATTGTCTTCCATCTATAGAACAAAGAAAACGCTGCTAGAGATTGACACACACTGAGGGAACCAGTTGACAGGCGTGGTTCGGAATCCCATAAGAATGGGCAAAGAAGACCGTAAAAAAAAACACATGAGAAAATACGAAACAGAATGAAAGGATGTGAAGAATACGAAGACCGTGACCTAGGCATGACAGGAGATTTTGCATGTGGTTTTTTGAACTTATTCTCGAACTCCTTTTGGTGAAGCTGAAATAGCAATGATCATGATGAGATTAGGTCCCTTACAGGGTGTGTCCTGCGCACCAAGCAGCCGTATATCGTAAGAACAGAATTTTCAAGTCACATTCACAACTAATAAAATTCTTAGAACATCTCTAATCTTTGGCTACGTGCTCTGTGAAATAAGATTTGAGATCAACTACCAGACTAAAGCCAAATTTTCAGTGACCATAGAAGACGCTTCTAGAATTGAAATGCGCGGGCTATCCATCATCTCGGATTGCCCCTTGTCTAATGAACGTTTGACAGGCGATTTTTCACGAATACTGTTAAAAATAATCGAAGACCACAAATTAAGCCACTCAAATACAGTTATTGCAATACGAGTGGGCCTTAGGGCGGAAAAAGCAAGGAGACCAGGAATGCACGTTCGCCGGATACAAGGAGATCTTAGCGATCGTGAGCGTCATGGCATCGATCTCCCCTGTTTTCTGAGTACCCGCTCCGTTGTGTTTGAGATGTCTTCGACTTGACTATCCGTGAGAATTTTGATGGTTCTATTTCAAAAAGCAACTTCCTTGTCTCCTTTCCCTCCTTGTGGAGCATGAACAACCCACTGCAATGGGGGGGGTCGTCCCCCCCTTCGGAAGCCTTCATCAAAACCATTCAGTGTTCTTGGCACCGCCAGTGGTTTTCTATAGCTACGTGAGCTACTTGCCCCATGTTTAAAAAAAAAAAAAAAAAAAAGAAAGGTAGTCCCATATCAAAACTGCAGTAGCTAGTAAAATGTTAACGTCATGAAATTATCCCAGTATTTTTTATGAACTGAGGTAACCATTCCTTTCTCGAGCCTTTTTTGCCTTCCTTTAACACAAGCAAGAGACGTTAACCCAGGATACAGCTTCTAACGGGACGTGAACGAGGTCAGGTTTCGATCACGGAAGCCGGCTAACGTGCCGCAAGAGATAGCACACTTACTGCTTTGCCAATCGCGACGCCCTACCACATTAACACCCCACAACATCGACAATTATGTTCTTACTTCATTTATTATCTCCCCCCCCCCACCCCCAACCTCTTTTCCCCCCCCCCCCCTCTTCCCCCCCCCCCTCTTCCCCCCCCCCACCCCCCCCCCCATCAACGCGACAAAAAACATTGGCTGATATATTTTACTGGTACAATTACTTATTTATAGGATTGGAATATTTGTTTGTTTTTTTTTTTTTCTTCAAGAAAACCATAGCTGCTGAAGCAGTGTTCCAGCTGTCTATTGCAGCCACAACAATTTATGTGCTTACCAGTGAGCCTGAATTGTCGGGCCTAGCTAGACAGGCACACTGCTCTCTGCTGCAACAATTCAATAATACCGCAATGTATGAATCAGTGCAGTTAAAGAGATCAGGCAGCTCCTATAATACTTGTATTGATGTATAATTGAACACTGACTTGATCTACATCACTTTTTATTATCATCGACACTTAATGGTGTAACAAATGTTTTTCGCGCATGTGTGTTTATGTGGGGGAGAATGAGAGGTAGGTGAGAGGCATATGATTGAATAAATTATTTTGTAATGACCTCTTATTGTGGTTATTTTGCCTAAGATATATACTATTAGGATCAGTCAGTATCCTTTAGCTCCCCAAGAAGCATACAGCCTTCTACACACTGCCAAGTCCATCCTTCACGTGGCCATCAGCCCAATGTCTTTCGTTTGTCGTTCCTAAGCATTTTCATTTCTGTCTCCAGTTCTCTTCTCCGTGTATTTTCGATCGGGCCTCTACCCTCCTTTAACCCCGTGAATTCCAGAACACTAGGACTGCGTGTTAATGCGATCACTGGTTTCCTCATTGTTGTTCCAGCGTCTCCTCACTTATGTCTCGCTCAACTGGTACGTGTCTGGTTCTTGTCATCTAGTTGAACATTGGAGACCTTGTCGAACCATGTCAATCATTCTATTCAACGCAAGCACCCATTCATGAAAGTATGAGTATTAGGGTCAAACCTGGACTGTGGATAAAACATATAGCACCAGGCAAAAACAAAACACTAAGACAATACAAACGAATCCGATTTTCAGGACCGAGATGGTTTGGAACGTACTAATCTACCTTGACTGTATTATACGAAAAACGCGAAAGATATCAATCATGCCAGGCAGACCAGCTGTAATTAACGTGTGAACTTAAAAAGATTTCAGGGGTTATAACTGCACTTCACGAAACCGCTGCTGCAGACTCTGGAACAAGTGATCGAAAAAGGGACTACTCTTGTTTTATTGGCAAGGGGAAGGTGTGACGTACGTTCTAGTTTGAACAAGTTGAATTCTCCCTGAATATGATGGGTGATTTAAAGGACTTTTAGCTTTTCATAACTTTAAACCCCTGAACATTTGATGTAACTTCTTGTTTGCCTGAACTCATTCCACTCGGGACTCATTTTGTAGGGGGGGGGGCGGGGCTGCACGAGATCAAAGAGTCAGACTGAGGAGATTTCAGGGGGGAGGTCTATTCGCGCTATCAATAGACTGTAGTGGTCCCTGCTACCGAGCCGCAGTAGTTGCTTGCCGCTATTTTTGCGTCTCGAGTGTCAATCGAGGAACCCGAGCGAACGGGGAAAGCGACAAGGGCAGCAGCGAAGCGGATACGAAGACCAGGGGGCGGTTCTTCTCTTGATTTGGCGGTCATGATTCCCCAAAAGTTGCGTGAGATTAAATAAGTTTGTCAAGTTTGATCATGTCCCATCTCAACTTACATTCCATTTTAGCTAAATGACCATGAAGAACTAGACTCTGTTATCTCTCGCTGGCCAGACCTTTAACAGAAGCACTAGCTTTTATGAAATCTTGTATATAGATTTGTCCCCTGGATGCATATATATTTAATAGATTGCAGTTGATTTCTATTCTGTTGCAGAAGTGGCGGTTAATATATATGGTTGTAAAGTGATCAGTGGTCTTAGTTCAGTCATTCTGTTTCAATGGATGATTATGTTAATTTAATCTAATAAATGGAAACCATCTCAAGAGTTCCAGTTGTAAATATATTGATCTATCTATTATATTATTTCAAAAGATAATAGATGCTTAAATTTACTTTTAAAGTCGCGAAGGAATTTATAATTAATAAATTCAGTTAAGTCCTAGTTTTATAGATGTGTGTTTTTAACCACTAGAATTCGCGCAGTGTTTATTAAATACATAATTAAATACTCGAGTGTATTATAGGCTTAACGGGAAATTTATTGCCGCTTGTTTTTTCGGTATGTTACATGTCTTTTTTCTTTCACACAGAGTGATCGTACCTGCGGTCCCCAGCTAAATAAAGAAAGAAATAAAGAAATCATCCTATAAACTTCCAGTTCCAGGCATATTGAAGAAACATTTCTTTTAAAATGAGAAGTCTTGTGGCGTCCTTGCGACCTTAGCTGTCAGAAATTAAATGAAATAAAGCCCACCCAAGAACCCATTTAAAGATATAATCAGTATCAAATTACCCTTGTACAAACCTGTTGAAGATAAAACTGGGAAGGTACTCATCGCCAGTAGCGATATCATATTTAAACTGTTTGACTGTAGAGTAGGTTACATATTTTCTTGTTTCGGTATATAGGCAGGATTTCTAGGTTTGCTTTCTCATCTCTTCCATCAGCTCCTCTTCTTTCCCATTTATACTTCTTGTGTTCCAGTTAAAGAATCGGCAGTCCGTAGTCCGTATCCAGTTCGTCGCCTTTAAAATCAGGTCGGTTTTCTCTCTTATTTTGCTTTTGTAATCATAGTTTTAGACCAAACAGCTGATTGGCCTTTGTGCCTTTGCATGGTGCCAGGGGCTGCCTCCTTACGGCCATCCATGCAACCGCCCTCCTCCTTTTTATCCGGGCTTGGGACCCATATGTCCCAGTCTTTGAATGATGTACTGCGTAGTCATGGCATTGACTACAACCCACAAAGGCTGCCAGATCCACAAACCGCAGAAAATGAGGTATCTGAGGAAGGTGGTTGAAAAGTAAAAGACGAACATGGTCCGCAACCAGGACGATACTCAAGGGCCTAAAATCCCACCGCTTTTGCCGACCCAAAGAAGACATCCCCAACTAAAGATGGGGTGGTGCCATGTCTGCAATGGGAGAAAGATATGGCCTACCACGACAAGGCATGGGAAAACAAAAGAGCCAGGATTCCAGGACCTCCAGGACGACCCAGAGTCCGCTGGGAGGACAACATTAGACAATCTTTGAAGGACCGAGGACTAGAATGGAACCAGGCCTGGGAGAAGACAGCTGATAGAATAGTTGGCGCTCTCTTTTCCTAACCCTCTACACCTCACGGTAAGTAGGAAAGACTAAGTAAAGTACGTAAGTAGAGTACATATTTTCCTGACTGTGAATGAAGCCTAGTTTTTTTCTCATTTGGATTTAATAAAGCTATCCTCAAAGCATTGAAGGAATTGTACCATGAGCGAGGATTATTAGGACCACTTCAGTTTCACCCCTGTCCGAACTGTGTTTGTACCATTCCCATAGAACTCTCTTTTAATATATATAATTACAAACACGAGAAACTTTAGTCTTCAAGTCCCCTGCGATAAAGGTGAGAATATGTTACCAACAAACCCTCGCAAAAACATGCTGGGGGCGGGGACATTCGAAGGGACTAAGTTTCATATGACAAATAATTACTTTCTGTTTTTATACGTATGGATCGTCTGAGGTCCGAGTCGGTATATGGTAGAGGTCTATGAGTGTGGCCTCCTCACGCGTGTTAGAAAGACAGGAATATTTAATCGGGTTCTTTTGTAAACCTGTTGTTAACGGCTTTGCATAGTAAGTATAATTGTTTCTGTTTTCCCTGCATTGTGCCTGTTATGGGGGAGTGGCTAATTGGTTAACTCTGTTTAACCCCTCCTTTCCATTTGCTTAGAAAGGGAAGATGAACAGATGGGCAAGAACAGGTTATCTTTATACGTTTGTAAACACCCTCGTTAGAGCAATTAACTTACTGTTAGGTTATCGAACCTATGTTCCTGATATTATCTATCTTTGGACTGGGTTTATCTTTGTCTAATAAGCGGGAAGGGCTTAGTCGATACCAATCTTCTTCACCCCTTCCGAACTTGTTATTTGCATTTGTGTACTTATGATAATTTATGTAATACCTGATGTAAATTTATAGTTGATTGAAGTTTTAAAGTGGTTAATAAAACGCACATAAAACTCATTTAGTTCTTGTGTTTGGATATACCCAAAGCCCATATATCTTTTGGTAACCCCAACTATTTTCGTTTCAATATAGTTTGTATCTACATCGTCTGTGTGTGTGAAAAACACCAAATCGGTGTGCGCGCAGATGCGAGTCTGGAAAACTGGCAAATAATTGTTTGACCAGGAGAGCGGAAGAGAAGATTGAGAGAAGCGATTTGTCGTAAATTAAGTACTGTCTTTTACTCTCCTCCAGCACGCTATGAAGCAACTATATTAATTAACTAATCTACATTTTCTATCACACTGAGCTTTCCATCATCATTTTCCACTCTAAACCCGACCACTAATTTTCTACGACTCTTTTCTCTCTCAAAATAAATTTACGACCAGAAGGCCTTAATAAACCATTGAACATGGAGTAGGGCTTTGCGGTCAAATAATAGCTAACAAAAAATTAGCTGAACCCGGTGAGGTAACATGATCAGAACGCCTGATAAAAGCTTCTTCTGCAAACTTTCTCTGGAACAAACACACTCATCAGTGTGCATGCTGCTAAATTTATACTCTACAATCAGAATCTAAAGGCGAGTTCTTCTTCTGAGAATCTGGCAGCTGCATCTCAAAAGTACCATAGCGAGGACAGCTTGTTCTCCTCGGTGACTTCATTGCTAGAGTTGGGTGCTGATAAGGATTCCATGGCCCTCATGTCTATGTAGATTTGGAATGGGCAAGATAATGAAAAATGTAACGCGGCTCTTGGGAGTTCTCAATGTCCATCATTTCACCTCTTGTTAGGGCCATTCTTACTTTCAGACACAATGTCCAATCATATTAATGTGCATGGAGACATACCCTACTGTCCTTTTATTACTGGCACCAGCTGGAATCTGATTCTCGTCAGACGGGACACTTCTCAAGTATTTGCTTTTCACTCGATCATCCATCATGCAGACTGTGAAACAGATCACTCATATGGTTTACTGCAAAATCAGAGTCAAAACCAAGAAAGTTCCATCATATACAGACATGAAAGGAAACCACGCATCGATACCAGAGATATATAAAACCCTGTGATGATAACACAGTTTAGCAACACTTTCGAAGAAGTACTCAATATTCCCAAAAACACGGCGATACTTTAACAGGAACTAATAGCACCAACCACGCGGAACACTATTCATTAGTAATGCACATGTTACCTCTGAGCCGACCCAGCTCAATGGGTACCTCCGAAATCGGCGAGTATTTGCCTGAATGGCGAGGGACACCTGTCTCTGTACAAGAAATAAAGGGATACTCACGTAAAAATCAATGTACAGTTAGACATAAAAAATAATAACCTGAGATTTTCGCCTCGAGTATTAGCGGTGCAACGCACAACAAAAAAAAAAAAAAAAAAAAAAAAAAACATGTTTATACCTTTGGGGGAGGAAGGACAGCGAAATGAAAACAACTGGTTAAGCTTCATAAGATGTGATGACATCCTGTTATCGAAGAAAAACACTGCTCTGAATGAATAAAAGTATTCACCAATTTTTTTAAATTCTAAATCGGGGACTTGTATAAAATGGAATAGATGTATTTAGCAGGTAACATGACTTCAAGACGCGGCTCATGTTGTTGGAATGAGATTTATCTTGAGAGTCGTAAAATGTCATTGTTCGTTCCGTATATGAATCGCATAAAAATGTTGTATGATAGTAACAAACTGGTCCTAATTATTTAAATTTACCGATTAGCCTTACTTACGCCTCCAGTATTAGAGTAATAACTACATTTTTAAAAAAATAGAGTATCGAATAGAAGAGATCTTATCAAAGTCGACAGACTTATGGCTTCTTCGGTCTCAACTCGTCATTTCATATTTTATTATGTTTTTGACAAGTATTTATCACATATTGCTTTTCAGCTGGTGTGGCGTTTGTTGTGTCTTGCGAACATTCTTCACATACATTATTACAGCACCTATCAATACCATGGCTTTTTTTTTTTTTTAAGATGGGTTGAACATTGGTTTCAAAATATTTTCGTTTTTTCGTATAAGGGCAGCAACTGGCTTATATGTAGGTAGAATGTAGGTTAACACATCTCTTTAATATATATTTTCTTGGCAATAGTTTTACTTTAATAAATTGCGTCGAAGGGGTCTCCTGATCGTGAAAATAATCTAAGGGGTTCCGCTGTTAGTGGGAAATTATATTGATGGGTTTTGGCTTGGTAAAAAGGTTGAGAAAACACTACCTCGCTAGAGCATCTAATATACTCCTACAACCCTATTACTGTTGTTGACTGAAGGTAAAATGATAATGACATGAGTAGCTGGAAATAATGCGGTACTAAAACCAGTGCTTCTTAAGCTGGTTGAAAGTTCACCCCATAGGGAAACATATATATTTTTGTGGGTGAATGAAAACTAGAGAGGAGTGATGATTTAATTTACGAACATATAGTTAATACTTATAGATAGATAGATAGATAGATAGATAGATAGATTATAGTACGATAATAGATAGATAGATAATCTGATAGATAGAAGTAGATAGATAGATAGATAGATAGATAGATAGGATAGGTTAGGTAGGATAGGTAGGTAAGGGTAGGTAGGTAGGGTATAGAGAATAGAAAAGATAGATTAGATATAATAGAAGATTAGAAAGAAGATAGTGAAGATAATAGGATTAGATAGATAGATGATAGATAGATAGAGATTGATAGGATAGATAGATAATAGATAGGCCTATCTACCTAGCATGTGAAGACTGGATTTGGCGGACGAAAACGAAGCCACCAGCTGGCTCAACAGATATGAAGGTTTTTTTACAACAAGCAGCGCGGAGCGGAACGGTTAAATTAAGTTTACGGCGTAGACATCTAAGCGCCTGGTCGCATCCACCTGCATCCTGTGTTCTATCCAGTTGTCCCGTAATATCTTGCCAGTGGAACCAGAAATTCAAGACGAGAAGGTGGATGACGATTAGCGCAAAACTCTTCCAAAAAAACTCTAAATCCAATTAGCAGCGCAAGTCCAGCTTTCAGACAGAAACATAGAGACAACTACACTCAAAGACCTGTGGCGTATGGGGGAGAGGTGTGCGAACAGAAAGTGGGGATACATCAAGCTGCACCAACAAGCCTGCACTTTAGGTGGCTCAAAACAAAGGGTCCTTTCGCTGAACTTTGAAGCAGCGGCGAGCATCCGGCTGCCCCTGAGCGACTGAAAAGCCCTCTTTAGAGTATCTGCTCACCTATGGAATTCTAAAAAGAAATAACTAAAATAGGGGTGGGTTCAAACGATCCTAAAAGGTGGTGGGGGAAACATAAAACAAAAAAATCACTATATTAAAAAAAAAAATATAAATCTGAAACACCATAGCCAAACTTAACCCCCTCTGACCAAGGGGTGAAAAATAAAGTAAGAGATAAAAGGGTAGATCCCAATCATGTGCGTTCGAAAAAAAAATAAGAAAAAAAAAAATGAAGTGCTTTGTATTTTTTTAGTACCCCCCTTTTTTTTCGGCACGTTTGATATCGTGTGAACATTACTCGACAATACCCTGACCGACGACAGGACCTGAAAAGACGTACTGCACAAAGAATGGAAGGGAAAAAGAACTGGCGCGCTATAATGTCGATAAAAAAGCCTAAAAATAAAAAAAAAAAAAAAAAAGAAGGTCTCATTAAAAATTGGAAAAAAAATACAAATTTTTGTTGAATGGGCGGGAAAAAAAGGAAAATTTCAAAAAAGGCTGAGGCGAATTTCGAAATAAAAAATTCGCCCCATTAAATCTAATATTGTACGTAATCTTGTCAAAATCTTTCCAAGGTCATTAACGTTCGCCTAATTGCGGTGACAATCCTTCATGGTCCCGAAGAAAACAACAGAAGTGGGCCAACTGATCGTGCAAAAACACAATGACTTAAACCCGAGTAAAGCAAAATGAAAAGTCTATGGACGAATCTTATCTTTGTATCGCATCAGTTCCTAAATCTGAGAAACTTTGTTATTCTCCGGCGACGTCAATACAGAGTAGGCACTGACCACAACCCACTGGGATGGAATACCCAAAAAAAATAAAAAATGGAAAAAAAAAAAAAGGCAAATTAAAGTAAAGTGGGCTCTAAAAAAAATACTCAGCCTGTGAAAGCTTACACTTGTTTTTGTCCTATCACGAACACCATCGTTTCGCCTACCCACTCGAAATAATGTTTAACAACATGAGCGCATCCCCACTTACAAATTAATGTTTAAACAGTGGCATCTCATTGATTATTCTTCACGAGAAGGAACGATAGTCGTGACGTGAGAGTGACCAAAGGCCATGTGTGGTGCTCGACTGCTGGACCCCCTAAACGACCTAATGCCTGATTGTTTTAACAAAGTTCAACCCTTAACATACAGCTTGGGCAATCGGGACACCAGAGTCAAGAAAAACCCCATGAAGACTCATACGTCACAAAACTAAAAGGACGCAACCGTAAAGCTTTTGCAAGGGGTGCTTTGGACCGCCGTCTGAGGCTTGCTTTCCCTGAGCTCGGTCAAACGCCCGTGTAGATAGAAAAAATGGGCCACTCTGAAGAACACATGTGTACTCTGCATGCCTAAAACACGCCGGATATACAACACGAAAGAACCCTGAACTTTTTTTTCTAATGAGAATGAACGAAAACTATTTCAAAACACTGCTGGCTGAAAAATAACGCTTGCACAGAAAACCACCAAAGCCAACCCTTCCTCTAACATTAAAAAAGGCAGCCTTTACCAAATATAGCAAGTTGTCCCAAATATGCTCAGGAAATTATGCATGATTTGGCTCGGCAATAAAGCATACAGAGCCACAGAAGATACGCAGACAGAAATAACTCAAAGCGCTTTTATGATGCCATGAAAGCAAAAGAGAAATGGCCCTCAAATCGAATCAATCAGTCACCCGTCCTAAAGATGATGGCATGGCAATTGATCGCACTGATAAAACGCAGATTTTGGAAACAAGGGCAGAACACTTCAATGCCATCTTAAAATTTATTCCATTCAAAACCGTCAACGACCAGGCTATTGCAAGCATACCGCAAGTTTCAGTCAATGTCAGACTTGACCTTCCACCCAGCGTGGACGAGGTCAAGAAAGCAAAGATCCTGGATCAGATGCCATTCCTGCTGAGATTTATAAAGCTTGTGGCAGCATGCTGCTGCAGAGACTAACAGACCGCTTCCACTCAGTCTGGGACGAAGAACAGATAACACAGGAATTGAAAGATGCCACCATCGTTCACATATACAAGCGAAAGGGAAATCATCAATCATGTGATAACCATAGGGGAATCTCCCTATTATCTATTGCGGGCAAAATCCTGGCTCGAGTCCTGCTCAACCGCTTGAATGTTCATCTCAAATCGCAGGACTTACGATACCCAGGAGAGTCAGAGTGGTTTCCGAGCAGTCGATAATGATATTTTGCCGCACGCCAACTTCAGGAGAAATGCCAGGAACAAAAGTACAATGACCTATACTCAAAAACATTTATAGAACTTGAATCAAGGCCTTTGACACTGTCAATAGGGACGGACCTATGGAAAATTATGGCGGAAATCGGCCGTCCCAATTAAGTTCATCTTCAATTGTCCGCCAGTTTCATGAAGGTATGATGGCTCGCGCCATTGAATGATGGAGAAATCCTTCTGAACCCTTTCCCCGTCACAAACGGTGTCAAAACAGGGATGTGTGCTCGCCCCGACACTATTCAGAATGATATTTGCTGCCATGCTCTCTAACGTTACGCATGGCAGTAGTGACGGCGTACACATCAGACACAGGACAGATGGGAAGCTATTCAATTTGAGACGATTTACAGTCCATTTACGAAGGTGAATGAAACAATGATCTCTGAACCTCGTCTTTGCGGACGACTGTGTCCCTCAAACCACCTGCACAGAATTTGGACATGCAAGAGTAATATGAGGAGGCTTTCTGTAGCGTGTGATGACTTTGTCTTACTATCAATACGAAGAAATCTGAAGTAATGTTGCAACTTGCTCCTGGGAAACCTTACTGCGAACCAAATATCACAGTAAAAAGAACCATCGTCCTCCAAGTGGGGACAGCTTCACTTATCGCTTGCAAGTACCCTTACCAAGAGATGCGAAAATATCGACCCCGAGATCAACAACAGAAATTGCAAAGGCAAGTGCGGCTTTCGGAAGACTAAGAGTAAATGTCTGGGATCGACAAGGAATAGTGCCGTCACCAAGATAAAAGTATATCATGCTAATAGTGCTCACTAACCCTCTGTATGCCTGTGAAACAGTGTATATGGACAGTGTAAGCAGGACTTGCCAAGAAGCTTAATCATTTCCACAGGAGCTGTCTTCCCAAGATTCTCAGGATCAAAGTGGCATGATAGTGTATCTAATTCTGAGGTTCTCAACAGAGCACATATCTCAAGCAAAACTATAACATTGCTGCAGTGGGCCCAAAATAGATGGTGCCGGACATGTTGTTCACATGCCCGAAAAAACTCCTCCCAAAGCAGTTGATGTACAGCGAACTCTCCATGGGTAAAAAAACGAACAAACTAGGGGGGACAAAAAGAAATTACGACTTCAAAGACACACTGAAAGCATCACTGAGCAGCTTCAAAATTGATGTCTCCTCCTGGGAGACTATCGCACAGGGTCGCTCTGCCTGGCGGACAAACATTACTCAAGGCGCTCGCATTGCAGAACATAATTTAGCTGATAAGGCAGAAGGCAAGCGTTGCTGCAAGAAAGGTCAGAATGCACAGCAACTCACTAATATCGACTCTAATCATGTGTGCCCCGTATGTGGCAGGGCCTGTAGGGCCAAAATAGGACTAATTAGCCACATGCGAAAACGGCAAGATTGTCACAAACTCAAGTCTGAAGCTGTCGCCATCTTCGCTTGTGATGGGCAACTATTATTATTAGGTAGATAGATAGATAGATAGATAGATAGATAGATAGATAGATAGATAGCTAGATAGATAGATAGATAGATAGATAGATAGATAGAAAGATAGATAGATAGATAGATAGATAGATAGATAGATAGATAGATAGATAGAAGGGAAAAAATCCGTTAGAATAATAACACAGATAGACTAATAGACAGATAGATTTTTAGATAGATAGTAGGATAGATACAAAGATATATGGATAGAATGCAGTATATGGCTATATAGCCATATATAGATGGGTTAGATAAATAAATAGATAGACAGAATGATAGTTTTACAGGATTGAGATCAAATTAGATTTTTCTTTGCTAAATAGAAAAGTTTAGATGATAGATAGACAGATATGTGGAAAGGATAAAATAGATAAAAATAGATCAATAGGTTAGAAGGTTGTTGATAGTTGAGACAGATAGATAGAAAGATAAATAGATAGATAGATAGGTGGATAGACAGCTAGAATAGTACAGATAGATAATATAGATAGATAGAATAGTACAGATATAATAGATAGATAGAATAGTACAGATATAATTAGATAGATAGAATAGTTATATATTATTATATATATATATAATATATATATTATATACTATATATTGTTATATATTCGCATATATATATATAATATCTATAATTATATATATAGATATATATATATTATATATATATATATATATCCACCTATATGATTGATAGATAGCAATGGGGCTCGCTCAATGAAAAAACAGCTGTAATCGAGAAATTGACAGAATATTGTAAAAGAATTAGGCAATAACTGTAAACTTGGGACACTGACTTAGGCATATTAAACAACATGAAGTGCGAAAAAACAGGGAACTCGGAAATGCAGCATCATTACGGGAAGAAGTGGAAGAGGCTATATGTTCGGATGAAAGTATCGAAGTCACCGGGTGTGGATAATATCCCAGCAGAGCTCTTGAAATATGGAGGACCAGATATAGTAAAAATCATGACAACAATTTGCCAGAAGATATGGAGTACAAAAAAATGGCCAAAAGAATGGACGCAGTCATTAGTAATACCGCTTCCAAAGAAAGGAAATCTAAAAATGTGCAAGAACTACAGAACCATTAGCCTTAGTAGGCGTCCAGTAAGGTGATGTTAAGGATACTTTTGAACAGAATAAAACAGAAATCAGAAGAAATCTTGTCAGAGGAACAGGCTGGCTTTAGACCAAAAAGAAGTACCTCAGAACAAATCTTCAATATTAGAGTACTTATCGAAAAACATCTCCAACATCAACACGATTTATACCATAACTTCATCGATTTCACAAAAGCCTTCGATCGAGTCTGGCATGAAGGCTTATGGCAAGTAATGAGAAAATTCAATTTTGATACCAACATCATAGATATCATTGAAGCACTATACAAGGACGCAAGCAATGCTGTTTTTGCAAGCAACGACATTGGAGAATTTTTCAAAACAACTGTAGGAGTTCGGCAGGGATGTATCCTGTCCCCAGTGCTCTTTAATATTTATCTAGAACATATTATGCAGGAGGCTCTCTACGATTATAAATCAACCATATCGATTGGAGGCCGACCTCTGTGCAACCTACGTTTTGCTGATGATATTGATCTGATAGCTGGATCAGAATCAGAACTTCAAGACCTTACCTCTAGACTGGAGAAAGTAACAAGAACGTATGGGATGGAAATTAATATAGAAAAACGCAAGATATTGGTGAATAGCCATAAGAAACATGTTCCGACCAACATTACGTTAAATGGGCAAACGTTAGAAGAAGTTAACACCTTTAAATATCTCGGGTCCACTATATGTAGTGATGGAAGATCAAGTAAAGAAATCAAGACAAGACTTGAGATGGCCTCAGCTGCCATGACAAAGTTGAATGTGATCTGGAAAAGTAACATCAGTTTTCCTGTGAAGATCAAATTATACAAATCACTTGTATTATCTATTCTCTTGTATGGGTGTGAGAGCTGGACACTCACTGCAGATACGGAGCGAAGGATTCAGGCTTTCGAGCATAAATGTTATAGAAGAATTTTGCGCATTTGCTATAAAGAGCACAAAACAAATGTCTATGTTAGAGAGAAGATAAACACCTATGCAGGCCACCAAGAACCACTTTTGTCAATAGTGAAACATCGAAAGCTTGCCTGGTTTGGGCATGTAACTCGTCATGACTCCCTTTCGAAAACGATCCTTCAGGGGACAGTCGAAGGTAAACGGAGAAGAGGAAGGCAGAGAAAATCCTGGGCTGATAACATCAAAGAATGGGCAGGACACGGTTTTTCCACACTTGTACGCATTGCTGAGGATAGAGAGCAGTGGAGGACCCTGTCTGCTGATGCTTCCACCATGGCACCCCTACGACCCATGACGGGTTACGGGCTGAGATGAGATGGATGATTTTATATATATATATACATATGACTGTGGTTACCACGGAAAACCATGTCATCGGTCTTAGAAAAATAATCAAAATAGGAACATGGAACGTCAGAAGCTTATACCAAGGAAAACAGTACATAGTGAAGAACGAGATGGAAAGACTAAACATCGATATCCTGGGCATCTCAGAGCACAGATGGTCGGGCCAGGGACACTTTTCGATTCCATCAGGAGGAACATTCATATACTCAGGCAAAGAGAGAGGAGGTCAGAGCGGCGTAGGCTTCTACCTGTCTAAAAGGACAGCTGCCTCACTATTAGGATATAATCCCATAAATGACCGCATTGTCACAATCAGACTGAAAGGAAAAAGAAAGAACATCACAATTATACAAACATATGCGCCAACAGCAGCTGCTGAAGAACAGGAAATTGAAGATTTTTACAATGAACTGCAAAATGCATTAGAGAAAGCAAATAAGCAAGATATTAGGATAATAATGGGAGATTTTTAATGCCAAAGTTGGAAACGAAAGATTAGAACATGAAAAAAGAGTGAAAGGAAGTTATGGATTGGGCCAGAGAAATGAGAGAGGAGAACGCTTGACAACATTCTGCCTAGAAAACAACCTAGTCATCACGAATACTCTTTTTATGCAACACCCTAGAAGACTATATACATGGACGTCACCGGACGGAAAAAGCAAGAACCAAATAGATTATATCTTAATACAACAAAGGTGGCGATCTTGTATCTCATCCATCAAGACGTTCCCAGGAGCAGACTGTGACTCCGACCATGAACTTCTTGCTGCAAACTTCAAGATCAAATTGAAAAAAGTCATTACAAGCGACAAAGTAATACGTTATGACACAAGCGCCATACCAGAAGAGTACAGTGTCGATATTCAGAACAAATTTGACATTCTTATGGCAGTACAGGAGGAAATGACACCAGATGAACTTGCTAATAACATCAGAGATGTATATATTACAAATGCACAGAGGTTAATTCCTAAAAGAAGCATAAAGAGACGAGACTACATCTCAGACGAAACACTGAAGTTGGTGGTAGAGAGAAGAAAAAATGAAGTCCAAAAAAGATACAGAAAATCAGGAGTTGTACAAGGAATACACAAAGCAGATTAAAAAACGAGTCAGACAAGACAAACAACAATACATAAACGACACCTGCAGGAAAATAGAGGAAATGCGCGAACAGGGATTGAGTAAGAATATGTTTTCTGAAGTAAGAACATTGAAAAACAGCAACTTTAAATCATCACCTCGAGCAATAAACGACAAGAAAGGCGACACTCTAACAGAACGTAAAGATATTCTGAACAGATGGAAGGAGTACTGTCAAGAAATGTATACGGAAATAAACAAAGCGGCAGATAACAACGTCATGAATGAAGCGGAACGTGAACCAGAACCTACCATAGAGGAAGTCCGGAATGCAATCAAACACTTAAAAAGTGGAAAATCTCCTGGTTGTGATGAAATAACAGCTGAAATGATACAGGCAGGAAGAAAAGGCAGCGCTCGTATATACCATGCATTATGCTGCAAGATCTGGCAAAGCGGAATTTGGCCCAAGGAATGGAAAAGATCAATTTACATACCCTTGCCAAAAAAGGGCAACCTGAAACTGTGCACAAACTACAGAACTATAGCTCTTATAAGCCATGCCAGCAAAATACTTTTACAAATCATAATGAAAAGGATGCAACAAAAGCTAGAAACAGAAATAAATGAAGTACAGGCGGGTTTTCGACCAGGTAGAGGCACTAGGGATCATATATTCAACATGAGGATCATCATAGAAAAGTGTAGAGAATTCAACGTTGACCTACATACTTGTTTCATTGATTACACAAAAGCTTTCGATTGTGTACAACATCAGCAGTTATGGGCTATTATGAAAAATATGGGATTTCCAAACCACCTTATACAACTCATCGCACTGCTGTACCAAGAACAACAGGCAGCCGTAAGAATAGAGGGGAAACATCAGAATGGTTTGAAGTACAGAAAGGAGTAAGACAAGGCTGTACCCTTTCCCCTTACCTGTTTAACATTTATGCCGAGAATATTATGAGAAACGTAAGAGATGACCAAGAACACACAAAGTTTGACTCATTTAACATCGGCGGGTACCAGATCCCGGAAATCAGATATGCTGACTGTCATGAAATATTCTAATCCACATATATAAATTATTAGGTAAATATGAAGCCTAACAAATAAAATTAATAAAGAGAAGAGCAATGGTAAAATGACAGTGCTGTCACAAGGAATGTACTCGAAATCCCCCTTGTTTTCTGCTTCGTCTGCAAATTGTAACGCTTTCACGTTGATATAAAAGCTTACTGTATTATTACCCGCCTTCTTCAATGAAACGTGTGCTGCATTTCTAAGAAAAACATTGAGAGACTGCGTAATGACCTAAATTAATCCTAACATTAATTATATTACGTTACCAAAACGAACGAACAGATGGACAAAAGGATAGCGAGAGGGGAGGGCTGAAAATCAGGAACGCATGCAACACGCGACGCGCGATATACAAATGCTGGCATCACGCGTGTAAGTCTACAAGCACTAACTTTTTCAGACGGACAGTGATAAAATACACTACCCTTTCCCAGAGTTAGGTTTATAAATCATAACAAACTCTTATTAGAAAAGACAACATTAGATGGGTTTACGTTTGAACACATAACAGTACCCAGACAGCACATCTTCCAAACAGGTGGTAGAAGAAATTGCATATTTTGAACGCAGCCACGTAGCTCCTTTAAATTAGTATTTTTGGGTTCCTTAGGGCTTGCTGACAAATAATATGTAAAACGTTACGCAAATAGTCCAGGAATTAATAAATTATACCCAAAATAAAATAGTGAGGCTGCCTGACAGCATGAAATCATTTCTGCTCATAAAATTTTTTTATAACGTGTTTGAAAAAAACCTTACGTTACATAAATAGCCTACCATGTAAACTCCAAATTGATTGGAGCGCAACAAATGAAAGCCTAACCACGATTGGTCAGGCTATAAATACTATCTTGGTTGTTAGGGGAGACGGGAAAAGATAACATTTTTTCAAACACTTGTCGAAACGTGGCTCATTGGCCAGTCTCGCTGATATACACACTTGGGAGCGTTAGTTCGAAACCACTTGTTTAAAATAGCTTGATAAAGCATCAGTGCGTTGAAGCCAGCATATATTTGGCTCAATAAAAGCCTGGAACATAGGCAGATGGAAATTTGTGCCAGTTTGTGCCAGAATTCATTGCTAATCAACGTATCTGTGTTATTCGTATGAATTGTGGTAAGCTTGAACCATTTAATATCTTTTAATGAAAATTGAATGTGAATTGTTGATTTATGCCTGTATATATATGTGTAGTTCAGTGGCCAACGTGAGGTAAAGCCTGTAATGCTCCAGCCTGAACAGAGGGTGTCGGAGAGAAGTAAAACGGCATGGAATGGCCAAACAGTACACTGACACCTGGATGATTGACTAGAAAGAAATAATGCTGGAAGTGCAGAGGCGTAGTGACCATTAAGGATGGTAATGCTGGTATAAAGTATTTCAGATGAAGCTGACTGTTGGCCTAACGCTCTGAACGCAATGTTTGTGATGTATTGTGATCAGTGTAAAAAGAAAATATAAATTAGTTATGAAGTAGAAGGTACATCCTTCTTGATTTCAGGGACAGTGGTCTTGATGGTACTGAGCAGCATCTGGTCAGAGATTTGCTGAATCCAGAGTCGGACAGCATACTCCTTGGTCCTTTTAGCTATCAGTGAGGTGTCTCCTGAGCCCAGAGGAGAATTCGAGCAGAGGAGTCCTTTCCTGCCGCCATCACTCAAGATAAGCAGAGTTGGCCAGCTGAGCTCAACATTATGTCCCCTCATCTTGAAATAACTTTATAAAAATACTATTCAGAGGGGAATTTACTTGTCTTAAAATCAGGAACTTTGAACATCTCAAATACTGGTCCCTAAAGACAAACTATTGAAGTCATGATGACAAATACCAACAGAGCTTGAACAAAACAAAACCAGTATTACCTCATTTTACTACTACACAACTGACACACATAGAACATTTGTAATAATATATGTCACTACAATATTCATATTAAATACATTCTGTACATAACTTGTAATTTAAATTGATTGTGCTTCCTGGTTCCCTTGTAGTTGAATCAGGACACATATTCATTCATGCCAGTAATGAATACATATTGTTATTCGAAAGTTTATCAGTGACTCTTTTAAGATATCTTTGTAGAGTGTTATATGTATGTGAGTGTCACAGTGTTGTCAAGAGTAGTGGATTAAATTAAATTGTTTATCTGTCTGTTGTTGTGACTTACACTTCATCATACACATACCCTAGACACATAACGTAGCATCACACTATTCCAGAATAATTCTGACTGAGATAAAGAGATATGTGGTAGCAAGTAAGGTTATCTATAATACACTACTCTTAATAGATATAGATACCTTCACAGCTGATCTCAGTCAGTACACTAAGTTCCCTATAAGTATTTATAACATCCCACTTCACCACATATATTGGGGTCTCGCTCTTGGGATTTTGAATCTTTAACTATTAAAAATATTGGGGGTAATTCACTTCAGGGAATATAAGAATTAAAAGGTATCCTTGGGTGGAATTAAATAAGGTTGAGCTCACGGTGCCTGTGTTGTCCATTAGATATATAGTTAGAAATTGAATTGTTGGGTAGACATTATAAAAATTTACCTGATAGACAATGGCGGACCTGGCCAAATTTCGATCTGCTGCGGTTCAGACTGCAAAAGAGTTAGGATTAGATGGGCAAGTTATGGTTGCCTATGTCACAACGGAATGTGACAAATTTATTGAACGCGAAGAAAGAAGATTAGAAAAAGAGGCCGAAAGAAAGTTAGAGGCTGAGACTAAGAGGTTGCAAGCTGAGGCTGAGACTAAGAGGTTGCAGATTGAGGCTGACAAAGAGGCTAAGAAATTGGAAGCAGAAAGAGAAGACAAAAGATTAGCTGCAGAAAGAGAAGACAGGAAATTAGCTGCAGAAAGGGAAGCAGAAGATAAAAGATTACAAAGGGAACATGAGTTACGACTAAGGGAGTTTGAGTTTCAAGGCCATGCTCCTGAAAATGGTGCCAGTCCCTTTGCCTCTGATGCTACGGTTACTCAAGGAGCCTCAACCTCAGCTATGAATTTTCATTTAGATCATTTTGTTGAGAAAGACGATGATATTGAGAGCTATATAAATAGGTATGAACTATTAGCTACCACGTATGGGTTAGAGAGAGAAAGGTGGAGCTTAAAGTTATCTCAGGGACTTCGTGGGGCAGCTTATGAAGTTTTTGCAAAAATGAGCAGAGGTGATCAGGAAAATTATGACATGCTAAAGCAGGCTCTTTTGTTAAGATATGAAAAGAATGCAGAATTTTATAGAAAAAAATTAGGAATGCTAAACTACTGTCAGGTGAAACCTATCACCAGTTCTCTGCACGAATAGAGACATACTTGGAGAAATGGACTTCTCTGGGGAAAACCCAAGATCTTAAGGAAATGGTCCTTATAGAGCAATTAAGAGAGTCCATGGCTCCAGACCTGAGAAACTTTCTCAGGGAACAAGGTGCAGAGAGGCTGGGTGAGTTGCTAAATGTTGCTGAAAGGTATCAAGCAGCTCAAGCAGAGGTAACAGGTAATAAAAAGAAACAGGTGGATAACTTTAGGGCACCACAGAACTTTAATAAATTTGATCCTAAGGATCAAAATAAAGGTAAGCACCAATTTGATAGGCCACGGTATGAAAATAAAAATAAATTCCCACAATTCGATGAAAGGAAATATGATGAAAGAAAATCTTTCAACCAAGGAAAAAGGTGGTGTAAAAATTGTCAGATGGACAATCATGACACTGACCGTTGCAGAAGGAAAGCTGTGTATATGGCAACCCTTCAGGTCAGGTCGACCTCAAGACAGGAGGAGGATATTATGTTAGATACCACTCCAGAAGAGATGAGGAAGGCACAGGCTGGGGATAAAACACTCAAGCCTTGTTTCAGAAAATTGTCAACTTGTCATACAACTCCAGGCAAGGGAGATTTTTACATGAAAAACAAGTTGATGTATAGGAAGGCCGGAACTAGATCCCATGGTCACGGACAGCTGGTTCTTCCAAAAAGATACAGGACAGAATTAATAAGGAGCCTACATGTGAAACCAGATGGGGACCATGAGAAAATAGGTACCATCATTCAAAAGGTGGCTCACAATTATTATTGGCCCAAAGCAAGATGGGACATTGAGAATTTTGTAGAAAGGTGTAGCATAGCACATGAGGGAACACACCCACAAGTGGGAACATGGATCAGGACCTGGACACGCCACGGGGCAAAATCAGGCCTGACAATAAAAGAAAAATAGATTTGATAAAGTGGACCAAATGGAATGGGAAGCCCCTTTTCACGGACAAGCTTCACTTAACTGTTTTACAATGGCCACTATGCGGAGAGTGCAAAAAGATGTCTTACCCCAGGATAAGCCGAAAATCCCTCAATCGGACTTAAACAAACTGGAGGAAGAGGATGTAGAGAGGAAATCTCTCATCAAGAATTTTAAGAGGGGAGAAAGCCCCAAAAGAAAAATTGGTAGCGGTCGTTTTGTGAATGATAATTCTGGGAGGAAAAATCATCACTATAAAGCTTCAAGTGGAAGAGACCATACCGGTGCATGGACAAATAGGTCCACACAATTAAAGGTCCATATGTAGCTTTGTTAAGAACGTGGACTGATGAAAAGGCAGAGGAAAACATTACATCTTCATACCAATATGTGAATGAGCTGACCACTCGGTTAAAAACTGGCTGGAAACTTGCCAATGAAAATTTGAAACAAGCCAGGAAGAAACATGCTGCCTATTATAACAGGAAGGCGAAAGACAGAAATTTGGCTGTGGGAGAGAAAGTACTGCTTCTTTTGCCTGGGAGTCAGAATAAGTTACAAATTGGATGGCAGGGTCCATATACAGTTCTAGAGAAGGTGTCTAGAACAAATTATAAGATAGATAAGAAGGGGAAAGAAAAAATCTATCATGTGAATCTCCTGAAGAAATATTTGGAAAGAGAACATCAGGAAGAGACACACTTGTTGACCTTGTCCATCGCCATGGAGATGAAAAAGGAACCACTTTCATCATTTGAATATCCATTACACCCCTGTGAGACAGCAGCACAGGTGAAAATCAGTACACATTTAACGAAAACTCAGAAAGAGAGAGTGCAACAGGTTCTAAATAATCATGCAGAGGTGTTAACAGACCGACCAGGGCATACAAACCTATTGGAATATGATATGAAACTCATAGACTCCACACCTGTCTGTATGAAACCATATTCGATTCCGTTTGCTAAGGAAAAAGCTTTGAAGGAAGAGATAGACTATCTATTGAAGGAAGGAATTATTTCGCACAGTGAGTCTTCGTATAGTTCCGGTGTTGTACTTTTAAGGAAGCCCTCTGGAGAACATAGACTCTGTATAGATTACAGGAGACTGAATGCTATTACAGAAGGACAGGTGGATCCATTGCCGGATACAAATCAGCTGTTTGCCAGACTAAATAAAGCTAAATATTTCTCAAAAGTGGATCTGAGTAAAGGATACTATCAGATTCCAGTAAAGCCTGAGGTTAGACCATACCTAGCTTTTAGTACCTCAGAAGGACACTATGAGTTTAATAGATTGCCATTTGGATTGAAGAATGCCCTAGTGTCTTCTCTAGAATGATGAGAAAATTATTGGATCCTCTGAATAATCCCTGTATAACAAATTTTATGGATGATATCCTTATAGCAACAGAAACATTTGAGGAACACATTGACTCTCTGAACATGCTGTTTGATCGACTTAGGGAGGCAAATTTAACAGCCCGACCAACCAAATGTTGCGTTGGATGTAAAGAATTGGAATTTTTGGGACACACAGTTTATCAGGGAAACATGACCCCTGACCCAAAGAATTTAGAGAAACTACAGAAAGCCCCGAGACCACAAACCAAGAAGGACGTGAGATCCTTTGTCTCATTATGTGGTTTCTACCAGAAGTATATCAAAAACTTTAATTCCATATGTGCACCTTTAACGGAATTGACACGTAAAGGACTTCCAGATCGCATTACATGGACACCACAATGTGAAATGACTTACCAAGAATTGAAGGAAAAGCTCACAAGTAAACCCATTTTGAAATTACCTGACTTAAGTCAAGAATTCATAGTAAGGACGGATGCAAGTAATATTGGGTTAGGTGCAACTTTACTACAGAAATCAGATGCATTGGATGGGGAATTAAGCCCAGTGGCATATGCTAGCAGAAAGTTGAATAAAGCTGAAATCAACTACTCAACTAGCGAAAAAGAATGTCTTGCAGTAATATGGGCAATAAAGAAATTCAATATTTATCTATATGGGAAGGCATTTAAGTTGCAAACTGACCACAAACCTTTATCGTTTTTAGCACAGGCTAAGCATGAGAACTCTAGGTTACTCCGATGGTCTTTGCTTCTGGCTCCATATAATTTTAGCATTGAATATATATCTGGAAAAACCAATCTGGGAGCGGATTTTTTAAGCCGCCATCCGTGTGATGAGAATCACCGTAAACCCCAGAAATAATAATAAATTTCTCTATGTGTATATAGAATAAAGGACTGACATATAATGTCTGTTTTAAGAGGGGAGGTGTCATGAAATATTCTAATCCACATATATAAATTATTAGGTAAATATGAAGCCTAACAAATAAAATTAATAAAGAGAAGAGCAATGGTAAAATGACAGTGCTGTCACAAGAATGTACTCGAAATCCCCCTTGTTTTCTGCTTCGTCTGCAAATTGTAACGCTTTCACGTTGATATAAAAGCTTACTGTATTATTACCCGCCTTCTTCAATGAAACGTGTGCTGCATTTCTAAGAAAAACATTGAGAGACTGCGTAATGACCTAAATTAATCCTAACATTAATTATATTACGTTACCAAAACGAACGAACAGATGGACAAAAGGATAGCGAGAGGGGAGGGCTGAAAATCAGGAACGCATGCAACACGCGACGCGCGATATACAAATGCTGGCATCACGCGTGTAAGTCTACAAGCACTAACTTTTTCAGACGGACAGTGATAAAATACACTACCCTTTCCCAGAGTTAGGTTTATAAATCATAACAAACTCTTATTAGAAAAGACAACATTAGATGGGTTTACGTTTGAACACATAACAGTACCCAGACAGCACATCTTCCAAACAGGAGGTAGAAGAAATTGCATATTTTGAACGCAGCCACGTAGCTCCTTTAAATTAGTATTTTTGGGTTCCTTAGGGCTTGCTGACAAATAATATGTAAAACGTTACGCAAATAGTCCAGGAATTAATAAATTATACCCAAAATAAAATAGTGAGGCTGCCTGACAGCATGAAATCATTTCTGCTCATAAGATTTTTTTTTAACGTGTTTGAAAAAAATTTACGTTACATAAATAGCCTACCATGTAAACTCCAAATTGATTGGAGCGCAACAAATGAAAGCCTAACCACGATTGGTCGGGCTATAAATACTATCTTGGTTGTTAGGGGAGACGGGAAAAGATAACATTTTTTCAAACACTTGTCGAAACGTGGCTCATTGGCCAGTCTCGCTGATATACACACTTGGGAGCGTTAGTTCGAAACCACTTGTTTAAAATAGCTTGATAAAGCATCAGTGCGTTGAAGCCAGCATATATTTGGCTCAATAAAAGCCTGGAACATAGGCAGATGGAAGTTTGTGCCAGTTTGTGCCAGAATTCATTGCTAATCAACGTATCTGTGTTATTCGTATGAATTGTGGTAAGCTTGAACCATTTAATATCTTTTAATGAAAATTGAATGTGAATTGTTGATTTATGCCTGTATATATATGTGTAGTTCAGTGGCAAACGTGAGGTAAAGCCTGTAATGCTCCAGCCTGAACAGAGGGTGTCGGAGAGAAGTAAAACGGCATGGAATGGCCAAACAGTACACTGACACCTGGATGATTGACTAGAAAGAAATAATGCTGGAAGTGCAGAGGCGTAGTGACCATTAAGGATGGTAATGCTGGTATAAAGTATTTCAGATGAAGCTGACTGTTGGCCTAACGCTCTGAACGCAATGTTTGTGATGTATTGTGATCAGTGTAAAAAGAAAATATAAATTAGTTATGTAGTAGAAGGTACATCCTTCTTGATTTCAGGGACAGTGGTCTTGATGGTACTGAGCAGCATCTGGTCAGAGATTTGCTGAATCCAGAGTCGGACAGCATACTCCTTGGTCCTTTTAGCTATCAGTGAGGTGTCTCCTGAGCCCAGAGGAGAATTCGAGCAGAGGAGTCCTTTCCTGCCGCCATCACTCAAGATAAGCAGAGTTGGCCAGCTGAGCTCAACATTATGTCCCCTCATCTTGAAATAACTTTATAAAAAATACTATTCAGAGGGGAATTTACTTGTCTTAAAATCAGGAACTTTGAACATCTCAAATACTGGTCCCTAAAGACAAACTATTGAAGTCATGATGACAAATACCAACAGAGCTTGAACAAAACAAAACCAGTATTACCTCATTTTACTACTACACAACTGACACAATTTAAATTGATTGTGCTTCCTGGTTCCCTTGTAGTTGAATCAGGACACATATTCATTCATGCCAGTAATGAATACATATTGTTATTCGAAAGTTTATCAGTGACTCTTTTAAGATATCTTTGTAGAGTGTTATATGTATGTGAGTGTCACAGTGTTGTCAAGAGTAGTGGATTAAATTAAATTGTTTATCTGTCTGTTGTTGTGACTTACACTTCATCATACACATACCCTAGACACATAACGTAGCATCACACTATTCCAGAATAATTCTGACTGAGATAAAGAGATATGTGGTAGCAAGTAAGGTTATCTATAATACCACCAAAAAACACAGCGAGGCCCAGAATCTATACCTAAACACCAAGAAGACCAAAGTATTGACAACAGACAAAGTAAAGACCAAACCAGAAATTGAAATTGATAACGAAGAACTGGAAAGTGTCAATGAATTCGAATACTTAGGATCAATCATTAACAGCTCTGGCGACTGTGCAGTAGAAATTAAAAGAAGACTTGCAATTGCTTCACATAAGCTAATACAGATGAAAAACCTATGGCAAGGCACAAGCAAAGAAACAAAGTTACAACTGATCAGAGCATGTATATTCACAGTAGCAACATACGGCTGCGAGACTTGGACACTCAATAAAACAGTTGCAAAAAAGATTACATCATTCGAAATGAAATGCTACAGAAGGATGTTGAGAATACCCTGGACAGAAAAAAAGACCAACAGAGAAGTACTGCACTCACTAAATGTACAGGAACATTGGCTCCTAAATACCATCGCAATAAGGAAGCTGAAATTTTTCGGTCATATAAAAAGACATAATAGTCTGGAAAAAACAGTGATGGAAGGCATGGTCCCTGGAAAAAGGGGAAGGGGTCGACCTAGACGACGGTGGACCCAGGACATCACAGAGAGTCTGAACTTGTCTTTGGCTGATGCAGGTCGACTTGCCCAGAATCGTGATGCGTTCAGAGCAGCTGTAATGGAGACAACGTTCTGGAAAGAATACGTCACATGATGATGAGATAGATAGATAGATAGATAGATAGATAGATAGATAGATAGATAGATAGATAGATAGATAGATAGATAGATAGATAGATAGATAGATAGATACGTAGATAGAAAGATAGATTGAATAGTACAGATAGAATTGAATAGAAAGATATATAGATAGATAGATAAATGGATAAGTAGATAGACAGACAGATAGACCGTTAGAAAAATACACAGATAGATAGATAGATAGATAGATAGATAGATAGATAGATAGATAGATAGATAGATAGATAGATAAAATAGTACAGATAGAATGAATAGATAGATAGAATAGTACAGAAAGAGTAGAATAGATAGATATATAGATACATGGATACATACATAGATAGATAGATAAAATAGTACAGATAGAATGAATAGATAGATAGATAGAATAGTACAGATAGAATAGAATAGGTAGATAGATAAATGGATAAGTAGATAGACAGATAGACCGTTAGAAAAATACACAGATAGATAAACCAATTGACAGATAGATAGACAGATAGATAGATATATAGATAGATAGTAGGATAGATAGATGGATAGATAGATAGTTACAAAGATATATGTATAGATGAATATATGGCTATATAGATGGGTTAGATAAATAAATAGATAGATAGACAGAATGACAGATAATTAGTTAGATATATTGTGACGTACGTCTAAGTATGATAAATGAATTTCCCTGACTCGATGCATTATAACAGAATATCGGCCTCTCATAACTTTAGAACCCCTGATCATCTATTGTAACTTTAACCCGCATGCAGCATTTCCACGAGAATTTTACACGCTGGATCATTAATATGTAGCTTGCTATCTTCTGTGAACTTTTGAGATCACATGGCCTTTGATGGGAGGTTAAATCACGCCCTCAACCATCTCTGAGAACGATTTATAGCAATCTTTTCCTTAACGCCGGCCCAAAAGAGGACGTGGCCAGAGACTCACTCCTGTTTCTAGAGCAATTAACAGCAGTTCAATTTCTTACCTGGCTGTCACCCCGCCTGGTGGGAGTTGCCAAAGCTCTCAGAACAGCGGCACCATCAAAGACAGGCTGATCTTCAGAATTCAACGTGGGGCGGTATACGATCTAAAGAAATCAGGGAACTCTCAGCTAACGTTGTTAGCTTCTCGAGAAATTTTCGCACCCTTATGCGAGCAGCCTGAGACGAAGAAAATCGGTAGACCGGGGGAAACGGAGGAATCGCAGCGGTTAACACGACGGCGAGGTACCTCGGATTCTGCTCGACTTCAAGAAAGGAGTGAAAATTCATCACGTCCCATTTAAGTTACATTCGAGATGTATAAATAAAGAACTCCGAAAACTGCATTTTATCGTTCGTTCTGACAGAATCCTAGTTGCACTAGCATATAGCCTAGTCGGATTCCTGCTAGATTTCATCTACCTTCGTTGACTATTGGAGTGTATTCTTTCTGCGCAGACGGTAATTTATACATTAGCTTCGAGTGATCAGTGGTCTAGTTATTTCACTGGATTGTGGTGTAAATTTAACCTTATTAAATAAACCCATTTTCAAAGTTCTAGTGCAAACTAAATGTTACATCTAAAAGTATTTCCTAATACAATTAACGCGTAAATTAATTTTGCAGACGTTAAAGAGAATTATAACCAGTAAATCCAGTTTAGTTCTGTATAGATAGATGTGCTTTTAATTATTTTAACTCACGGGGAGTTTTCCTGATTTGTTAATTGACGACGCTAATAAAGTAAATAGGCTAACTGTAATTTATCGCGCGTCAGATTATAATATGATTTGTAATGCATTTCTTGTTTTGATTATCTTTCATTCAGAACGATCATTCAACCTGCATCCCAGCAATTATTAATTATATACAGAGTTCTGCCAACTCAATTCGATAACTCCAGTAACATATGAACCTTTTTAAAGCTAAACTTGTGGCGACCTGTAATGGGCCCCGCTCCTCTGAATTTAACTGAGAATAAAGCCACCCAAGAAACACTTTTAAAATACTAGTTCATATAGGCTAGTCCTTAAAGTAAACTGGAAGCAGAAAATATTTTATTCACTGCCCTATTTGTGAAGAAAAACATAGATCTACCTGAACACTGTCTGTCAAGTATATTCAGTGGATTTTACCCACCCCCGAAGAACTTACCTCAGTGTTTTTAACTTGTGACAGTACGGAAAAAGAAAGTTATCTCCACCAGCTGTGCCAATTTTAGGAACCACACCATACCTCACGCTTAGCCAAATGCCTGTGCCATTCATTAGGAACTTTATCTAAACCAACAGTAGCCTTTACGCTTCACCGTCTGGCGATTTTTTGAGACTATTTTGTTACCTCGTTAAATCTGGGGCCTGACACGGAAGAAATAAGAAGACCAGTACATTATTCCCCGGTATAAGCTGCTGTGGTAAATAATTCCTAGAGTGACAGAATTCACCATTTTGGTAAGTCTGCGTGTGTGTTTGTGGGATGACCAGCCCTAGTGTGTTTTTTTTTGAATGAAAGGAGATTTAATCTTTTCTTTACCCTTTTAATTAGTTCGACCTAGTATTAAGGTGCATTATATTCCTTGTACGGGATTTCTCCTAGCGGGATTGTGTAACTGTGTTCATTCCCCCCTCCCGTAAAATTTGTTGATTAAAGGGAGACATTTGAGACCCTAGCTTTTCCTCTACCCCCCCCCCTTTATTGTAAACCCTTGCCTCAGAGTAATAAATTTACCAGTGGGTTAAATTGCCTATCTCTGATCACCCCCCCCCCCCTCCCCTTTTCTTGTCTTTTGGACCGGGTCTTGTCTGTTAGTAAATACAAACGGGAAACGGTGGATGGGATATTTCTCCTCAAACCCCCCTCTTCCCTTATCATATTTGTATTCTGTAACCTTTGATTTTTGACTGTAAATGTATAATTATTTGTGACTGCTTTATGATAATAAAGGTATTAATCTTTATTTGTGTTGGTTGTCGGCTGGCCCAAAAACTCCAAACATTTCCATCTGTGTAGGCTGTATTCATGTACGTTGTGCGACAGAATCACCAAATCGGTGAGTGCGCCTGCGCGACTGGAACTGACAAACAATTGTTTGTTCAGAAGAGAGATAGGAATAGTCTGTGAGAAACAGATATTGTCGTAATAAGAGACTGTCCTTACTCTTCCCAGCGCTTGTGAATCTACTGCCTCATTCTCCTAAATCATTATTCTCACAGAGCCTTCAATATTACTCTACACTCTAAAGGGACCAATATCCATCAACATCCTCTCAGATAAAAATTACGACAATATATGGTTAGCTCGTTCGAGATTCTGAATCTAGTTAAAATAGAGTGTGGTTGATTGTCTTTGTGAAGTAGGGTATAATCTTTAAAAGTAATTACTTCCCCTAGACCAAGCCGTTCAGTATTTGGGCCGACCATACAATAATTATAACAGGTTTGTTTTTCCACAGGAGCAGGCAGTTAGTGATAATAAAAGATTTGTCACCTTTGTATTCTCTGGCAGAGGGAACTGAAATTTTTTGGTTATATAATTGCTGGGACTGCGTGATTGTTTTACAATCACTAAAGGTTTTGAAGCGTTTGAGTTGAGCTAAGCTAAAGACGGATTGTTCTGATTTTTTAAAAATTAAGTTAACTACGTCTCATCTCAAAATTGTCTTCAGGGACGGAGTTTGTTGTTAGAGAATTAACATTTTCTGGAAATTTTTTTTTTTTTTTCTTTTAAATTGTTTTAATATAAATATTTCTCTACTGTTAGTAATAGTAGATTTTTTCTAGTGTAACTTACTAATTTAATTGGCATAGTTGCTTGCGTTAAAAGTCTTAAGTGACAATAATAGCGGCGATAAGTTAACACACGAGGTCATTAAGTAAATTGTTTTTTACTTTCGTTTTTTCTCGTAGCGGCTTTGAATTTTTTTCCCTTCTTGTTCTTTCGTACTATTCTCTAGTCATACTGCATCTTATTCTTTAACAATGGCAGAGAGGATACAGATGAGATCCATCCTGAGGCTGGAAGCGAAAGAGGCAGGCTTAGACGCAGAAGCGGCGAATCTGTTTATCAACCAGGAATTGGAAATATATGACGCGCAGCAACAAAGAGCAGAAGCAGAGAGGAAGGAAGAGAAACAGAGAGCAGAAGCTGAGAGGAAGGAAGAAAAAGAGAGAGAAGAGAGGGCAGAAGCTAGGAAGAAAGAAGCGGACGATCGTCAATTGGAGCAGAAGAAAATTGAGGCAGAGATGGAAGCTCGCAGGGAAAGAGAGAGAGAGAGCGAGAAAGACAACATGAACTGGCGCTTAAGGCTTTAGAGAGTCGGGGCGCCTCTACTCCGAATAACAGAGAGCCGTCTTCGCCCCAGTCTCAGTCAATGGACCTCTCCAGCACTCATTCTGCCCAATTAGCGGCGATGTCTTTTGCTTTAGAATCTTTTCCTAGCCCTAATGAAAAAATTGACAGCTACCTAGAAAAATTCGAAAGGCTCGCGAATCTGTATGGGTTAGAGAGTTCCCGCTGGGCACTTAAGCTCTCAACGTCACTAAAAGCTAATGCTTATAACGTGTACACGAAGCTGGGAACCAACCAACATGATTACGACATGCTGAAAAAGGCCTTGCTAGAACGGTTTGAGATGATCGCCCGAAAATTCCTGCAAATGTTCAGGAACAGCCGAAAAGAGAGCACGGAAACATTCCCACAATTCTCTTCACGTCTCACGGGCTATTTGACAAAGTGCATTGAATTATCTGACCTACCTCTTACATATGAGGGACTACTTGAACTTGTTCTTGTGGAACAGATAAAGGCAACTTTGTCAAACGAAACCCGTAGATTTTTGGCTGAACAGGGCGCAGTCAGGCTTGAGGACATCCTCAATAAGGCAGAACGCTATACCAATGCAATGGCCGAACTTCCCAGCACTAAACGTAAACCCACAGATGAGCCATCTCGAAAACAAAATCTAGAGCAGTCATCCTATTCTTCTAATTCCTCTCAGAATTATAACCAACGAGAAAATAACAACCAGAGACCTCCCCAGGAAAAATCAAAATTCTACAAAACCCGATACCCCCCCCCCCCCCAACAACAATTCTGATCAACCCACCAAGCCTACGTGGCAGCGCGGCCACCAGGGTCAAGGAATAGGAAAGACCCCTACACCAGGAACGTCTGATCAGGGCAAACAAACCGGTCCAAACCGCGTTGGATGTTTGCATACAGCCTCGAAAGGTAGAGTCAATGTCAGTGATTCTCAACCTGAGGGGGACCGACCCTCAACTCGAGGAACTGTAATTTTGAATGGTACCTCAACCACTTGTCTCTTTGACACTGGATTAAGTTTTAGTTGTATTGTTGCTAGACACCTAGTCAAACCAGGTCAGGAGACAGAGGAAACCGTCAAACTTAGTGGAGTTTTTAAGAGTGATGCGCCCAGGACGCTGCCTATCGCACTGGTAGAAATACACTCTGACTTTGTCAGAGGTGTTATTAAAGCGGCCATAATGGATGATCCGATCTACCCAGTTATCCTGGGATGTAGATATGTGTTTATTGGGAGACCAAAGGAGCCGATTGTGGCAGCGGCAACCACAAGAGGGCAAGCCAAGAAGGAGAAGGAGCCTGCGCCTAATTTGTTGCCGAATGAACTGAAGGAGGCGCAACAAAAGGACCCTACTCTGGAGCCCTGCTTTAGAAAACTGCCCATGGCTAAGGACCCCAGACACAACGGAGACATCTTTTCTAAAGATGGCGTATTGTATCGTAGAACGGGCAACCCGGACACGGGGAATAACCAGCTCCTAGTACCGACGCAGTACCGAAGCCAGATCTTAGAGATGGGGCACTCTCTTCCCTTTAGCGGACATATGGGACAAAACGCCACTATTCAGCGAATAAAAAACCACTATTGGTGGCCAGGAATGAACTCTGACATTATCAGGTACGTGAAATCCTGCGCCCAGTGCCAACGGGTAGCACCCAAGCACTTGACACCCCCCAGTACCCATGGGGCAAATGCCAATAGTGGGTACTCCATTTGAACGGGTTGCTGTCGACATCATTGGACCCCTGGAAAGGACCAAAAGAAAGCACAGGTTCATCCTGACTTTAGTCGACACTTGCACAATGTGGGCCGAAGCTGTACCGCTAACATGCATAGATTCCAAGCATGTCGCAGAAGCCCTCGTGCAAATCTTTACACGGTTGGGATTCCCTCAACAAGTTTTGACGGACAATGGACCCCAATTCCGTAGCCTGTTAATGGAGGAGATCTTTAAGATCTTGAGGGCCAAACATATCCACACAAGTCCCTATCATCCGGCCGGAAATGGGCTCGTGGAACGTTTTAACGGTACCCTCACCACCATGTTACGTAAGCTGGGTCAGGAGAAACCGGAAGACTGGGACCTATATATATCGGCTGCCTTATTCGCCTACCGAGAGGTTCCCCAAGCGTCTACGGGATTCCCGCCTGCTACACTTTTATTTGGCAGACCTATTAAGGGGCCACTAGAAGCCTTACTTCGGTCCCTGACTGACCAAAAGGCTGACGAGACAGTCGTCTCTGCAAGCAAATATGTATCTGAGCTCAAGGAAAGGTTAAAGCTAGGATGGGATCTAGCCAACACCAACCTTAAGAAAGCCCGCGCTAAACATACTAAAAGATACAACAAAGCTGCAAAAGAGAGAGAACTACAACCAGGGGAGAAAGTTTTGTTGCTACTTCCAACCGGAAACAATAAACTTCGCATCGGATGGCAAGGGCCGTTTACCGTCCTTAAAAAGATCTCACGTACTAATTACAAGATCTCCATTAAAGGAAAGGAGAAGGTCTTCCACATAAATCTGCTCAAGAAATATCTGGAAAGACCAGTGCCATCCTCCGAGCATCTCCTGGCTGTCGCCATAGCAACGGAAGACGAGGAAGATGATGATGGTTGCATGGAGTACCCATTGCAACCCACAGAATCCTTTAAAGATGTCAAGTTCGGCGACAATCTCTCACCAGAACAACAAACAGAAACCAGGGCGCTACTGAAGCAGTACAGTGCAGTCTTAACGGATGTACCTGGTCGAACAAATCTCATCGAATTCGACATGAAATTAGCAAACGAGACCCCTGTTCAAACCAGAGTATACCCCATTCCGTACGCCAAAGCTGATGCACTTTGCGGAGAAATAGACAAGCTACGTCAGGCAGGAATTATCAGCGAGTCTACATCTCCTTACAGTTCGAGTGTAGTGCTGTTGCAGAAGCCCAATAAGGAAGTTCGGCTGTGTATTGATTACCGGTTGCTAAACGCTGTAACGGAATTCCAGCCCGAACCGCTCCAAACTGCTTCTGAGTTGTTCACCAAGCTCAGCAAGGCAACAATTTTCTCCAAGATTGACCTCAGTAAAGGTTATTATCAAATACCAGTCAAGGAGGAAGTTAAACCTTTGCTAGCTTTCAGCACTAGTGAAGGACATTACACATTTAATGTGATGCCGTTCGGATTGCATAACGCACCAGGAGTGTTCACCAGGATGATGAGGAAGCTTCTAGAACCTTTGCAAAGTCCCCACATCCATAATTTCATGGACGACATCTTAATTGCATCGGAATCCTACGAAGAACATATTGCTACCGTCGCTATGCTCCTTAGGAGACTACAGGAAACTGGTCTCACAGCCAGACTTAGCAAATGTCTCATCGCATTTGAAAAGCTGGACTTCCTGGGGCACACTATTTCTCACGGCTGTAGTTGGCCTATTAAGAAGAACGTGGAGAAAATAGTGGCAGCAAAAAGACCCCGAACAAAGAAAGACATCAGGTCATTCTTATCACTATGTGCTTACTATCAGAAATACATCCAGAACTTCAACGGACTGACAGCACCTCTGACTGACCTCACCAAGAAAGGTTGTCCTGATAAGGTCATGTGGAATCAAAAGTGCGAACATGCATACAGCACTTTGAAAGGACAGTTGGCGGCATAACCCATCCTAAGGTTACCTGACCTTAAGAAACCTTTCGTACTGAGAGTTGACGCGTCAGGTCAATACATCGGGTCAACATTGCTGCAATTCGAGGACAGTGACCCGAACCTGCTATTCCCAGTTGCTTACGGCAGTCAGAAACTGAATAAAGCGGAACGCAACTACAGTGTCATTGAAAGAGAATGTCTCGCTCTGATTCATGGCATCAGACGCCATCATGAGTTTCTGTATGGTACTTCTTTCACGGTGCAAACAGACCATGCTCCATTAGCTTTCCTGGGTGCCAATAAGGAATTCAACGCAAGGATAATGCGTTGGGCCTTGCTATTGAGTGTTTATTCCTTCAAAGTGGAACATATTCCAGGAAAACAGAATGTCGGAGCTGACTTCTTGAGTAGAAACTGGACCATGGAGGAAGAGGAGAAAATCGACGATGCCAATCATCCAAAAGCTACCGATCAGGGCAGCTTCATTGTCATAAATAAAACATGAAAACGAGTTTCCATGTCTCAAAAGTGGGGACGACTGTGACGTACGTCTAAGTATGACAAATGAATTTCCCTGACTCGATGCATTATAACAGAATATCGGCCTCTCATAACTTTAGAACCCCTGATCATCTATTGTAACTTTAACCCGCATGCAGCATTTCCACGAGAATTTTACACGCTGGATCATTAATATGTAGCTTGCTATCTTCTGTGAACTTTTGAGATCGCATGGCCTTTGATGGGAGGTTAAATCACGCCCTCAACCATCTCTGAGAACGATTTATAGCAATCTTTTCCTTAACGCCGGCCCAAAAGAGGACGTGGCCAGAGACTCACTCCTGTTTCTAGAGCAATTAACAGCAGTTCAATTTCTTACCTGGCTGTCACCCCGCCTGGTGGGAGTTGCCAAAGCTCTCAGAACAGCGGCACCATCAAAGACAGGCTGATCTTCAGAATTCAACGTGGGGCGGTATACGATCTAAAGAAATCAGGGAACTCTCAGCTAACGTTGTTAGCTTCTCGAGAAATTTTCGCACCCTTATGCGAGCAGCCTGAGACGAAGAAAATCGGTAGACCGGGGGAAACGGAGGAATCGCAGCGGTTAACACAACGGCGAGGTACCTCGGATTCTGCTCGACTTCAAGAAAGGTGTGAAAATTCATCACGTCCCATTTAAGTTACATTCGAGATGTATAAATAAAGAACTCCGAAAACTGCATTTTATAGTTCGTTCTGACAGAATCCTAGTTGCACTAGCATATAGCCTAGTCGGATTCCTGCTAGATTTCATCTACCTTCGTTGACTATTGGAGTGTATTCTTTCTGCGCAGACGGTAATTTATACATTAGCTTCGAGTGATCAGTGGTCTAATTATTTCACTGGATTGTGGTGTAAATTTAACCTTATTAAATAAACCCATTTTCAAAGTTCTAGTGCAAACTAAATGTTACATCTAAAAGTATTTCCTAATACAATTAACGCGTAAATTAATTTTGCAGACGTTAAAGAGAATTATAACCAGTAAATCCAGTTTAGTTCTGTATAGATAGATGTGCTTTTAATTATTTTAACTCACGGGGAGTTTTCCTGATTTGTTAATTGATGACGCTAATAAAGTAAATAGGCTAACTGTAATTTATCGCGCGTCAGATTATAATATGATTTGTAATGCATTTCTTGTTTTGATTATCTTTCATTCAGAACGATCATTCAACCTGCATCCCAGCAATTATTAATTATATACAGAGTTCTGCCAACTCAATTCGATAACTCCAGTAACATATGAACCTTTTTAAAGCTAAACTTGTGGCGACCTGTAATGGGCCCCGCTCCTCTGAATTTAACTGAGAATAAAGCCACCCAAGAAACACTTTTAAAATACTAGTTCATATAGGCTAGTCCTTAAAGTAAACTGGAAGCAGAACATATTTTATTCACTGCCCTATTTGTGAAGAAAAACATAGATCTACCTGAACACTGTCTGTCAAGTATATTCAGTGGATTTTACCCACCCCCGAAGAAGAACTTCTTCTTCTTCTTCCATCCTTAGCCACCAACCGGCAAAGCAGTGTGTGGCCAGTACGCCTAGTGGCGTCTTAGGGCAATAACAAATTGATCAATCTATTGCTGTTTCCACCACGCCTAGTGGCGTCTTTGTGGAACAAAAACAGACCAAACAATCTATCATTGTTTCCGTAATCAGATTGGTTGGCAAGCAGGTGATCAGCCCACTGGCCAAAAGAAGAACTTACCTCAGTGTTTTTAACTTGTGACAGTACGGAAAAAGAAAGTTATCTCCACCAGCTGTGCCAATTTTAGGAACCACACCATACCTCACGCTTAGCCAAATGCCTGTGCCATTCATTAGGAACTTTATCTAAACCAACAGTAGCCTTTACGCTTCACCGTCTGGCGATTTTTTGAGACTATTTTGTTACCTCGTTAAATCTGGGGCCTGACACGGAAGAAATAAGAAGACCAGTACATTATTCCACGGTATAAGCTGCTGTGGTAAATAATTCCTTCTTCTTCTTCTTCTTCCGTCCTTAGCCACCGACCGTCAAAGCAGTCAGTGGCCATTACGCCTAGTGGCGTCTTAGGGCAACAGCAGATAGGTTTTCTTTGCCACTGTTTCCCATCACGCCTAGTGGCGTCTTTAGGGCAACGGCAAATCAACCCATTTGCTGTTGTTTCCGTAATCGAAGTGACTAGCAAACGGGTGATCAGCCCGTTGTGTAAATAATTCCTAGAGTGACATAATTCACCATTTTGGTAAGTCTGCGTGTGTGTTTGTGGGATGGCCAGCCCTAGTGTGTTTTTTTTAATGAAAGGAGATTTAATCTTTTCTTTACCCTTTTAATTAGTTCGACCTAGTATTAAGGTGCATTATATTCCTTGTACGGGATTTCTCCTAGCGGGATTGTGTAACTGTGTTCATTCCCCCCTCCCGTAAAATTTGTTGATTAAAGGGAGACATTTGAGACCCTAGCTTTTCCTCTACCCCCCCCCCCCCTTTATTGTAAACCCTTGCCTCAGAGTAATAAATTTACCAGTGGGTTAAATTGCCTATCTCTGATCACCCCCCCCCCTCCCCTTTTCTTGTCTTTTGGACCGGGTCTTGTCTGTTAGTAAATACAAACGGGAAACGGTGGATGGGATATTTCTCCTCAAACCCCCCTCTTCCCTTATCATATTTGTATTCTGTAACCTTTGATTTTTGACTGTAAATGTATAATTATTTGTGACTGCTTTATGATAATAAAGGTATTAATCTTTATTTGTGTTGGTTGTCGGCTGGCCCAAAAACTCGAAACATTTCCACCTGTGTAGGCTGTATTCCTGTACGTTGTGCGACAGAATCACCAAATCGGTGAGTGCGCCTGAGCGACTGGAACTGACAAACAATTGTTTGTTAAGAAGAGAGATAGGAATAGTCTGTGAGAAACAGATATTGTCGTAATAAGAGACTGTCCTTGCTCTTCCCAGCGCTTGTGAATCTACTGCCTCATTCTCCTAAATCCTTATTCTCACAGAGCCTTCAATATTACTCTACACTCTAAAGGGACCAATATCCATCAGCACCCTCTCAGATAAAAATTACGACATATATAGACAGATAGGTGGAAAGATAAATAGATATGAAGATAGATAGATAAATAGACAGACAGATAGATAGATATATAGATGGCTATATCGATATATAAATGGATTGATGGATTAGATAAATAGATAGATAGATAGATAGATAGATAGATAGATAGATAGATAGATAGATAGATAGATAGATAGATAGATAGATAGATAGATAGATAGATAGATAGATAGATAGATAGATGGACAGACTAACAGATAATTAGATAGATAGATCGAAAGACAGATAGATAGACACAGAGGCAGATAGGTAGATAGATAAATATATAGATAGAATAGTACAGATATAATAGATAGATAGAAAAGTACAGATAGAATAGAATAGATAGATAAATGCATAAGTAGATAGACAGATAGATAGACCGTTAGAAAAATACAGATAGAAAGACCAATAGACAGATAGATAGATAGATAGATAGATAGATAGATAGATAGATAGATAGATAGATAGATAGATAGATAGATAGATAGATAGATAGATAGATAGATAGATAGATAGATAGATAGATAGATAGATAGATAGATAGATGCATATATGGCTATATAGATAGACAGCTGGGTTAGATAAATAACTAGATAGACAGAATGACAGACAGACAGATAATTAGATAGAAAGATAGGTGGAAAGATAAATAGATAAGAACATAGATAGATATTTAGAATCATAGAAAGATAAATTATTAAGATAAATTGATAGATAAATAGATAGATAGATAGATAGATAGATAGATAGATAGATAGATAGATAGATAGATAGATAGATAGATAGATAGATAGATAGATAGATAGACTAACAGGCGGACAGATATGTAGATAGATAAATAGAATAGTACAGATATAATAGATAGAATAGTACAGATAGATAGATACATAGATAGAAAGATACATAGATAGAAAGATATATAGATAGATATTTAGAAAGATATTTAGAAACAGATAGATAGATAGATAGATAGATAGATAGATAGATAGATAGATAGATAGATAGATAGATAGATAGATAGATAGATAGATAGATAGACTTAAATCATCAAATGCAATATTTTTATCAATTAAATATTGCTTAGAAACTGGCACACTTTCCCATGCTGAAAAAAAACAAAAACAACTGATGTACATGCATTTATTATTCTCAAGAAACAAACTATCAAGTCTATCTCATCCTTTTTTTAATAAGCATATTGAGAATCTTGAAGGACATAGATTCTTGACACCAGCGCTGCATAAGGATGTCAATCACAGTTTAGAACTTAACGACTTAACTACATTCTTTTGCAATTCCTTCCAAATGTACTTGGAAAATACTCATTAAATAATTTACTTGCATATGATATAAGGCACGTTCAATCTTCGAGGGTTGGGGGGGGGGGGGGGGGGGGGGGGCGCTCAAACTTAAGGTGAAACAGAGCGCAAATCCGGTGAAAAGAGGACAGATGGTCATCATAGTTTGAATACTAATAATCTTCCTCTACGAGCAGTGGTTACTATTGTTTTTATTTTTTGAGCAGTTTCCCCAACCAGGCGAAGTTGTTGCAATAAAAATAATATTTGTTAGCTACTGCCAAAAGAACTTCCTCGACATATGGCTAAACTTTGTGCCCCGGCAACTCACAATTCTTCTTGCCTTTATGAGCAAGCCTAATAATGTATGTTCGAATGGAGTTAATAAATAGAATTGTATATGTTTGAATGCACGCGATCAGTTGATCAATCGCTCAATCGAACAGATAGAGTTTATGATGTGTCGGCTTAGTTAAGGATGAGAGAAGATAAGAAGCTTAAAGTCGAGAAACCAACAGAATGTCTGGTTTTTATGAAACTTATCTTGCTGACGAACATTGCATATGTATATCTTGTAATAAGAGTGTTGTTTCGTTATTCCGAGACATTATAGACACAGTGTCCGTCGGTTATATAAGTAGCGTACTAAAGGGGGGTGCGAGGGGGGTGGTCCGCCCCGGGTGACAGCCAGTAAGGGGGTGCCATATTAATATAGTAAAGGTAAAGGTAAAGGAACCCGTTACACGCCCATTGAGGCATATTGGGAATATGGTGTTAGGCCCATATTATCTTGACCGTCGGCACACGAGGGGTGATGTGGTCGGCATCACGCCGGCCGCCTTAACCTTCCCAGAGTAGCTCTGGTACCCATTTGGGGCTGGGTCGACCCAGGAGCCGTTTGTGGCCTAAAAATTTTCCGCCTCATCTGGGGATCGAACCATAGACCACTGCGCTAGGAAGCCAGTGCACTAACCACTATGCTACCGCGGCTCCATATTAATATAGTACTTACGTTAAAATGTTACTTACTAGTGTGTTTCTTTACTGGGGGAGGGGGTGTCAAAGGTAAAATCCGCCCCGGGCGCCAAGAACTGTAGGGACAACTCTGATAAGTACCCATGTCCAAATATAATACACCTTGTCTGACAACAGCGTAGGTATAAAGTTGCGGAAGGCACGAATATAATGACTGTATAAGACATTGTCACAGCACTACCCATTTATAAAATCAACATAATCTATAGCAGGTTTTCTTAACCTATGGTTCACGTACATCTTTGGGATCATAGAATGGATTCTAGGGGGTCTGTACACATACAAAATGTTAATTGTGCTTTAAAGAGATCTCTTCCCAAGAAAGGGTCCATAGCCTTCATTGGCCAATCAACGGGGTCCACGGCGCAACAACAACAAAATAAGGTAAGGAAACCCTGATCTAAGACCTTGTGTCATCATCTGTGAGTGTGTTTAAACCAAAAAAAAATTGTTTTTGCCTCTTTCGGCGAAGCGCGTCTCATTTAAACCAGACACCGGGGCTGTCGGTTATGTGAAAGACATTGTCGTTTGGTTATATGATTAATGCAATCTGCTATATTATCTCTAATCGCCAAGGTGTTTTACATAGATACAATATAGATAGATAGGAGGGTGGGTGGGTGAGTAGAGAGAGAGGTGGGTGTTTAGGTTGGTGGATTGATACTAAGATAAATAGGTAGGTGGGTTGGTGAAAAGATAGATATATAGATAGATCAAGATTGATAAATATACAGACACACATATAAATAGATAAATACATAGATGGATAAATAGATAGATATGTAGGTAGATAGATATTCAGATAAACAAACACACAAATGGATAGAGAGCTAGATAGATAGATACATATAGACAGTCACCCATATGGATAGATAGATTCATAGATAGATGGATAAATATATAGAAGTATTAGAAGATAGATAGATAGATATAAGATCAATAGATATTCAGACAGACAAACGGACACCCTTATAGTTAGAAAAATAGATATACAGATAAATAGATGGATAAATACATAGATAGATAAATTGATAGAAAGATAGATAGATATGTAGATAGTTTTTTTTTTTTTTTTTTTTTTACGTTCGCCCGCTAATACTCGAGGCGAAATCTCAGGTTATTATTTATGTCTAACCTGACATTGATTTTACGTGAGTATCCCTTTATTTCTTGTACAGAGACAGGTGTCCCTCGCCATTCAGGCAAATACTCGCCGATTTCGGAGGTACCCATTGCAGCTGGGTCGGCTCAGGAGCCGCCAGTCCCTGGTCGACGACACTCCTTCAAATGTCCTCGCCAGGTCTCGAGTTAATACAGTCCAAATCCCGGTCGACGAAAAATCCTCAAATGCCGTCGCCCGGGTTTGATCCTGTATCACCCGGTCGCCAGAGCGGTGTTGTAACCACTACGCTAGCGCGGCTCCCCATGTAGATAGTAATGTCTGTATATCTATCGATCTTTATATATCTTACCAGACCAGACAGGGGATTGGTACTGAGTTAATCACCTGATTGATTTGCAACTTCGCCGTCACGTTCCACCACTCGCCCTTGTTTTTTCTACTCGTCAAAACTAGTGTCGCAACACGAACTTCCTTTAGACCTCGTTTATTATAACATTATTATTTATATTCTTGTACAAGAAAAACCATTACGGATCCATGGAATCTTCGGTGAAACACACCCATGCTAGTTATAATATAGATATAAGTGTAGTCCCATAGTAGATACTGCCGTAGTGGAGTCGAGTGTTGGAGACTTCCTATTGTATGGTTCTCAAACATGGAGAACAACAATAAATAAAATAAAAAAAAACTATGGGTGCTTGCGTAGAAGGATTTAATTTTAAATGTGGAACCAGTGGAACAAGAGATGAGATTGAGAAGAAAACACTGATGATGAAAAGACACTCATTAGGAGGAATCCTGTTGATAACACTACAAGGCAGTCCTTGTTCTGGAATCCCCAGCGAAAGAGAGGCAGAAGAACACATTGTGAAGAGAACTGGGGGCAGAAGTGAAAATGATGAAGACGTGGAAGGAACTTGAACTGATGGCATTTGTTTGCTGTAGGCCTATTCTCTTTAATTCTCTGTGTGGAACGTGTCAGAAAATATCAATCTGGTGACAGATTAAAGACATGCAATTAAGATAAAGAATGGGATTTAGGAACATGAAAACTGATGTTCTCGCTTCCGGGTAGACTTGATGTAGGCAATAGTTTCAAGTTGACAATCTGGGAAGATATTATCAGTGTTAGATCTATGAAGTGGTGAGTTGTGAACATGATCTATATCAACGGAAGAGGCAATATGTATCACACAGGAATTTTCCATGAGAAGGTAGTGGGGATAGCCCCTACCAAAGTTTATTGCTATTGGTTTGGCATTTGAGATGTTAAAAAATACAATATTTCTGTATGGGCCTTGTCATATAGTAGCAATGTGGATGCATGGGTCGAATGCTGCTTATAATCTAGCACATTCTGAGTACAGCACTACTAATTCAACTCGTCAAGAAGACAGTCAGGATCGGGCAATGCATTTGAGCATCTTATGGACCTACACAGTAGAAAACTCTACATTTACTAACACAGAAAGCCCAGAATCCTAGGATCCTGAACTCGATTCTAGTAATACCCCAGACAACGAGTAAGAGGCATCTTGATCAAGTTGCCAAAACTTCCCTGTGCCAGAAGTCTGTATTGCCCAAAGTTGTTTGGGTCGGAGTTACCAATTGGTGGTACTAGTCTGTGGAACAAGTGTGGTTTAAATGGCCTTGAACCAAAGCTAGACACATCAGACGGGTCTTGTTATTGTTGAACAGAATCAACACCACTGCACTCCGGGCAAACCGATAGGTCCTCAGTCTGAGTATGAATGCTAACTGTTCCTGTAGCTTGTTGATTCTTTACACGATGGATGCATCCTCTCATACGTCCATTTCTGCTACGCTAGCCTTATATTTGATGCCATATTCCAACAGTCTTAACCTTGATGATTCATCTATTGCAGTGTCATTCTATAACAGGCAATCATTAATTGTTCTCAATATCTCTCCCTTATCCATATCCAGTGTCCCCACTGTGTGTGCACTTGCTGCAAGTCTGTCAGCTCTCTCATTACCACATACCCATGCACGACCAGGATAGTAGATCCACACCAGCTCTTGTAGACTCAAAGCTTCTATGAATGTTTTCCATTTATGCCGCAACCAACCACTTTGAACCTTTCGAAGCATGGACTGAGAGTCCGACACAGTGAATGCCTTTGTGAATAAGGTTTCAGATATCCACCATAAGGCTTCAGTGACTGCCTCTTACCTCCATTCTCATGCTGGAAGTAAATTATCTTGTAAGCCCCGCTTTGTTCCGCGACACTTCTGCCCTTTACCCAGCATGATTTCTCACCACGGATTACAGGCCCATCTGTATACACAATGGCATCATTATCCCCGGCATGATCATAAGAAAAGGAGATAACTGAGATAAGAATAAGAAGGGATAATTATTAACTCCGCCTAGGCCAGTCCCAAGCCCGGCTGAAAAAGGAGGAGGGCGGCCTACATGGAAGCAGCCCCTCCACCATGCAAAGGCACAACAGGCCAATCACCTGTTTGCTTTAAAACATGATTACGCGAAATACAAGAGAGAAAACCGGACTGATTCTAAAGGCGACGAACTGGAACGGACTACGACTTATGGAACTTGGAACACAAGAAGTATAAATGGGAAAGAAGAGGAGCTGGTGGAAGAGATGAGGAAAGCAAAACTAGAAATCCTGGCTATTACGGAAACAAAGAAAAGGGGACAAGGAGTCATGGATCTCGATGGAAACACGCTGCTCTATAGTGGTGTAACCATATCTGAAAGAGCTAAAGGGGGCGTGGGTTGCATTGTTGCCAAAAACCAGAAAGATAGTATCAAGGGATGGAACTTTGTCTCGGAGCGCATTATGGTTGTAAAACTAAAAGAAGGAGAAACCATAGTCAACCTGGTCATAGTGTATGTGCCAAATGAGGATGAGAGAGCAGAGGTCAAGGAGGAATTCTTCGAGCTGCTTCAAAGGACAGTGGATGACTGCCTAGATGAAATTATCATGCTTGGAGATTTCAATGCCAGAGTTAAAAATGACCATGCTAGATGGGGTGGAGTTATCGGAAGATATGGAGAAGATACTCTCAATGACAATGGAAAGCGACTCCTTAGATTCTGCAGTGAGCAGAATCTGATCATTACCAAAACAAAGTTCCCCCAAAAGCGCATACATGCATACACTAGGTGTGAACCTGTAGTGAAATTGACAGAGATACAACGGTAAAATACCTCCAAAGATAACATGTAAGGATAAAAACATAATGCGTAGGCTGCTGATAGTACATGATCGCCCAGACCGCGGGTCATCACCCTCCATAAAAATTGACTTGCTAGACAGGAGGGGAACGGCGGATAAAAAGGAAAAAATATGACTGGAAAGATTGCGTGAGACTAGAAAGGCTAAGGAGACGCAATTGGGGGGGAAACGGAGAAAAGTCACGTTTTCCAAGTTAACATAAAGTAAGGAACTCGACAGAAGGGACCTTGGATATGTTACGCCACAGTCATTTATTGGTCGCTTTTGCGATACCAAGCCTTTGATTTGAATTCAGCGGCAGAACACAGATGTTTGGAATATTACAAAAATTAAAAAGTAACTTTTTCGTAATATTAATGTTAGGAATATAAAAATTAGCTGGCCGGATGGCCCATTCTGAGCAGTGAACTAATATGTTCTTAATTTTACAGACGGATAGATAATATTGAAGATAATGACAAAAGACAGTGTTGTTCACATCAGCGACAGACTGTATTGACTTTAGGGTAGGAAATTTGAATTTGAAATAAACCTAGGCAGTGATTGGCCACAGAAAATCATTTTATCGGCGCTCAGACGCGCAAGTGGGGCCATTCCTCAATAGTTGTTCGATGATAGACACAGTATTTTAAAGTGTGGTGATTTCCAAATGAAAGAAAGTGAAATAGTTCAGGGACGCCATACTATAGCCAGCAGCTCAGCTGAGTTTTGCTAGCATTTCTGTGTTCTTTATTCATAATCTGGTAAGATTGAAATTATTTCTTTATATATTTTGAATATTGTTTAATGTTCGAGTGATTTGATACTGCCATATCGAAATCTAGCCTTACAAACAAGTAGGGATTTGCTCTAGACCCCCCGCCCAAGTCAGGGTCTAGGGACCAACAATATACATAAACTCCAGCAAGGGTTAGGAAAGACAGATCAAGTGTTGAGAATAATGAAACATATTACCTATCCACTTTTAGGGAAGGAAACTAATAAATATTTTTCAGAATCTATAGTCTGGGAGGACCTATCTGATGTAAAACCACCATGGTAAATGTGCTGTTTGGTCAGAGAGATCTGACCTGTCTGTATGATGTGGTTGTTGTGTCCGTGTTGTGTCCAGACGTGGGTAGAGAATAGAATTTTGACACATAGCCAATACTTTGATTGCAGAGCTGTGAGTTTCAGTTGTCAACAAGGCGGTGTCTATTCAGTTGGTGATTTTACTCGAGTGTATCTGTGCAGTACGTTGTGACAGAGACCACTATTATTGCCCGCCAGCACGGAGAGGTGGGACCACCAGATTTCAGCACCAGAGCTACATATGCAAGATGAGTGAGCCTCTGGTCTGCTGGAAGTTCACCAACGCCTTTTAGTTACTAATACCCCATAAAATTCCTGCAATTTACTGGACACTGTGTAGTCAATATAGACAGGTGTGATGAGTCCACCCCAACAGCACAAACATTAACTATCCTCCCAAGTAGATGACTACTAGAACATTTTAATAAAACTAACTAGTCTAGTACTTATATATGTACACTCTTGCATTTATTCTGTAACATTCCATGCATTTCTTTCATAATTTTTAAATCTTTTTTTAAAAAAAAAGTTCTGGTCAACATAAAACTTGATCCAGAACAAATAAATGTAATATAATTCTATCAAAAATTTTACACACGTGAGTTAGTTCAGTGTATTTTAACATTTGTTAATATTATTAGTCTGCTTAAATATCTATGGGTGTATCCATAACTATCACACCACATTACATATCATTACCCTAGACATTTTACATAGCTACATTCATTAAGAAAAAATTAAGTGTGAGGTCGTAGTGGTAGCAAGAAAGGCCTTCTGACAATTCACAACTACATTTTATCTCAGGAGCCTTCACAGCTGGCCTCATACATTACATTTAGTAATATCACCATCATACAATACCATCAAACCCACTACATACATTGGGGTCTTGTCCAGGGATAATTAGCCCAACAGTAATATTAGGATCTCCTGGTTGGAGAAATAAAATTAGGGGAAAAAAATTGTAAAATTCCCTTTAAAATTAAAAGTGTCCCTGCAGATAAAAGTTGGTGAATCTTCACAGCCAGTGATAATTAATTAGTTAACTGGTTAGTTAGAATTAGTTAGACTATAGTCATAAGAAGTACTTAGTGTATTTACTGGTTAGAGATTTAGCTTGTATATTATTATATTGTCTAAAAAGTATGGCGGAGCTAGCAAAATTCCGATCAGCTGCTGTGCTGACCGCAAAGGAGATGGGAATGGATGGTCAGATTTTAATTCAATATGTAACGGCTGAATGTGATAAATATATTGAAAGGGAAGATAGAAAGTTAGCTGAAGAAAAGAGGTTACAAATTGAGGCTGAGACTAAGAGGCTGCAGATTGAGGCAGAAGAAAAACGACAGCAAAGGGAGGCAGAAGAAAAACGACAGCAAAGGGAGGCAGAAGAAAAAAGGTTGACTGCCGAAAGGGAGGCAGAAGATAGAAGGTTGCAGAGGGAGCACGAATTACGACTAAGGGAGCTGGAATTACAAGGCCCGGCTCCTGAAAATGGTGCCAGCCCTTTTGCCTCAGATGCTACGCCCAGTCTGGGAGCCTCAAACTCAGCTATGGGGTTTCATTTAGACCATTTTGTTGAAAAAGACGATGACATAGAGGGGTACCTAGGACGTTTTGAGTTATTAGCTACTACATATGGGTTAGAGAGAGAGAGGTGGAGTTTAAAGCTATCACAGGGATTGAGAGGTACTTCTTATGAAGTATTTGCCAAAATGAACAGGGAAGACCAAGACAATTATGACATGTTAAAGCAGGCTTTGTTATTAAGGTACGAGAAGAATGGTGAATTTTATCGTAAAAAATTTAGAAATGCCAAACTGTTGTCTGGGGAGACATACCACCAATTCTCTGCTAGACTAGAAACCTATTTGGAGAAATGGACGGCTCTGGGGAAGACCCAAGATCTTAAAGAAATGATCATGATTGAGCAATTGAGAGAGTCCATGGCTCCAGACATGAGAAAATTTCTCATGGAACAAGGTGCAGAGAAGTTGGGGGAAATTTTAAATGTTGCTGAGAGGTATCAGGCAGCTCAGGCAGAGGTAAGTGGTGCTAAAAAGAAGCACATAGACAATTTTAAAGCTCCACAGCAATTTAATAAATTTGATAATAGAGAGCAGGGAAATAAAGGTAGGACAAACTTTGAGCGGCCAAGAAATGACTATCGCGACAGAAACTCACAGTTCAATGACCAAAAGTTCAATGAAAGAAAACCGTTGAACCAAGGAAAAAAGATGGTGTAAATGGTGCAAGAAGGATAACCATAACACCGAATTTTGTAGAAGGAAACCTTCAAACATTGCTGCAATGAAGTCGGGGACGCGAAGATTAAAGGTTAATCCTAATGGACAACAGGAACCTTATCACCCCCCAGTTTGTGAGGATGTTATTTGTAATGGGGTCACCATAAGGTGCCTTTATAATACAGGTTTGGATTATGATTCAGTTGTGAAGTCTAGCCTAGTGGACCCAAGTCAGTATACCACAGAAACAGTGGAAATACAAGGGGCGACTAAGGACATACCACTCATGACACTTCCCATCGCAAGGATAACGGTGAAAACTCGCTATGTGGAGGGAGAAATCAGAGCAGCAGTGATAGATGAACCAATCTACCCTCTGATATTGGGGTGTAGATACGTCTTCTTGGGGAATCCCGAGAAACCTGTGATCATGGCGACAGTGCAGACCAGGTCACAGAAGAAGGAGGAAGAAGGTGAACCTATAAATGCTCATCCAGAGGAGATGAGGAAGGCGCAGGCTGAGGATAGGACACTCAAGCCCTGTTTTAAAAAATTGCCCAAATGCCACACACCTTCGAGCAAGGGGGAATATTTCATGAAGAACAAACTCTTATACCGGAAGACAGGAACTAGATCCACTGGTCACGGACAGTTAGTTCTTCCCAAGATATATAGGGCAAACTTAATAAGGAGCTTACATGTTGGAACAGATGGTGACCATGAGAAAGTCGGTACCATCTGCCAAAAGATTGCTCGAAAATACTATTGGCCCGACGTAAATGTCGATGTTGAAAACTTTGTAGAAGCATGTGGCGTATTTCATGAGGGAACACCCACAAAGGGAAAATATGTGCAGGACCTAGAAACGCCACGGGGCAACTTTAGGCCTGAAAGAAAAACTAATTATACTCGGGTAGACAAAGTGGAATGGGAGCCCCCTTTTCACACCCAGTCTTCACTTGAATGGATTAACATGGCCACTATGCGAAGAGTACAAAGAAGAAATTTTACCCAGGATAAGATGACAATCCCTCGGTCAGACTTATATAAACTGGAAGAACAGACAAGAGAGCGAAGATCTCTCATAAACAATCTTAAGTGGGGAGACAAACCCCAGAGAAAAATTGGTAGTGGTCGATTTGTGAGTGATGATTCTAGGAAGAAAAGTCCTCATTATGGAGCTTCTAATGGACGGGACCCGATGGGTTCCATGAAAAATAAGTATGATAAATTAAAGATCCAGATGTAACTTTATTAAGGACCTGGACAGATGAGAAGGCGGAAGAGACTGTTACCTCATCGTATCAATACGTGAACGAACTGACCACTCGTTTGAAAGCTGGATGGAAACTGGCAAATGATAATTTGAAGCAAGCCAGGAAGAAACATGCAGCATATTTTAATAGGAAGGCAAAGGACAGGGAACTGGCAGTCGGAGAGAAGGTGCTGCTTCTACTACCCGGAAGCCAGAATAAATTACAAATTGGTTGGCAAGGTCCATATACGGTTCTAGAGAAGGTGTCTAGAACAAACTATAAAATTGACAAAAAGGGGAAGGAGAAAGTTTATCATGTAAACCTGTTAAAGAAGTATCTGGACAGACCACTCCAGGAAAGCACCCCCTTATTGACCTTAGCTATTGCAACCCAGATGCAAAAAGAACCACTCACCTCACATGAATACCCATTACATCCTTGTGAAACCGCAGCACAGGTAAAAGTCAGTAAGCACCTGACTAAAAACCAGAGGGAGAGAGTTCAACAAGTTCTGGAGGAACATACAGATGTATTAACAGATAAACCAGGCCATACAAATTTGCTACAGTATGACATGAAACTGGTAGACTCAAACCCAATCTGTATGAGAGCCTATTCTATTCCGTTCGCGAAGGAGAAGGCATTGAAGGAAGAAATAGAGTATTTGTTGAAGGAGGGGATTATTTCGCACAGTGAATCATCTTTTAGTTCTAGTGTCGTTTTGTTGAGAAAACCGTCTGGGGAACACAGACTGTGCATAGATTACAGAAAACTGAATGCTGTCACAGAAGGACAAGTGGATCCATTACCAGACACAAAACAGTTATTTGCCAGACTGAACAAGGCAAAATACTTTTCAAAGGTGGATCTTAGTAAAGGCTATTACCAGATCCCAGTGAAGCCTGAAGTGAGACCTTATTTGGCTTTTAGCACTTCGGATGGACATTATGAATTCAATATGCTACCATTCGGACTGAAAAATGCTCCGAGTGTGTTTTCAAGGATGATGCGCAAATTGTTGGATCCCCTGAATAACCCAAGTATCACGAATTTCATGGATGATATTCTCGTCGCCACAGAGACATTTGAAGAACACATTGAAGCTCTGGAGATGTTGTTTGATAGACTTCGGGAGGCGAACTTAACTGCTAGGCCAACAAAATGTTGTATTGGATGCAAAGAGTTGGAATTCTTGGGACACACTGTATATCAGGGTAATATGACCCCTGATCCTAAGAACTTGGAAAAACTGCAGAGAGCACCTAGACCGCAAACAAAAAAGGACGTGCGATCATTTGTGTCGTTATGCGGATTTTATCAGAAATACATCAAGAATTTTAACGCTATTTGTGCTCCTCTGACTGATCTGACTCGCAAGGGACTTCCAGATAAAATTATTTGGACTGCACAATGTGAACTAGCGTTCCAAGAGTTAAAGGAAAAACTCACTAGCAAGCCTATTCTCAAACTACCTGATTTGACACAGGACTTTGTCTTAAGAACCGATGCAAGTAATGTAGGACTAGGAGGGGCTTTGTTGCAAAGATCATCTTCACCTGATGGGGAACTGAAACCAGTCGCTTATGCAAGCCGTAAATTGAATAAGGCGGAACAAGGATACTCCACAAGCGAAAAAGAATGTTTAGCGTTAATCTGGGCAATAAAGAAGTTTCAAATCTATCTGTATGGTAGGACTTTTGTGGTGGAGACGGACCATCAGCCTCTCGTATTCTTATCTCAGGCTAAGCATGAAAACGCAAGATTGCTGAGGACCACCTTTATTGCTTCAACCTTATCAGTTCAGTATCCAATATATCCCAGGCAAATTGAATGTCGGTGCAGATTTCCTCAGTCGGCACCCCTGTGATCAAAATTAGAGTAGTGGCAGACGTGAGGAGTAATTTTACCTATGTGTATCGCTGGTTTTGGAACTTGCCATAGGCATGTTTTCAAGTGGGGAGATGTGTAGTGAAATTGACAGAGATACAACGGTAAAATACCTCCAAAGATAACATGTAAGGATAAAAACATAATGCGTAGGCTGCTGATAGTACATGATCGCCCAGACCGCGGGTCATCACCCTCCATAAAAATTGACTTGCTAGACAGGAGGGGAACGGCGGATAAAAAGGAAAAAATATGACTGGAAAGATTGCGTGAGACTAGAAAGGCTAAGGAGACGCAATTGGGGGGGAAACGGAGAAAAGTCACGTTTTCCAAGTTAACATAAAGTAAGGAACTCGACAGAAGGGACCTTGGATATGTTACGCCACAGTCATTTATTGGTCGCTTTTGCGATACCAAGCCTTTGATTTGAATTCAGCGGCAGAACACAGATGTTTGGAATATTACAAAAATTAAAAAGTAACTTTTTCGTAATATTAATGTTAGGAATATAAAAATTAGCTGGCCGGATGGCCCATTCTGAGCAGTGAACTAATATGTTCTTAATTTTACAGACGGATAGATAATATTGAAGATAATGACAAAAGACAGTGTTGTTCACATCAGCGACAGACTGTATTGAATAAAAAGTGTCGCTATTTGCACAAAAAAACACGACCTTGAGACGCAGGTGTTCAAATCTACATAGTAGGGAAGCGAAGGGACATTGGTGGGAGCTGTGTCTAAATATAACTTTTAACGACAAAATTTTGGAGGGGAGAGAAAGGTTGGTTCAAAAATCAAGTACGTTTTGAAAAAAAAAAACAAGTAGAGACGGACAGACTAACAGATAAACATCCATACTTGACTGAAGCATGACTGAAATGACTTTAGGGTAGGAAATTTGAATTTGAAATAAACCTAGGCAGTGATTGGCCACAGACAATCATTTTATCGGCGCTCAGACGCGCAAGTGGGGCCATTCCTCAATAGTTGTTCGATGATAGACACAGTATTTTAAAGTGTGGTGATTTCCAAATGAAAGAAAGTGAAATAGTTCAGGGACGCCATACTATAGCCAGCAGCTCAGCTGAGTTTTGCTAGCATTTCTGTGTTCTTTATTCATAATCTGGTAAGATTGAAATTATTTCTTTATATATTTTGAATATTGTTTAATGTTCGAGTGATTTGATACTGCCATATCGAAATCTAGCCTTACAAACAAGTAGGGATTTGCTCTAGACCCCCCGCCCAAGTCAGGGTCTAGGGACCAACAATATACATAAACTCCAGCAAGGGTTAGGAAAGACAGATCAAGTGTTGAGAATAATGAAACATATTACCTATCCACTTTTAGGGAAGGAAACTAATAAATATTTTTCAGAATCTATAGTCTGGGAGGACCTATCTGATGTAAAACCACCATGGTAAATGTGCTGTTTGGTCAGAGAGATCTGACCTGTCTGTATGATGTGGTTGTTGTGTCCGTGTTGTGTCCAGACGTGGGTAGAGAATAGAATTTTGACACATAGCCAATACTTTGATTGCAGAGCTGTGAGTTTCAGTTGTCAACAAGGCGGTGTCTATTCAGTTGGTGATTTTACTCGAGTGTATCTGTGCAGTACGTTGTGACAGAGACCACTATTATTGCCCGCCAGCACGGAGAGGTGGGACCACCAGATTTCAGCACCAGAGCTACATATGCAAGATGAGTGAGCCTCTGGTCTGCTGGAAGTTCACCAACGCCTTTTAGTTACTAATACCCCATAAAATTCCTGCAATTTACTGGACACTGTGTAGTCAATATAGACAGGTGTGATGAGTCCACCCCAACAGCACAAACATTAACTATCCTCCCAAGTAGATGACTACTAGAACATTTTAATAAAACTAACTAGTCTAGTACTTATATATGTACACTCTTGCATTTATTCTGTAACATTCCATGCATTTCTTTCATAATTTTTAAATCTTTTTTTAAAAAAAAAAGTTCTGGTCAACATAAAACTTGATCCAGAACAAATAAATGTAATATAATTCTATCAAAAATTTTACACACGTGAGTTAGTTCAGTGTATTTTAACATTTGTTAATATTATTAGTCTGCTTAAATATCTATGGGTGTATCCATAACTATCACACCACATTACATATCATTACCCTAGACATTTTACATAGCTACATTCATTAAGAAAAAATTAAGTGTGAGGTCGTAGTGGTAGCAAGAAAGGCCTTCTGACAATTCACAACTACATTTTATCTCAGGAGCCTTCACAGCTGGCCTCATACATTACATTTAGTAATATCACCATCATACAATACCATCAAACCCACTACAGAACCAACAAAGAATGAGAAGTCAGTGATCGACTATGCCATTGTTAGGAGGCGCTCATTCAAATATGTCCGGGATGCTAGAGTCTGGAGGGGGCCAGAGATTGGAAGTGATCACTACCCGCTTACAACCAAAAGAACAACTGAAAGAGTTGCTCAGCCTAGGAACTGCCCAGCATCACGCAAGAAACCAAGTAAACGAACGGAAGAAATGAGCATTAAGACCTACAAGCTGAGAGAGCCAGAAATTAAGACCAGATATCATGGGCTTATTGCTACAGCGGTGAGAAACACAGAACAACCTCACGACTTGGAAACCCTGTGGCTTAAATTCAAGGACATCATAAAGACAGCTGCTGCAGAAGCATGTGGTCCGACTTGGGAACAAGAGAAAGAGGACACCTTGGTGGACAGAGGAAGCCAATGAGAAAATAACAGAGAAGAAAATGGCATGGAAACGATACTTACGAGCTAAAAACACAGCAGGACAAATAGAGAAATATAGAGAATATGCGATACTCAGAACAGAAGCAAAGAACAAGGTGATGGCAGCAAAACAAGTCCTGGGAAGAATTTGGAGAAAAGCTAGAAAAAGATGAGCAAGAAAACCAGAAATTGTTCTATAAGACCCTAAAGAACACGAGGAAGGAAAAACAATGCCCTCTCAAATTTATAAAGGACAAGCAAGGCAAATTGCTTACTGCCCCAAAGGAAGTAATGGAAAAAATATTTCTCAGAACTTGATGGTGAGCAAGGTCAAGCATCAGAAATGATAACCACTAGAACAGAAGAGGAAATAAATGGTGATGAAGATGACATAAAGATGGAAGAACTGAAGGCAGCACTGGAGAAAATCAAGATAGGCAAAGCAGAAGGGCATGATGGTATAACACCAGAAATGGTTAAGTACATGGGAGCATCAAGCGACCTATTACTCTTAAGGGTCCTACAGGCAGCGTGGTGCAACAAGACCATACCAAAGGACTGGGAGATTGCCATCATAACACCAATTTTCAAAAAGGGTGACAATCGACAGTGTGGAAACCATAGAGGCATATCCCTTCCCAGTGTCCCTGGTAAAATCTACTCTACAATCCTAGAGCAGAGAATCCGATGCCTAGCTGAGCAACAATTGGATGAGGTCCAGTGTGGATTCCGAGCAAACCGAAGTACTCAAGACCTAATCTTCACACCCAGACAGCTGAGTGAAAAGCCCTTGAGTATAAGAGTGAGATCCATCTTTGTTTCATAGATCTGGAAAAGGCATTTGACAGGGTCCCCTGGAGCAAACTTTGGGACTGTTTGGCAAGGAAGAACATTCCAGCACCTCTGATTCATGCTATACAGAGCTTCTACAAGTCTTGCAGAAATTATGTGAGGACAGCAAACCATATGTCAGAAGAGTTCAGGACCACCACTGGTGTAAGACAAGGTGATATCCTGTCACCTTATCTTTTCATACTCCTCATGGACGATGTTATCAAGTCATGTAAGGAGAGAACAAGAAAGTATTCAGTAGGGTACTGGAAGATGAGACAGGTGTGTATTTCAGAGCTGGCATTTGCTGATGATGTTGCCTTGATTGCTAAATCAGAGGCACATCTCCAATCCAACTTGTGTGTCTGGAAGGAAGAGCTGGAGAAGAGAGGGATGGTCATAAGCAGCTCTAAAACAAAATCCATGGTGATATTACAAGAAGAATGAAGACATCAGATTAAGCTGGGAGAACAGGTCCTGGAGCAGGTCGACCACTTTATCTCGGAGCTATTATAGACCGAAAGGGGGGCATCAAAGAAGAGTTGGCCACTCGAAAAGCAGCAGCTGGGAGACTTTTTCAGGCCATAAATCGAGGATTCCTCAGCAAGAGAGAGGTTGGTAAGAAAACAAAGATGACTGTATACCGCTCCACCTATGTCCCAGTCTTGACATACGGATGCGAGTCATGGGCAATGACAACAACCCATAAAAGCCAGATCCAAACCTCAGAAATGAGGTATCTGAGGAAGGTGGTTGAAGTAACAAGAAGAGACATGGTCCGCAACCAGACGATACGTCAAGGCCTAAAATCCCACCCCCTGCAGACCCAAGTAGAACTATCCCAACTAAGATGGTTTGGCCATGTCTGCAGAATGGGAGAAGATCGGCTACCACGACAAGCATGGGAAACAAAGAGCCAGGGATCCAGACTCCCAGAGTCCGCTGGGAGGAAAACATTAGACAATCTTTGAAGGACCAAGGACTAGAATGGAACAAGGCCAGGAGGAAGACAGCCGATAGGATAGTCTGGCTCTCTCTTCCAAACCTCTACACCTCACGGTAGAAGGGGAACGACTAAGTAAGGGATAATTATTTAGTAGCAGGACTTAGTCATACGTCATCAGTGACACGGGAGGTCCGTGCGCTGACTGAAGAGTTCGAGTTCACTCTTCTCTCGTCGTTTCGCTGAGGCAGTCAGCTGAGAGCAGGTTAGCGTAGACTAACCATAACGACCATCTATAAAGTAATGGCCAGCTCAGGTACCATGGTGTTTATGGTGCCGCTGCAGTTTGCAGAAAAGAAGACAGACGAAAGATGTTTCCACGACAAATAGTTTTCATGTCGAGCTGTGTCCAAGTATATCACCAGCAGTTTATTCAAGAAAAACCTTGGTATGTAAACTCTCGTATAGTTAACCAAGTGCAGGTAGTCAAGGACAAGTGTTAGAAGCAGTGGTCCAGTGTCGGACGCATAGTGCAGACTTTATAAAGATCAGTTCTAGTGGCTAAGAATAAGTTTTCAGCACTGGTGGTTACGCAGCTACTACTTCGAAGCCAAATTGAATATATTGAGAACAGCCCATTAGTAAGTAGTGATTAGTAGACAGTATTACAGTAGTCAGCAGAGATCAAGAGTTAATCAACTAGTTCCTGACCAGCGAATTACATGATGTATGAGTGTCAACGTAGAAGTCTCATATGTTCTATTACCTTTATAATCAGGCACGGAGATGGCCTATTTTGAATATGTTTATTGCCAACAATAAATGAATTTTGTTGTCAGCTACGAGTCAATCAGTCATCATAATTGTCTGATCATTAAATATCACTCAGCAGTCACATAAGCAAGGTAGGCCAAAAGTGAACGGTGCATACAATTACAGACAGTGTACACAGACATGGACAGGTCACGATCATCATTAGTTTAATCGAGTAGATACACAAGGGTCAAGACGTAACGAATAACTTCAAAACCAAGAAGTTGTGATCTATGATCTCTTTATGGTGCCTGTGACCACTTGTGTGAATATTACGTTTGTTACAAATGACTACTTATCAGAACGCCAGCGGGACCTCAAGACGCAGCAATAGAGACCGCAGTCAGCGACTCATAGCTTGACTGCCTGCGTCAGGACCAGCGAACCAGAGCTGGTCAAGACCGTGCTCCACCTCCACGTGGTGGTCCTGGAAACAGTCTGCAGCTGTGCAGGCTGGCTGAGCGAGCACGGATCGCAATGGGAAGGCAAACCCGGTCCTAAAAAATGCCGTGCAGAAGTCGGATGTGTCGACCGAAAGGTGCAGATATCACAGCTACGTTGTAAACAGACACAACGCAACCACCGTCCTTTTCAGGGCGAACGAGGAAGAAGAAGAAGAACGCCAGCGATGAGTGACAACATCAAGGTCAATAGAACAAACAAGACAGTTACGTGCAGAGTCATATGAAGTTCAGCCGAGGTAGACAAGTTCAACGTGAACCAAGACAGATAAACAACACAGAAGAAAGGAGGTCAACGCATAAACACAAGTCGCCGGTAATGATAATATTGGAAGAGACATTTTCTATTACAACTTAACTCCACAATCGGGGAACGGGTCAAGCATCATCACACAAGATGGACTTTGTATGAACAGTGAAGTTAAAGCATCAATAACCGCCGCTCACAACACAGAAAAAAACTGGGAAGAAAGAACGGAACAAAAGAGTGTGCACACTCAGTTCAACGGTCCGGAAAAGATGCCTTCATCAGCAACTAATGTCTACGAATAGTTAGTTAATTAGTTAGTGAAGTATAATTAGTGATTGTGTACAACACTGAACTTATGCATGTATCATAGTTTCCTCGAAAATTTGTTGTAGTGATTTGCTGTGAATATCAAGTTTTTTTTACAGCGTCAAAATAATTAACCAAACCAATTTTTTTTTAGATTTCGGGCCAAGATGGAACATGGTACGGAGACAGTAGTAGGCGTATTACGCCAGGCATCTGATACATTGGGTAAGCTGGACAAAAACAGCAAACTTACCAATGTTAAGGGCAATGTTGACACTATTTCAGGTAAAGCTACTGAATGTAAGGCCTGGCTCTTACAATTAGAAAGATATTCTTTATCTGTTTAGGCCTCAGACAGTGAAAAGAGATTGTTAGCTTTTCTTACTAGCACACATTTAGTGGCCGACTTCATTAGAAGAAGGTTAGACACGGTGCCAGAGGAATCATGGCAAGAGTTCAAACAGGAATTGGTGAAGAGATACAGAGAATTACAGGATGTACACCTAGGATCGCAAAAACTTAGGAAGATAAAGCAAAGCAAAGAGGAAACGATACAAATGTATACTGATAGAATGTTTAACATCATTGAAGATGTATTTCCAGCTGAAACGAGACAGACAAGGAATAGATAGCCAATTGATCGGCATCTTCGTAGACGGATTGTATAGTGATGCCATCAAACTCCACCTAATAAGGAAGGATCATAAGACATTGCAGAAGAAAACATAAGAAGAAGGTTTGAGTTGAGAGTAGAATAGGCAAGGGTTGAAGAGGAGGAACCAATGGAAATAGATAACATAGGTCGAAGAAACAATGGTGGAAGAAGACAACAAACAGGTAGCAGACTGGTGCAGGACATTGAATGCTACAATTGCCATCAGCGTGGACACAGAGCTAGCATGTGTACATGGAGACCACCACGCATGTATCAAAACAGTAGGTCTGCACATTTAGCTAGTTATCACAGTCCGCGACAGACTATGTGTAGGGACAAGGATGAAACCTGGTGTCAACCTCAATATTACACCCGCACACAAGGGGCACTCATGCACGCACCACACGAGGGATTTCGAGACGCCTCGGTACTGTAGATAAAGTAGTCAGGGAAAAGGCAGACCTACTCACATGAGGGAGACTGACATGGGTAGGATAAATAATAAGTCTCAGAATAATAGGCAGGTACCTATGGGAGGAAAACCAAGGATATGGAAACAGAATAGAGATATACCAACAGTGAATGGTACATACAACAACAGATTCGTGCAACAGAGGGACAGAGTTCAACAAAGGACAATACAACAAGACAAAATGCATGGAAGAGTGGCGGATACTAAGAGACAACACACAAATGAAAACATACTCCCAAGTTTCAACAAACAAGGATCAGGATATTGGAATAGCCTGACTAAGAGAAGGACAAGAATGGCAGTAAGGAATTTCATTGCCGAGATCAGAAACAGAAAGGTATGGGAGATAAACAACGTGGCATTAGATAATGGACAATGGTGTCTCATAACGACAGAAGACGGATGGAAGGCACACATAGGTATAAGATCAGGAAGGAAAGTTAACAGATACTAATAGTAGGTACCCCAAATTGCCCGCTTTGAGCTGTTGCCAGTGGAGAAAACTGAGGGAAATTCGTCAAGTTTAAGTCGTCACTGCCCCTTTGCTGTTAAGCGGATTGTAATAAAATTTATATCACGATACTCTTTATCTTCTTCTCTTTTGAAATGTATTAATTAAAAAAAAATAAAAGCTATTGAAGTATTTTTTTACTAATAAAAACAAACAGCAGCGTTACGCGTAGTTTGCTACGGCTCCGAACGTTTTCGTCTCACACCGCTTCATTCAAATGAGGATCGCTTGACCAGCAAACGTCTTATTTGCATACGGTTTTCACCATTAGGCAGGTCAAATCCATAGCATTGATTTCGTATAATGCAAGCTGGAGAAAACAAAGTGGAAGATGTAGATTTTTCGAAGTGAAGTCGCAATTTTACAAGATTTGACATTTTAAGTTGTGTTATAATTCCTTGCATGGTATGAGAAGATTCGGGAGCCATTTTTATTTATTCCAGTAAAATATCAAAGACTTTTGAGACTTTTGATGTTTGCTGGTGAAGCGATTTGACTTTTAGTAACGCTCTCTCAGTCAAGAATTGTAGCGAAAAATGCAGAGCGAGGCTGTTACATCGACCGTGATAAGTCCCTATGTCAATCAAACTCGGCATGCCACTTATGTTGGTTCGTGCTCAAACTTCATCACATCTTCTGATTTGAAGATGACTATACGTAAGTATGTCACTTATTAAGAATGTTTTGAACTTTAAATGTAAACTTTACAATAGTTTTAATATTATGTAGCAATTTAACACGATCACATAGTTGTTGTAACAGCGTGAAATGAATGTGTTAAAACCACTTCAGACATTCACGCATCAATCTAATTATTTCACGAGCTTGAAAAGCTAAGAAAGTTACCAATCTGAATAAAAAATGCATGTTTTGATTAATGTGTAATTGAATGAAAGTTTATTTTGCAACATAATAAGGTGAATTATGATTTCAAAGGCGAAGCATATCGCAAAGCGAAAATGAATTGAGTCAAGGCTAGGAGACCGGAAAATTCCATAATTAACGTAGCTGATTCTGTACTGAAATGTCCGGACTCGCAGTCAATAGTTGATAGTCTTAAAATTCCCCGAAAAGAAGAAATATATATAAACAGCTTTCATAAAATAGGAGCCGCGGTAGCTATATATAATATATTATAATATAATATGGTAATTTCCTATTACTCGTACCATTTTGCTCCATAGTGAATATGTGTAGTTATGTGTTCTTTCGTAGCAGTTAGGTTTAGGATTAGGGTTAGTGTTAACCATAAAGTTAGTGTTAACCCTAAACACAAGTAATGTAATACTATAATAGACTGGAATGGAAGAAACGAAGTAAAGAATTAGAGAGGGCAGTTAAAGAAAAAATCAAACAGCGAATAACTGACAACAATAGGAGGAAAAAAGAGAAAGATGTTAAGAATGCAGAGAAGAAGTTAGAGTTATATAACACAATCATTAGCCATAGGGGTCTGTGCACCACAAAGGAGGATGTGGATAGTTACTAAGAAGTAAATTTAGTGAATAGGGATAGGACGCAGCACAACCCTGGGAATAACATGCAACCCAGACAGATAGAAAAACCAGAAGGAGAGTATAAAAAGATGGTTAGTGTGGCTATACAGAGACACCCATAAACATCGGTACACACAGAACAACACAAAGGGACAGCGATTGGACCATCAAGGGAGATAATTGGGTAGTGATACCAGAGGACACAGATGAGGGTACATCAGAAGAAAGTTCTCCAGAAGAGTCATACAGACCAAGAGCAGGTGGAAGTCGGATAGTCACTAGAGCGGAAATTCATGCACAACCGAAAAACCCAAACCAAAGATCTGGAGTTTCTAACGATTCACAAAACAAACAGGAGAAACAGGAGAGGAGGAGGAGAAAAAACAGGATACAGAGAGAAATAGACAGAGAATGCAGACAGAGGTAGAAATAGAGGAAGAAGAGGAAGATGTACAGCGTGATCAGACGAGAACGTCGGAAAGAGAAAACATTGACAGAACAGTACCAGAAGAATTAAGGAGGTTAAGAAATGTAAGAGACAATTCGGAAAGCGAAGAGGACATTCCGCTTATGGAATATGTACAGAGGCTGCAAGACAGAGAAAATAGATTAGCAGAGCAAGAAAAACAATTACGACAGATGCAGGAAGCAGAAAGGCAACAAGAAAACCAGCAGGGAGAAGAGGAAATGGATGAAAACGCAGAAACGGAAGAACAGGAGGAAAGGGCAAGAGACATTAGACGGGGGAAGAATGATATTATACGTCATCCGATGATTCGTCAGAATATAACATGCCACTCGCGAAGTTAAGAAATACAGCACAAATGCAGGTACGCCCGAAGTGGAGGGACAGAAACAGGGAAACACAAGAAGAGGATAAACCGACAAGAGGAAAGGGTCGAAAAATGATTAATGAGGTGAAAAATAGGAGCAGGCGGACAAGGACTCCAGAAGAGGTATCGATGTCAAGTGACTCGGACAGTATGTTGTCTGAGGAGAGTGACCAAGGTCACAGACATGGCAAACAGAGATTCCATAGAAGGGAGATAAAGGAAGGGAGTACACGAAAGGTGAAAAAATGTTGGTCGTCTACAGACAATTCATTAGATTATAGTTGAGACAGGGAGAACAGGTGGATGTGAGATCTAAGAGTAGAGATACTATGGAGGCAAGTAGGGAGACGGGTCGAAGAGAATACCGACCCAAGACTAGAGACAGCAAGGAAAATAGGAGAGATAATAGTAGAGAAAGAAGGAGGGATACAGATCGAGGGGATTTCCGATCTAAGAGCCGAGATAGGCTGAGACATAGAAGTGATGATAGAAGAAAAGATACGGATCGACGGGGTTACCGATCCAAGAGGCTATAAAGGACGAAGAGAGAAGAAATACGGATCGAAGGGATTACCGATCCAAGAAGCTAAGAAGGAGGAGACAAATAGAAGCAGTAGTAGAAGTAGAGAAACTACTAAAAATCGAAGGAGATACCGATCTAGTAGTAGAGAGGAGTCAAAGACGAGAAATAAGGATGGAGAAGGTACAAGTAGAGGTTGAGGTAGCGACATAGAACCTGAAAGAAACTCAGGAAGCACGAAAAAGGAAGAAATTGAACATAGAGAAAAATCAAAGCAAACGGTTGAAGGAGTAAGGAGTAGAGAGATTATGGAGATACGAGACATAGAGAGGAAACAAAGTATTGATGAAGTCAGAAGAGTAGAGGAGACTCAAGATGTGGATAAGCAGCAAGAAGCCCTGGAGAGGCTGTATAAACTTATGATGAAGTGAGATCAGATAGAGAGTGAGGAGGAGGAGGCGGTATGTGAGGGAAGGCATAGCATATGTTATATGGAACAAGATGGCGGCGGTTGCGGAGTCTTGAGATTTTAAGCATAATTGGTCTATACCGCACACATAAAGTAAACTGAGTACACCTGACCGATAGGGTACTGCAGTACAGGAGGAGATGAGTAAAGGAGAGTTGAGAAACAGTCGGGATGGGAGGCCACGATAGTATGGCGGAAATCACGTGAAAAGCCATGGTGACGACGGCAGGAATAATGGAGATAGAGGTTGCGAGAAGTTGTAGAGCAGGACGGCAAGGATACGGAGTAAAATGGAGATTTTGAGAAGCCGTAGAGGAAGATGGAAATGATAGTGGGAAATATTTGAGATGAATAGTTATAATTGAGAAATTGGAGAGCACAGTTCCAAGGAGGGAACTAGAGGTAATGGTGATAAGGGTGAAAGGGCAGAGTGATATGATGAATGGAAGAATAGAGATTGAGATACACAAATACAGAAGGTAGAGAACAGAGAGATTGAAATAAAAGAGAAGAAAAGAGAAACATAGAAGGAAGAAATAAGAGGAAGAGAGAACGGGGACAATGGAAAATATGGGTAAAATGATAGCAGGACAGCTTAGTGCAGAGGCACGTGACATAAGCGAAATAGAAAGAAGATTAAAGATGTTAGGAATAGATAGACGATACGGAAACGCAAGTAGTTCGTATTAGGGGACCACAGATTTTTTTTTTAGGTCCAAAGATAGGTGGAAGTTTAGCCAGGGAGGATAGCAGTAATAAAGAATCAGTGACACCATGATGTTTTAAATGGGTCACAAACGATTGTATATATTGTAAATTAAGTGTAACAGGCAGTTACAGTACATTACGTGAAAAGGTGTTAACTACAGAAGTAAATAAGAAAGTGAGTACGGGCATGATGAATTTTGTTGTCAGCTACGAGTCGATCAGTCATCATAGTTGTCTGATCATTAAATATCACTCAGCAGTCACATAAGCAAGGTAGGCCAAAAGTGAACGGTGCATACAATTACAGACAGCGTACACAAAGACATGGACAGGTCATGATCATCATTAGTTTAATCGAGTAGATACACAAGGGTCAAGATGTAACGAATAACTTCACAAGCATAGAACCTGGGTTACAACTATCACACCTGCAAAGACCCTACATCAGCTGGAGCAGAAGCCAACCGACATACTGGCAGGTAAGTACCCACTTAAAGCCGTCAAGTGAACTTTTTAAACGAACATTTCAAACCAGACCATCGCCTGTGACAAATCTTTAAAGGAATATTTCCTACAGCACCCCCCCTTTTTTTTTTACATTTTTAACTATAATTGATTATTAAATTTGTTATCTGTAAATATACAAATTTATAGCTGATTTAATCATTTTTGAGTGAACTGCACCCATATGTCTCGGACATTTTAAATACTTATAAGAGCTATTTAAATAATATTTTACTGAATTAAATTAGTTGGGGGCTCATCAAACGAGCAAAGTTCTTTCTCCTCATAGGTCTGGGAAGATTTTAAAAAAGTTTATTACAGTCACAGACGTACTTCCTATGAAGCTCCCTAGAACTGAAGCATCTGTAGTAGGGAATGGAGTTTAAGGGAGGAGTTGATAAGGAAGGAACAGTAAGATAAGAACGGTTTTTGTACGGGCAGTTGGTGAATAGCTGGGAAAGGAGAAGTTGGGACTAGTGAAGGTAGAGACTGTAGAGAAGGGAGGAACTTAAGTTTTCAGGAAGAAGATTGGCGCTAACGAGGTTTCGTGAATGCAGAAAGTGATAACTGCAAGCAACCACATAAATGTAAAAAGACTAGCTCGGGCGTTGGCGTAGCTGGCGAGTCCTTTTAATGGCTTTAAGCTGGCAGATAGATAATGTTGCAGTAAAATATTTTGTTCGTTTCAAGCTTAGTGGTCCGATTTTTTTCAATGCCGAATCCGATTATGCCTAGCATAGGAATGAGCAATCGAGCTACTTCCGTGATGCACGGCGTACTGCACTGCGACGAAAATTGTGAAGATTTATGCAGTGCTGAAAAGGTTAAGCGACAGGTAGATACCTTTGAAGACCCTCAGTATGTACTCTGAATCTTGTTCCCCAGTTGGACCATCATGCAGAGCATGGGGGAGAAATCCTGTGACAGGTGTGTAAATGTAACCACTTGTATCCAAGACTGCAATAGTTTCAAATCTTTGTTGCTCACAATCTCTATGTACCAGTACCACTAATCGTAGAGAGCCAAACGTTGCATGCATCTCATTTCTTTGTTAAATTTTAATGTATCAAATTCTGAGTAGCAATGACACGCCTATTTTATACAAAAGTGTGGAACATAAGATGGAAATCATAGTTCTTTGCGCTCACTGTGGAGCATGGATTCCACCACAGCAATCTTCCAGCAGAAAGCCTGCACCAAATATTCAGTTTCTGTGGCAATTTGTTTTACATGATGAGGTCTCCCCCCCCAGAAAAGGGAAAATAGGAGACTCACGTAAAAATCAGTCTTAGGTTAGACATACTAACCTGAGATTTCGCCTCAAGTAATAGCAGGCGTACGTTTTAAAAAAAAGTATTTAAAGGGACGGGTGACAAGTTGTGATGCGCCAAGAACATTTATGTTTCTTAGTGCATCTGGTAATAATAAAAGTGGATCCCAAATCGTAGTGATATCAGAGCAAAGTGCACCACACAATAGAACTTGTGTAAATATTCTGCACTTCAGTTCTCATATGACCACTGATTGGTAAAACTGAATGTATAATATCTCACATGGTGCATATAATTCTATGGCACATTACTTGAGCCAGTGAGAACATTCAGACTTTAAATTCTTTTGGTACCAGTGGCTATGGTACTTACAATTAATACAATACTACACTACTATATGCTTTTGTTAAAGTGCACAGGGCGGGAAGGCTTGGCATATCTTGAAGACCTTTTCTCCACATATGACGAGACACACATAAATACACAAACAAATGTTCTGGGGCTTCTAACTTTTATTTTTAAAAATAACGATTAATATGCATGTCAGTCTAGTCAAACAGTCCAAAGCCCATGTCATCGTCCGATTCTTCAGACTCATCTTTCTTTTCTTCCTTCTTGCCTGTAATGAAATGACACATGATTATTAGATAAATCACTGTTCAGTCACATTCATGCCTCACTTTAATTAATCCAGCTCTATTTCAATATGCACTTTCAATGAGAATTGCTGCAAACTAATTTAAAAATTTACCACAAATATGTTGCAAATTAACTTAAGGAAACTGAAAACAGCACAAAATTTCAGAACATGCTTTCTTTATTTTTCATGTATTCCTAATTAATCGGCTACTTTACTTAATTATTATAAAATAAGATAATGTAAATGACCAAACATAAAGATAACATGTTGCATAAGCATGTAATCCCATTTACAAGTGTAACTCCCTCCCTCAAAATGCAGTACTTCAATTGTTCTGATTAACATCTGACAGAACCACATGCACTGTGTTCTGCTAATTAGAATATGTGCTGGATGTCACCAGCTAAACTTAATTTTGTTTTCCAGCTATTTGTTAGGCGATGATGTAGCTGGCAACATGCACAGCATCAAACTGGATGCACCTCTTGACATGCATAAGAGCGCTGTTATCCTTGACTTGATGAATTCTTATTTGAATCCCTCTAATTTTTTTGGCTGTTTGACACTTTACTTGTATTACTTTTAAGTTTACAAGCTATGTATATATTTATCAGCTGGACCTTACTATGAATATTTTTGTTTTCTCCATGATAATTGCCAAGTAATGTTCTAGGCAGAGGTGTGCAATATTTGTAATATACAAAAAATCTTCATAGACAAGCAGCAGCATGTTCATACCACCCTGTTCATGTAAATAAGACTAGCCTTTGTAGTTAAGACACACTTGCAAGATAATTTGTCTTGGTTCCCATAACTTCTTGCACCTTTCTGCAGTATATCTTTGTTTCATCAGTTAAAAAGCTTTCACTACGTGATTAGAACAACATTATGTGCTTTTGTCATATCTTTAATCATCATTTCCCTTTTCACTCCCTATGGGGCTACCAATGTAACTTGTCTTTAGATAGGAAGCCTGCATCAAATCATTAATGTTATAGTGCAGCAGCAGTTTCTGTAGAAATCTGTTTTATCAATTTATCTTCTCTAACCAACACACCACCAAAACACCACCCCCCCCCCCCCCCCCCCCCCACCCCTCCCAATATTTTGTTGAAAAATGTATCATATATTTGAAACCATGCGGGACCTCAAGACGCAGCAATAGAGACCGCAGTCAGCGACTCATAGCTTGACTGCCTGCGTCAGGACCAGCGAACCAGAGCTGGTCAAGACCGCACTCCACCTCCACGTGGTGGTCCTGGAAACAGTCTGCAGCTGTGCAGGCTGACTGAGCGAGTGTGGATCGAAATGGGAAGCTAACCCGGTCCTAAAAAATGCAGTGCAGAAGTCGGATGTGTCGACTGAAAGGTGCAGATATCGCAGCTACGTTGTAAACAGACACAACGCAACCACCGTCCTTTTCAGGGCGAACGAAGAAGAAACCATGCAAGTTGCTCATTGTACAATTTAATGATACAAAATAATTCTGAGTCCAGTAGAACATAAAAACAAGCTAACACTTAAGGAAACAGAAGAGCACAAACCTGCAGCGGCAGCAGGAGCAGCTTTATCCGCAGGGGTTGCAGCACCACTTGCAGGGGCCGCAACAGCAGCAACTGCTACAGCGCCGCCCGATGGGACAGATGCTAATTTTTTGGAGCCTGCAAGGAAAGAAAGATCTTACATCATTCAGTTTTATTTCACACCACAGGTCAACAAATGTAGCTCTGCAGCATACTGGATACCATTATTCTGGTGGGCAACTTTCGTGTTATATTAGTTCCCTGCAGCGCGGCCAAGATGGGATTTTCACATACAAAATTGTTGGCATAAAACAAACATGCATTTCTACCTAAGGCAGAACGCCAATACTAATACATGAGGCAAATATGGTCTGTGACAAAGGAGAAAATAAAAGTAATGTTTGTTCTCTTGCGAAACGCAAAGCCTACATGGCTATGGTCTGTCTTGGAACATATGCATTTTAATGTTGGGTCTCAATCAATGACATGATTCCACAAGAACAACATCACCATAAGAAAGGACCCTTGGCTAACTATACTCAATATTTTAACAAAATTAAAATTCAAAAACATGAAAATCTAAAAAGATTTGGCGAGTATTTAATAGCTAAAATAGAGAGAGGGGGGGGGGAGGGGGGGGGCCTACGCCAAGTTCATAAACATCATCAAACCACTGTATTAAATAGATTACAAGAAGGAGATCCATTGCAGCTGACGACCCTCGCAGTGTGTATAGAAATTCGACCGCTTAAAACTTCAAGTAAGCGGCGCGACCCATCGTAATGTTTCAGTGTACTCAGTTTTGATCCTGTGACCCTTATATTAAGAAACACAGATCTATCTGATGTATTTTACAAGTAGTTTTGCATGTTGTGGTCATTTAAGATCACAATTACTGGCACAAGACTTGACATTTTCAAGTTTTGTTGACAAGAAAATTCAGTCGTGAGCTAAACATCCCATATACGCTGAAAATGTAATTCTGTTGCTTTTACGTGCTAGTAAAATTTAATGGTTTACATATACAATATGCTGAGCCGATTCGTCATGCTTATTTGTAGGGGTGCACATTAAAGTTATGTAATTAAAAACAGCATTCGTTTACATATACCGCAGTGTCGATTATCCAAACTAATTGGGACCAAGGCTGGTTTGGTGGTTGATCATATAAGTCGGATAATCAGGCGTGCATGGAATACCCAGTTTCTATATAACAAAGTGAAATTATTTATGCCTGCAGCTCAGGTCACGGGAGGCTAGACAGTCATATAGCAGCTAAGGCCAAAATATGACTTTGTAACTCATGTATTGACAAATTAAGACTTTCTTTGCGGTACTGCACACATCTTCAAATAAATAATCGGAAAAGAATGCACTAAGTGACAGCAGTAATACTTCAGCACAATAGACAACACGGACAAGATGCAGCAGCCCCCTTATGTACGAGGGAAGGTCAAAAAGTAATGCCTCCTATTTTTTATGTATGTAAATACTACATCGGTGTGCAATTTGTAAATTTAGCAGGATTCCTCAAACACTCTTCTGCACTGTATAGCATTACCAACCTGTTTCAGTAACAGGTGGCACCACTGTAACAGATTAAAAATGGCTGCCAAAGACGTTCGGTTAAAACAACGTTATGTCATAGAATTCCTCAATGCTGAAGGCGAGATCCCAATTCGCATCAACGAACGTTTGAAGAATGTTTATGGAGATTCAACAGTGGATGTTAGCACTGTTCGACGTTAAGTACATCGTTGTTTTTTTTTTGGAACCAGAATCCAAGAGGCAGTCAACAGAATGGCATCACACAACATCGCCGACAAGAAAGAAGTTTAAAGGTTCACCATCTGTAGGGAAAGTTATGGCCTCCGTGTTTTGGGATGAGAAGGGTGTGATTCTTCTCGACTTCTTGGAACAGGGAAACACGGTGAATGCAGACCGTTACATTGAAACTTTGAAGAAGCTTAGAGGTCGCCTTTGGCGACTTTACCCATTAAAAGATCAGAAAACTGCACTACTGTTGCACAATAATGTCACGCCACACACCGCTAAACGCACCATTGATGCGATTGCAGAATTTGGCTGGACATTATTACCACATCCCCCTTACAGTCCCGATCTTGCACCTTCTGACTTCCATCTGTTTGGACCACTGAAAGAAGATCTTCGCGGACATCACTTTGAGGACACCGAGACCCTTAAACGCGCCGTACGCCAGTGGTTTAGGAAAAAGGACACAAATTGTTACCGTGCGGGGATACATGCCCTTGTGAGAAGATGGACAAAAACTGTAACAAATAACATTGAGAAATAAATGTTTGAAGTTCAGACTTGGGGCTACATTTCAATGTGAATTTTATCTGTTTTCTTGCCTATTGAATGAAATTAAAAATTACGAGGCATTACTTTTTGACCGTCCATCGTATTTACTTACACTATACAGCAATTATTGCTGCCACCCTGTTTTTGTTTCGTAAATACTATATTTTGTGCACTTCTGTGTTTCTCATCCTGTTTCGTGTTTGCAGTGTCTATAGTATGTTTCTTTAACCTGTCTATATCTCTTGTCCTTGTTGCGTGTTTGTAACTGTGGCTGATGAAGGGTGATACCTGAAACGTCCAGTTTCCTGTGTACCGTAAAACACTTTGTGGAACACTTGCATTTTATTGCTGGTATCATGTGAAAGGACCCTTGGCAAACTATTCAGTATGCTTGAACAAAATCCATCAGACCTAAAGATCTTTTATATTTAGACATTCGCCCTAATATAATCAACTAGGTTGGGCGGGATGCGCCTCGCCGAAAGGAACAAATTGTGTTTTTTAAAAACAAAATTACATATTACCTGGAGTCATCCTGATACGACCACCAGATAAGCACAATGCTACATAATGCAGATGTGGAAGTGAACCATTGTCTGTGAAGCTTATTACACCCTCATGGACTTGCTAAACCATCCCCACACTTCCAGTGATTCCCCGTTTTGAAGCATGTTGAGAACCCAGCATTGCACACTAAGCCTGGAGGAGTCACTTGAGCCCGACATAATTCTGGTAAAAACCTGGTTGACTGCATGCAAGGGATCTCAGTGGGCCCATGATGTGCAGGGGGAGCTGAAAATTGGCTCTGTGTAGGGCGTGACAATTCCTTGGGACAGCCCAGAACCAGAGAACAGTATTTTAGATCTGCCTATTAACTGGAGCTCATGACTTCAACTCAATACATTTTGGTATGGTAGAAAAGCCTACATCTACAGATAATATCAAGGAGTCTTAAAACTTGGCGTTTGCTGCATAAGAGTGAGAAACTCATCAGCCCTAGTTAAATAACAACTACAACAAAATTACATTCTTCAACAGTTACAATAAAAAAAACTGGTCAATATGCCAAGATATATAAAATATTTCACAGGTGCGCACATGATAAGGCGACTGTCAATAAACCATGAGCAATATCCTTTAGCACGCTGCAGTCGCATTATTGCGACAGAAGTACGCTATGCTCTGCCAGCTGGAGGCACATTATTGCGACTGTGGATATCTTCGTTTTTTTAGCATTAGGACTTGTGTACACGTGATTTCAGCCCCGGATGTTAAGTTGTAATGTTATTTGCAAGAGAGTTAGCTTCCGTTTCCGATCTTAAAAAAGTGATGGGTGTATCCGCGTTTATTTTTTGTAAATTTTAAAAATCGAAATGAATCGGCATCAACACGCGGCCATATTCGCTCTAATTTTATTGGATTCTGACGCCATGCGGTGGGGATGAGATTTTTGTCTTTATAAGTGCTGATATCGGTTCTCAGAATATGTTTGATGGCTGAGATGGAAACGAAAGTAAAATGGCATTTCTAGTATGTATAATTTTCGGGGTTAGGATTAGGAATATCGGAAAGGTTTAATTTACGGCCGAATGTCACTGCTGGCTAGGGAGTTTGTTGCTTTGCTACTGATGATGGGTGTAACGAAAAGATCGTTATTTCATTTGTATTGGTCAAATGACTTTCATTGAGATGCAAGGGATATGGACTCTTCGTTTGTTGGTCATGTTTTTTTAATTTTAAAATTAAAAAAAAAAATTTTTTTAAATTTTTTTTTCCGTTGTTTTCATCTTTCCTTTCCTTTCTTCCTATCACATCTAACATGTACACAAACAAATTTTATATCATCAGATTCATCATTCATTCATTTCTATACAGTCTAAAAATTAGAGCAATTGACCAAAAAAACTATAGAATTTACAAGTCACCCACTATAAAAATGGGGGGTTGTGAAAAAGAATGCAGTGGTTGGGCAAGTTTTCTGAATTTTTATGCAGCGTGCTAAAGGTTAAAAGGAGCATATTTAGTACTATTCATTCCCTTTTGAACACAAGCCTGGCAGTGTTTCCTACCACTTATTTCTACTCTTGGCTGTTTTCTTCAGTATTGTTCCAGGTGTTTTAGCTCCCTCTTCTATCATTCCTTGACAGTCTCTCTGGTCTATCCGATTTTCACTTCCCAAGTGGGTTCCAAATGAGAGCATGTGTGATCGCCCTATTTGTGAGGTTTTTCCCATGTTCTGATGGTTGTTTATACTATTGCTACAATCTCATATATTCCGCTGTTATGTAGGACCGATGTATACATACATGTACACACATACTTCTAGAAATTAGCAAATACATCATGATGCTAAATCCAATTATCTGTTTCAGCATCAGGAAACTTTACCTGCTGCAATGAGTTCTTCAACATTTTTGCCCTTTAGTTCACTGATGATCTTGTTAATTTTATCAGTTTCAGCTTCAATGCCCACACTGTTTAGAATCTTCTCAATGTCTGCAGCAGAGGGTGAAGCTTTCCCTCCAAGGGAAGCAAGAAGGTAAGCAGCTACGTAACGCATTCTGGGGAACTACAAAAATATACTCTTATTAGATGTCACTCTGACAAAAAAAAAAAACAACAGCCTACCATAAGTTTTTAAAAGCAATCAAGGATGTAGGCCTTTGCAATATCGGCCTGTTCACAATTATGGCCAATATTGGACTTTACACATACCCTTTGATTCTCCACAGCTGGCCGTTTTAGGCCTTAACTGCGGTAATGTTATCTTACTTTCAAAATCAGTACTTAGTATTAATTGACAAAGTTCAACAAATATGTGTCTACAGTCTACTCTGCCTCTTCATGCGCCAAACTGAATATATCATCTTCTATCAATCAATCAATCAACACCCTTTAGCTCCCCAAGGAGCATAGGCCTTCAACAAACACAAGCCAAGTCTTCCTGTCCTGTGCCATCCGCTCAAGTTCTTTCCATGTTTTCCTCATCATTTTCACCTCTGTTTCCAGTTCTCTTCTCCATGTGTTTTTTGGTCTACCTCTGCCTCTCTTTCCCTGTGGATTCCAGAACAAGGACTGCCTTGTAATACTATCAACAGGTTTCCTCAATGTGTGTCCTATCCATCGCCAGAGTCTTCTTCTCAACTCTTGTTCCACTGGCACTTGTCTGGTTCTTATCAATTCCACATTTGTGACTTTGTCATACCATTTCAGTCCTTCTATTCTACGCAAGCACCCGTTTATAAAAGTCTGTAGCTTTTTGGTTGTTGTTTTTGTTGTTCTCCATGTCTCAGAGCCATACAGTAAGACTGACTTCACATTTGAGTTGAAGATTCTTATTTTCGTGTTGGACTTGATTTCTCTTGTTCTCCATATGTTTCCCAATGCAATGAAAGCTCCTCTTGCTTTTTGTATTCTTATTTTGATATCACTGTCTGTCCCTCCAACTTTGTCTATATTACTTCCAAGATATGTGTACGATTCTACATCTTTTAGTGGTGTTTCTTCAAGTTCAATCTTGTTATCACTTCTTGCATTTATTCTCATAATCTGTCTTTTCCCTGTGTATTTTCAGGCCCACTTGTTGTGACCCCTCATCTAGAATTTTCATTTTCTCTTGCATCTGATTATGGTTATGGGACATAAGAGCCAAGTCATCTGCAAAATCCAGATCAAGCTGTTTAGTCATATTCCATTTCTGTTGTGTGATGTCGATGTTTTCATAACCCAATCTATCGCTAGTAAGAAAAGAAATGGAGACAAGAGGCACCCCTGTCTCACTCCCATTCTAATCCTAAACGGTACTGTAAGTTATCCTTCATGAAGAACTCTGCATGTCATGTCTTCATAGGTCTTCTTTATTAAGTTAATGATCTTCATGGAAACTTCATAATGCCTCATCAATTTCCAAAGCGATTCTCTGTCTAAACTGTCAATTGCCTTTTCACAGTCCACGAACCTGATGTATAGCAGTGAATTCCATTCCAGTCTCATCTTCTATACTTTTCTATTTTCCAGAAGTCTATCATCAGTATTTATCCAACCTCTGGACGAGCTGTTACATTTTTTTTTATTTCCTTATAAATGTAGGCTTTGATGATTTTTTTTTTTTTAACCATTCAAAGCTAACTTTTTAAACACATTTTCCAAACATTCACCGACAAGTTACAGCAATATTTAACCCTTTCGCAACGACGGGTTTTTCATTCCTCATGACGACACCATTTTCAGCTTAGTTCGTTCCCCTGAACGACAGGATAATTGTTAATTTTAGGGGTCATATTTTTAATTTGACTGTAAACAGTTTATCGTAAAAGGAAACCCATTAAAAGTATATTCTGAACCAGACTACACAAACTCTGACCCTGAATCTGGGTAATCTTTACATTTAGTGCCGTCGAGTATGTATATGTGTATTGAGTCAGCATTAGAATTAGGGTAACCCTAAACCTAACCTCAACCTTAACTCTAAATGGTACGAAAATACACATATTAGGCCTAAACATACTCGACGGCACTAAAGGTAATGATTACCAGATGTCACGTAGGGTTTATATTCATTTAATTTCCTACATCTTCTTCCTATTCTTTCACATAAACTCTCTCTTTTAATATCTCTGTACTTTTTTTTTCCTGTGTATTTTTCATCCATTCGTTTTGCGAATATTATTTTCATATAATTCGCAAACTTTACCTGTTTTCCTTTCTCTTAAACTGAGAATCGCGCTAGGACGATATTACGTAGATGTCAGGGCTGCAGGGCGTCAGAAGGCGTGATAAGTCGGTTCGCTGAACATAGGACGTAGCAAATCGTCTACATTCTCACCGAGTGCGCGAGCTTCTCATCGGCATAAGTCCCGGTGAGGTGTGATACTTTACATCTGCACCGGTCAGTATCCAGACATTTGTCTCGAAAATCCCAAACTGACACGGCGCTCACCGTGGGCCATGGTCAGCTGTAGTGTGAAGACTGCCCTGCATTGGAGTCAGGCTGTCTGGGATTTGAAACTGACACGCGTACATCGTGGTCAGTAGGTGACAGTTACGACACGCGTTAAGCGGACGTAAATGTTGGGAGTAGGGGAGATAATTTCGCTTGGCGAAGTAAGTTAGGATCCTTTGTCTGATTTTAAGATATTGGCCAAGTTGGAAACTTTAATTTCATTCTCGCTCATAGACTCCACAGTAGATAGGTCGCTCGTAAACAGAATAGCTGTTAGCGAAGATCTCAGTTTGTTTCGGCAATTTGTCGAACTTCTAGACTTCCAGAAATATTTTCAGCACTTTTATTCTTAAGTTGTGCGACTACCTGTAATTCTGTGGTTGAGGTAATTAATATGATAGATATATAGATTTTGTGAGTGTTAAAGTGTTTAAATCGCTTAATTCATTTTAATCTATTTCTTTAGCGCAGAAGAGAACATAAAGTGGTAGGCTATTATATTTTCTAGGGAAGCATTCAGTGGAAAGCAGAATAAAATTAATATTTCTAGCTTATAACGGCAATTGTAGCTATTTATGAATTTAATTTAACTGCTAATACTCAGTCGAGTGTATTTTTCTAAACTAACGTATAAACTCTAGAATCGAGCCTCATGAATGATGACGGGATACGCACGTGTTCCTAAATTCATGAGGATTGCTGATTTTTAAATATAACTTACGTCACGGGAAGTTTAAATGATAAGCAAAGCTCTCTGCTTGCAAGTTTAAAATGTAAGTTATAACCAGAACAGATTCTGTTTATTATATTATATGTGTTATTTTTCCTCCACACAGTGAAAGTTTTGGGGTGACCCTAACTTTACCAGCACCTAGTAGTAGTTTCCATACTTGTGAAGAAATAGACAGTCCTTATTTTGAACCACGTGGGTTTTCTCAAGTAACACTGATCTGACGGTGCAAGTTAGACAGAAATACTAATATCCCAATAACGGGTTTTCAAAGACTGTAATGATAAATACTGGACCTTGGAGCCAGGTCTTAATTTCTTCTAGAAACTCTACGTAATCTTTCTGCCTGGTGGCGCGTAATACTTCAAGTATTAACTAACATTTCCCGACTATCTATATATATATTTGTGGACAAATCTGTGGTGTGACTAAAGTGAATCCTATACTGAGGGAAGGCACCGACCTGACATTCATCATTTCTAGTAGCCTACGCTATTGACACTGTGCTCTGATAACTCCCGCGCCTGGAATAATTGTTAGGTGACTTAATCAGACATTTGAACAAATTTGCACACCCAAGTAGTCGTTCCCGGAGACTCCAAGTTAAATACGTCTTTTGGAACTGGGGACTTCTTGGCAGAAGATTGCATTTTTTTGAGTCTGTGTGAAGATCTAAAATCAATGTGTTCCAAGAGGCAGCGAGCAAAGTCGTGAGTACATGAATGAGAAGCCATGGCGGAATGAATGAGTGTACGCTGGTCTGAGTGATATTTTCACTATTATATCTTTGACACCCTGTTGCTGTCCTTATTTTCTTTTCAATCTGCATAATTTGTTGCTAAGGCTAGAGTTCTGATGTTGTTGTCTTAGGTTAAATCAGATTTGTTTTTTTCAAACTCTGTGCATATAATTACGAGATAGAACAAAGAAAACTCTTAGGCTCAAACCCTATGTATCTGTGACTCGGGCGCCATCATCTGTTCTCTTAACGGGGCGGGCTAAACCTAGAGTTAACACTATAACGGGGCTATCATCCTTGCAACATTTCCTTGATTTTTTATGACTATGTGTATATGTATTTTTCCTTGATGTACTTTCTTTGATGTTGTGAGCCGATTTTTCCTGATATTAAAATCGCTCTTGAACTAAATAATCGTGTTTGGTCAGCTCGTTCTAGAATATATATATCATTGTTATAGTTTTCCCACGTCGGTGTGTTTACCTGTCGTCACGTGTATATGCGTGCCTGTGAGTGATAGAAATATACGTAATATGTATATTGGTGTAGTCTGTCTGACGCTGTAACAACTGTTGTAGAAGATAGGTGAGAGAGAGAAGAATTCTTTTCGCTTTCAGAGACAGCCACTATATCAAAATCTATCATCTCACGTGTGTGGAAATTCTATTACCTTTCACTAACTCTCACTGAGTCTATCACCTATTCAAACCTATTCAGAAGGGACCAAACCTAGTCTTAATTCTCCTATCGAAAATCTACGACACCAGAATCTCTGTAAAAAGAATTGTCAGAATCATTCAAGTTGAATAAATTCAACTCAAACAAGAATTTTCATGCTCTTTTTCCACAAGATTATTGTGGTTCGGCGGTACGGCAGCGTCCATGTTTGTGAACTTTCGCTTTTGTAAAATTACTATTATCAGTTCTACTGTATTCGCTAGCAGTAAAATATTTTGTTCGTTTCAAGCTTAGTGGCCAGATTTTTCAATGCTGAATCCAATTATGCCCAGCAATTGCCGATATGGTTGTAAACAGAAGAGTTCTGGTGCTTTTAAAATAGGACGTACACCATATAGGTGAATGGGAATGAGGTATCGCGCTACTTCCGTGACGTACGCGGTATGGCACAGCGACAAAAATTGTGAAGATTTATGCTGTACAGCGTACGTCATACTGGTGCTGAAAGGGTTAAATCCTTTACTGTATGTAACTGTACTTTTTCTCTTGTTGAGGTGATCACTGGCCCAAGACAGTATACATGTTGTTAGGTGTGTGGTGCGAGCGGATGATGAACTGAGTGTGGGTGCGAATGAAGGCGCGAATGTGTTTAGGCTCGTATGTATGTAGACCCTGCAACCCATACACTCACATGCAGTAGTCAAGGATGCTTGGACACTGCAGGCACGTTTCAAAACATTTATTGACGAGAACACACATGGTATCAACAGGAACAGTCATTGTAAACAAGGTCATGCTGACCGGAAATCGATAGGTATACATTAGGCATTCAGCAAGCTGGTAAACATTTAAATATTCGTGCATGGTCAATACGATGTTCTTCCCTAAGGACAGTTCGTGGCGTCGCCCTGGGATTATGTACAACCTCTTTTCTATCTAGTATGTTACAACATGCTCTTCCAGTCTGTCATATGGTATAGGCCGACTGTACATTGACCTGATTGACTTAACAGTGTAGGCTACATCTATCCATATAACAGCTTTTCACATTATTGATCTGTTTTTTTTTGTTTCTTCTGATTTTACCTTTTTTTTTGGCAATTACTGAACATGTAGTCCAATATCAGATACTGCCATCAGGGGGTGTTAAGTGTTAGAGAATTAACTATAGGCCTACTAGGTCCAGCTTCAAGGTGGGGTGGCAAGTTTCCTTCCTCATTGCATTTGCCTTCCCTAACTCAAGAGGAGTCAGGTATGCTACCCATTTACAGCTGATGAGCATGATGCCAGTGCTTCTAACCTGGTATCTTCGTAGTGACAGGTTAGAGCTCTAACTACTCTACCCATCAGAAGCACTCACTCAAAATGGTCACATGCATTTTTAAATTGGTCTTGTTCTAACAGTACCTTGAGGTTGTGCAACATTTGGGGTCTTTACACTTAAAATTTCAACCACTGGTAGGTACAAGAAGCAAAGAAAATAGTTGTCGCTATCAGAGCATTGGGGCGGTGCTTGGAGCTGCAGGGTGAAGCAGCAGGTTGATTTTTAGTCGAGCTTGAGTAGTCGAAGGATAGAAAATATTGTCTGCTCCACTTTCTATGCATCCAGCCCAAAATGAATGGCATACAAAATGTAGGCTAGCCTATAAAATTTAATTTTCTTTTTTCAAAACCCAGGTGTAGCCTATTCTTTTTTTAAATATTTTAAGACGTATGGTATTACTATTTGTGTCTTTGTAATTTTTTTTTCATTCTACCGTTTCACTTATCCAAAAGAAGCAGGAAATTAATTTTTTAATTATATAGGCCCTAGGCCTAGCCTATAAAATTGCAAAAAAGAATAGGGGGGTGTCTGAAGACTCAAATCAACCATTGAAAGCTCCTATAATATCAGATAGGCCTACTCGGTATGATGGCTTTGTTGCCAGCAAGAAACAGTTTTATGCAATATGGCAAGGAATGGACTTAGGCTACTCCAAATTTAGACAGGGAGGTTGAAATGGATCGTACGGCCTTAAAAAGATTTCAGAGACGCAGTAATAAGGGGTAAGCCGTTAACCTAAACTTAATTGTCTAACGACATTTGCGATTTACTAAGATAATATAAAAGAACGCGTCCCACTATTTTACCTTCAACCGAACATGGAAATAGGCGACTATCAATTGCGATGTTTCCAGCAAGATGGCCAACGGACAAAAAAATTCATGATTCAAAACTGTCATTGCCAGTTTTCTTTGAGTTAAATAAAATCTGCAGTGCTGTACAGACGTTCTTTAGCGATGTCTTATCCAGTTATTCAGGTTTTCGCAATACTCCTATTTTCTGTAGGCCTAGGCCTATTATATTTAGGCCTACTGCGAGCTGTTATCTTCACGCCTTTTCACTCACATTGAAAACGCTTCCGATTCTGTCTAGGCCTAACGAAATTAGCCTATTGTCTGTCGACAAAAGTTGAATGCATTCGACATTTTATACCTCATTCGATACTAACAAGTGTTACAGCATTATAACTTAGCAATATATATGTAAGAAACTTCACATAGTCCACCTACTTTTAAGTCTTTGTGAGACACGAAACGTAAAACTCGCTGTCTACAATGGTTCTAGCGTGGCCGGAAAAGACGGAAGCGGAAGTGTAAACTGACCATGTGGTTTTATTTAGTGGATGGGTTTAATGTCATAAATTTTTTATTTTTAACCATGCCCGGACATCATCATCATCAGCTGCCATCTCCACAACGAAGGTTGGCTGTAATGGATCTCCAACGTCTTCTGTCTCTTGTCTTGGTGGTGCACTCTGGATAGACTCTTTCCTGTCCATCTTTTAATGTTATCTTCCCACTTATAGCGCTGTCTTCCCCTTGCACGTTTGCCATCAACTCTCCCTTCTATTATGGTCTTCTGCAAGGTGTTATGCCTTTTTATGTGGCCAAAGTATTTTAGCTGCCGAACTTTGATCTCCCTCATTAGTTCTCTTTTCATACCTAGATTTTCTAGGACCTCCTTATTTGTTTTCTTCTCTTTCCATGAGATGCGCCCCATTCTTCTATATATCCACATTTCAAGAGCCTGAATTCTTTCTTTTAATTGCTTATTCATCGTCCATGTTTCTACACCATACAGTAATGTAGAATATATATAACACTTTATGATTCCTAGTTTTAATTTGTTAGATAACTGTTTAGATGTCAGTATATGTTTCATGTTATTGAATGCAGCTTTGGTCATTCCTATTCTCTTCTTAATTTATGTTTCACATCTGCCATCTTCTGTTATTATTTGACCAAGATATGAGTAGCTCTTGACAGAAGAGAAGAAAGGTTTATGTAGTGTAATACACATTCCTAATGACAAATAATGAGTAAATTAGATATCAACCAAATACCCCAATCTTTCACACCCCCCCCCCCCCGTTTTTGTTAACACCGAGAGAAGCGTAAACTAAGAAAATTACACACACACACACACACACACACATATATATATATATATATATATATATATATATATATATATATATATATATATATATATATATATATATATATATATATATATATATATATATATATTCACAGCGACAATTTTGACATTTTTATTTACTCTAATCTACAATTTAGCTATTTTCTTCAAAAAGAAGTTTTTGAGTTACCTCTACCAACGTTTCACTGAAAGTTCTTTTAGACCACGAAACATCAGACGCTAAACCATAAGGCGGGAGAGATGATGCCACAATCAGGTATCGGCAATGGACTGTATTATCTGGAGTTACAGACATTATACATCCTAATCATAACACGATATTTTTCTTCATCCTGTATATAAAATCCCAGCTCTTTCTGTCAATACGTAACGCTAAGGGATGCAGCTTTGGTTGAAAGTTAGACATTAATTGTATTGTTTCCCTTATATGTACTCTCCCGAAAATAGTAACACTTACCAAACAAGAATGCGCAAATGATGGTGTGTACAAAAATATATTTATAGAATGTGTGATCCCGTATACACACATTTAGATCCTCGCTGCTGTTACGTAGTTCGTGTCTTGTGGTAATGCACAGTGGTTTAAAAAAAAACACTTTTGAATAAGTAAAATTGCCATTAGGTATTGGTGCTTTTGAATTTAATTCCCGTCTTATGGCCGGCTTTTACACTAGTTAATTAATAATAACATAATTAAAATATAAATAAAGTAAATGGAACAGTTTTAAAACAAGTCAATTGATTCAAATACTTACGCGCTTTTATAAAATTGCATTGAAGATGCATCTCAGAAGAAAAGAGTAGAATTCTTCTTCTTCTTTGATCCTTAGCCGCCGACCGTCAAAGCAGTCAGTGGCCATCACGCCAAGTGGCGTCTTGTAGGGCAACAATAAACTGATTCCACTTTGCTCGGTCGGTGGCCATCCTTCGTACAGTGCCCCAACTCTGGTTCATTCTTTGCATCTCAGCCTCCACAGTCCTCCACAAGTTGTTTTTGGTCGGCCTCTCTTTCGTTTTCCTTCAGGGGTCCAAAGCATAGTTGTTCTTGTGATGGCATCGGGGTCTCTTCTGAGGACATGGCCAACCCAGCTCCAGCGTCTGCCAGCTATGATGGTGTGCATGTCCTCTTGCTTGCTCCGAGTAAGCAGATCTTGATTGGTGATGGTATTCGGCCAAAAGGTTCGGTGAATTTTTCTTAGGCATGTTGTGTGAAAAGAGGACAATTTCGACATTTCCTTCTCTGTAACTCTCCAGCATTCCGCACCATAGAGAAGCACATAGCTCTGATATAATCTTAATTTTGTGCTTGTGCTGTATGGAGAGGACTTCCAGATGTTGTTTAGGCTAAAAAAGGCTGTTCTTGCCTTATTCATTCTGATGTTGATGTCTTTGCCTGCCCCGCCGTCTGGTGTTACTATGCATCCTAGGTATGTGAAGGTGTGTGTCTGTACCAGTTGCTGATTCCTTACTGATATGGGCTCAGTGTTGCTCACATTGAGCGTCATGACCTCTGACTTCTTTAAATTGATGTTCAAGCCCACCTGCTGGCTAAACTTATTAAGTCTATCCGTTTTTCCTTGGATGTGTTGATGTGAATGTGCTAGTAGTGCAATGGCATCTGCATATTCCAGATCTTCCAATGTTGAAAATGTAGTCCATCTTATTCCTCTTGGACTGCCCTCTGTTGTCTGGCGCATCACCCAGTCTATGACTGTTAAAAATAGAGTGGTTGATAAGGGGCATCCCTGTCGTACTCCTGTCTTCACCTCAAAGGTTAGGTTGCTCTGCCCAACACTACACGTAAAGTTGGCATAGAGGCTTGTTATGATTGGCACTATGCAGCTTGGAATTCCATAAGCCCTCAGTATTTTCCATAAACTGTCCCTATGTATGCTGTCAAAAGCCTTTTAAAAATCAACGAAATTAATGTACAGCTGTCTTTGCCATTCTGAGCACTGCTCTATAATGTTCCTGAGAGTGAATATATGATCTACACATCTTCTGTTCTTTCTAAATCCTGCTTGTTCTTTCCTCAGTTTGTGGTCTACTGCTTGTGAAATTCTCTGTATAATTATCCTGCCTAGTATTTTGCTGGGAACTGAGAGAAGAGTGATTCCTCTCCAATTATTGCAGTCTGCAAGATCTCCCTTCTTGGGCAATTTGACAATTATTCCTTTGTTCCACTCTGATGGTGTTGTCCCCGTTTTCCAGACTTGTGCAAATAGTGGTTCTAATAGTTCTGCTGCTAGCTCAGGGAATAGCTCTGCATTTAAGTTATCATGGCCAGGAGCTTTTCCGTTCTTTAACCCTTTGATTGCTGTGATTTCTTCTTTTCGTGGAATGTCTGTATTGACATCTAGATCGTTTTCAGCCTCAGGAACATTCAATTGTGTCTCTGGTGGTTCCTTGTTCAGAGTTTCTCTGAAGTGCTCTGCCCATCTTGTTTCCCGTCCCTCTGCTGTCGTGATGAGATTTCCTTGCTTATCTCTTACTAATGTAATATTGTTTGCACCTCGTTTTCCGCTGATGAATTTAGTTATTTTGTATACTGTGCTTTGTTCATTTCTCAGTGCTGTCTCTTCTGCCTGTCTTGCAAGATCGTCTAGGAAATTCCTTTTGTTGGCTCGGGTTTGGCATTTAACTTCCTTGTCCAGCTGATTGTACTGTTCGCTATATAGTTGCTTTAACCTGGGGGACTTCGCTTCTGTTTTCTTTCTTTTCATTTCCATTCTCAGTGTTATGGTGTTTAATGTTTCTGGTGTTATCCAGTCTTGCTTCTTCCTTTCCTGGAATCCCAAGCATGATTTGCTGCTTTCCTTATATATTGTTGAAATGGTGTTGAATTTCTGGTCTATATCATCAGTCAATGTCTTTCCTGACTTTTGGCACATTGATATCGTTTCTTTATGTCAGCCGCAAAAGCTTTTCTGGTAAGGGGGTCCTTCAATTTGCTGATGTCAAACTTTTTCTGTGTAGTTACAGTTGGTCCAGCCCTTCTTAGTTTCACTTTTGCTACTACTAAATGGTGATCACTTCCCACATCTGCACCTCTTCTTACCTTCACATCTTGTAATGCATGTATCCATCTACCGTTAATCATGATGTGGTCTATCTGGTTTCTGTCCTGACCATTTGGTGATTCCCATATTAATTTGTGAATTTCTTTATGTGGGAAAAGTGTTCCTCCAATGACCAGGTTGTTAATACTACAGAAACTTATTAATTTATCCCCATTTTCGTTTGCTGTTCCTGTCACAAAATTAACAATGATACAACGTTAAAATATCTCCAATGATACAACGTAGGGATAAAAACTAATGCGTAAGCTGCTAGAATACATGATCGCCCACGCCGCGGGTCATCACCCGCCATGGAAATTAAATTGTTAGACTTGAAGGCAAAACGATCAAAAGGAAAAATCTGACTGAACGCGTGCTTGAAACTAGCGAGGCAAAAAGGACGCAAATTGGTGGGGAAAGGAGGAAAAAGTCACGTCCCCAAGTTGACATAAAGTAAAGAAATCGATAAAAGGGACCTTGGATATTATACGCCACAGTCATTTATTGGACGCTTTTGCTATAACTTAGTCCGTTTATTTGAATGCAGTGATGAATTCCAGAAGATTCTAGAAAATATTTGAAAAGTAACTTTTCTTAATAATAATGTTAGGAATATAAAACCTAGCTGGCCGGTTGGCCCATCTTGAGCAGTGAAATAATATGCTTTCATTTATACAGACGGACAGATAATAAGAAGAATATTGACAAAAGACTGGGTTGTTCATATCAGCGAACGTCGGCATTTAGATAAAACATGTCACTAATTTTCAAAAAGTTGTGGCCCTGAAGACGCCAGTGCTAAAATCTAGTAGGAATGAAGAGACGGGGTGAGGTGGTGAATTGTGGCTAAAAATAACTTTAAAGGCAGAATTGTGTAGGGGAAAGCAGGGTTGGTTAAAAAAACAAGTGTGTTTTTTTGTGAAACGCAAGTAGAGACGGACGAACCAACAGACAATAAGGCATACTTGACTGAGGTCTGACTGAAATGACTTTGTGGTAGGATATTTGAATTTGAAAAAAAGAACAGGCAGCGATTGGCCATAGATGAAGATATTATAGGCGCTCAGACGCGCATTTTGTGCCATGCAGTATTAGTTGTCCTTGTAGACACAGTGAATTATTAAGTGGTGTAATTCCCAGAAGCTATTGAAATATTTAGAGGGACGCCATCATAAGGCCAGCAGCTCAGCTGAGTTTTGCTAGCATTTATTTAACTGTGTACTATATTCATAATTCTGGTAAGACTGAAATTATTTCTTTGTACATTTTAATATTTGTTTAAGGTTCGAGTGATTTGATACTGCATAGCATAATCTGTTCCTTACAACAAGTAAGGGTTCGCTCTAGACCCCCCGCCCCAGTTCAGGGTCTAGAGACAATAGAATACATAAGCTCCAGCAAGGATTAAGAAGGACAGATCAAGTGTTGAGATCAGTGAAACATATCACCTATCCTATTTTATGGCAGGAAACTAATGAACATATTTCAGAATCTGTAGTCTGGGAGAACTTAGCCTATGTGAAACCAACTTGGTAAGATGTGTTGTTTGGTCAGAAACATCTGACCCGTCTATGTGGTGTTGTTGTTGTGTAGTGTTGTGTCCAGAAAATGGTTAGAGGATGGAATTCTGACACATGACTAATACTTTGATTGCAGAGCTGTGAGTTTCAGTTGGCACCAATGCGGTATCAAATGAGTTGTTGAAGTTTACCAGAGTGGACCCGTGCAGTAATATTTGGTCAGAGCAGCCTATTATAGCCCCCAAGCACGGAGAGGTGGGGCCACCATATTTCTGATATTGCCCCCAAGCACGGAGAGGTGGGGCCACCATATTTCTGATATTGCCCCCAAGCACGGAGAGGTGGGGCCACCAGACTTCTGATATTGCCCCCAAGCACGGAGAGGTGGGGCCACCAGATCTCAGCACCAGAGCTACACCTTCAAGTTACGTGAGCGCCTGGTCTGCTGAGAGTTCACCAACTCACTTATTTGCTAACACACCCATAAAAATTCCATCAATTAAATGGACAATGTGTAGTCACCATAGACAGGGAGTGATGAGGCCACCCCAACAGCACATCCATTAACTGTTCTCCCACATAGATTAATACTGTAAACAATAATATTAACTAGTCTAGTGACATATATATGTACACACCTTGCATTTATTATGTAATATTCATGCATTTTTTCATAATTTCTAAAACCTTTCATATGTTCTGGCCAAAATAAAACCTTGGTCCAGAACAAATAAATGTAAGAAAATTACTATCAAAATTTTACACAACTGAGTTAGTTCCGTGTATTATAACATTTATTAATATTATTAGACTTAGTAAATATCTGTGTGTGTGTCTGTAAACTACCACAACACATTACACGTCATTACCCTAGACATTTAACGTAGCCACATTCATTAGAAAAAAAGAGATAGGTGTGAGGTCGTAGTGGTAGCAAGAAGGGCCTTCTGACAATTCACAGCTACATTTTATCTCAGGAGCCTTCACAGCTGACCTCATGCATCACACTTAGAAATATCATCATCATACAATACCATCAAACCCACTACATATATTGGGGTCTCTTTGTCCCGGAATAATTAGCCCATTAAGTATATTAGGATCTCCTGGGGGGAGAATTAGATTAGGGGAACACATAATAAAAATTAAAAGTGTCCCTTAAAATTAAAAGTGTCCCTGAAAATAAAAGTTGGTGAATCTTCACAGCCAGTGGTAGTTAATTAATTAATTAGAATTATTTTAGATTAGAGTAATTAGAAGCACTTTAGTGGTTGGAAATTTTATTTTGCACATTGCTAGAGTTGTTTAAAAAAGTATGGCGGAGCTGGCAAAATTTAGATAAGCTGCTGTGCTGACGGCAAAGGAGATGGGAATGGATGGTCAGATTTTAATTCAATATATAACGGCTGAATGTGATAAATATATTGAAAGGGAAGATAGAAAGGTAGCTGAAGAGAAGAGGTTACAAATTGAGGCTGATAGAGAAATTAAGAGGCTGCAGATTGAGGCAGAAGAAAAACGACAGCAAAGGGAGGCAGAAGATAAAAAGGCCGAAAGGGAGGCAGAAGATAGAAGGTTGCAAAGGGAGCACGAATTACGACTCAGGGAGCTGGAGCTACAAGGCCAGGCTCCTGAAAATGGTGCCAGCCCTTTTGCCTCAGATGCTACGCCCAGTCTAGGAGCCTCAAACTCAGCTATGGGGTTTCATTTAGACCATTTTGTTGAAAAAGACGATGACATAGAGGGGTACCTAGGACGTTTTGAGTTATTAGCTACTACATATGGGTTAGAGAGAGAGAGGTGGAGTTTAAAGCTATCACAGGGACTGAGAGGTACTTCTTACGAAGTCTTCGCAAAAATGAACAGAGAAGACCAGGAGAATTATGACATGTTAAAGCAGCTTTGTTATTGAGGTGCGAAAAAAATGGGGAATTTCATCGTAAGAAATTTAGAAATGCCAAACTGTTGTCTGGGGAGACATACCACCAATTCTCTGCCAGACTGGAAACCTATTTGGAGAAATGGACTGCTCTGGGGAAGACCCAAGATCTTAAAGAAATGATCATGATTGAGCAATTGAGAGAGTCCATGGCTCCAGACATGAGAAAATTTCTCATGGAACAAGGTGCAGAGAAGTTGGGGGAGGTTTTAAATGTCGCTGAAAGGTATCAGGCAGCCCAGGCAGAGGTAAGTGGTGCTAAAAAGAAGCACATAGACAATTTTAAAGCTCCACAGCAATTTAATAAATTTGATAATAGAGAGCAGGGAAATAAAGGTAGGACAAACTTTGAACGGCCAAGAAATGACTACCGAGACAGAAACTCACAGTTCAATGACCAAAAATCCAATGAAAGAAAACCGTTTAACCAAGGAAAAAGATGGTGTAAATGGTGCAAGAAAGATAACCATAACACCGAATTTTGTAGAAGGAAACCTTCAAACATTGCTGCAATGAAGTCGGGGACGCAAAGATTAAAGGTTAATCCTAATGGACAGCAGGAACCTTATCACCCCCCAGTTTGTGAGGATGTTATTTGTAATGGGGTCACCATAAGGTGCCTTTATGATACAGGTTTGGATTATGATTCAGTTGTGAAGTCTAGCCTAGTGGACCCAAGTCAGTATACCACAGAAACAGTGGAAATACAAGGGGCAACTAAGGACATACCACTCATGACACTTCCCATCGCAAGGATAACGGTGAAAACTCGCTATGTGGAAGGAGAAATCAGAGCAGCAGTGATAGATGAACCAATCTACCCTCTGATATTGGGGTGTAGATACGTCTTCTTGGGGAACCCTGAGAGACCTGTGATCATCAGCGCCACAGGACAGCGTATAGCTTGTCATTACTTCTGGCCAGGGATAACAGAGGATATAAAAAAGATATGTCAAATCCTGCCCAGAATGTCAAAGGGTAGCTCCAAAGCACTGGACTGCTCCTGCAACTCTAGGGGAAATGCCCATAGTGGGAACACCTTTTGAGAGGGTTGCAGTGGATATTGTAGGACCTCTCACTCGGACCAAGAGGAGGAACAGTTACATCCTTACTCTGGTGGACACTTGTTCTATGTGGGAAGAGGCGGTAGCCCTGCCATCAATTGATTCAAAACATGTAGCAGAGGCACTACTTACAATATTTACCCGATTAGGATTCCCGCATCAAATCTTGACGGATAATGGTTCTCAGTTCAAGGGGAAACTAACGGAAGAAGTTTTTAAGCTATTTCAAGCCAGACACTTTCATTGTAGTCCGTACCATCCGCAAGGGAACGGCCAGGTAGAGAGGTTCAACGGGACTCTCATTTCTATCCTGAGAAAGCTGGCACACGAAAAACCGGATCTGTGGGATCAATTCCTGCCCGCCGCATTGTTTGCGTACCGGGAGGTACCACATAGTTCAACCGGGATGGCTCCCGCAACTCTGCTATTTGGGAGGCCAATAAAAGGTCCATTAGAAGCGCTATTAAGGACCTGGACAGATGAGAAGGCGGAAGAGACTGTTACCTCATCTTATCAATACGTGAACGAACTGACCACTCGTTTGAAAGCTGGATGGAAACTGGCAAATGATAATTTGAAACAAGCCAGGAAGAAACATGCAGCATATTTTAATAGGAAGGCAAAGGACAGAGAACTGGCAGTGGGAGAGAAGGTGCTGCTTCTACTACCCGGAGCCAGAATAAATTACAAATTGGATGGCAAGGTCCATATACGGTTCTAGAGAAGGTGTCTAGAACAAACTATAAAACTGACAAAAAGGGGAAGGAGAAAGTTTATCATGTAAACCTGTTAAAGAAGTATCTGGACAGACCACTCCAGGAAAGCACCCCCTTACTGACCTTAGCTATCGCAACTCAAATGCAAAAGGAACCACTCACCTCACATGAATACCCATTACATCCTTGTGAAACAGCAGCACAGGTAAAAGTCAGTAATCACCTGACTAAAAACCAGAGGGAGAGAGTTCAACAGGTTCTGGAGGAACATACAGATGTATTAACAGATAAACCAGGCCATACAAATTTGCTACAGTATGACATGAAACTGGTAGACTCAAACCCAATCTGTATGAGAGCCTATTCTATTCCGTTCGCGAAGGAGAAGGCATTGAAGGAAGAAATAGATTATTTGTTGAAGGAGGGGATTATTTCACACAGTGAATCATCTTTTAGCTCTAGTGTCGTATTGTTGAGAAAACCGTCTGGGGAACACAGACTGTGCATAGATTACAGGAAACTGAATGCTGTCACAGAAGGACAAGTGGATCCATTACCAGACACAAAACAGTTATTTGTCAGACTGAACAAGGCAAAATACTTTTCAAAGGTGGATCTTAGTAAAGGCTATTACCAGATCCCAGTGAAGCCTGAAGTGAGACCTTATTTGGCCTTTAGCACTTCAGATGGACATTATGAATTCAACATGCTACCATTCGGACTGAAAAATGCTCCGAGTGTATTTTCAAGGATGATGCGCAAATTGTTGGATCCCCTGAATAACCCATGTATCACGAATTTCATGGATGATATTCTCGTCGCCACAGATACATTTGAAGAACACATTGAAGCTCTAGAAATGTTATTTAATAGGCTTAGGGAGGCGAACTTGACTGCTAGGCCAACAAAATGTTGCACTGGATGCAAAGAGTTGGAATTCTTGGGACACACTGTATATCAGGGTAGCATGACCCCTGATCCCAAGAACTTGGAAAAACTGCAGAGAGCACCTAGACCACAAACAAAAAAGGACGTGCGATCATTCGTGTCGTTATGCGGATTTTATCAAAAATATATCAAAGATTTTAACTCTATTTGTGCTCCTCTGACTGATCTGACTCGCAAGGGACTTCCAGATAAAATTAATTGGACTGCGCAAAGTGAATTAGCGTTCCAAGACTTAAAGGAAAAACTCACTAGCAAGCCTATTCTCAAACTACCTGATTTGACACAGGACTTTGTCTTAAGAACAGATGCAAGTAATGTAGGACTCGGAGCGGCTTTGTTGCAAAGATCATCTTCACCTGATGGGGAACTGAAACCAGTCGCTTATGCAAGCCGCAAATTGAATAAGGCGGAACAAGGATACTCCACAAGCGAAAAAGAATGTTTAGCGTTAGTCTGGGCAATAAAGAAGTTTCAAATCTATCTGTATGGTAGGACCTTTGTGGTCGAGACGGACCATCAGCCTCTCGTATTCTTATCTCAGGCTAAGCATGAAAACGCAAGATTGCTGAGGTGGTCTTTATTGCTTCAACCTTATCAGTTTAGTATCCAATATATCCCAGGCAAATTGAATGTCGGTGCAGATTTCCTCAGTCGGCACCCCTGTGATCAAAATTAGAGTAATGGCAGGCGTAAGGAGAGATTTTATCTATGTGTATCACTGGTTTTAGAACTTGCCTTAGGCATGTTTTCAAGTGGGGAGATGTCACAAAATTAACAATGATACAACGTTAAAATATCTCCAATGATACAACGTAGGGATAAAAACTAATGCGTAAGCTGCTAGAATACATGATCGCCCACGCCGCGGGTCATCACCCGCCATGGAAATTAAATTGTTAGACTTGAAGGCAAAACGATCAAAAGGAAAAATCTGACTGAACGCGTGCTTGAAACTAGCGAGGCAAAAAGGACGCAAATTGGTGGGGAAAGGAGGAAAAAGTCACGTCCCCAAGTTGACATAAAGTAAAGAAATCGATAAAAGGGACCTTGGATATTATACGCCACAGTCATTTATTGGACGCTTTTGCTATAACTTAGTCCGTTTATTTGAATGCAGTGATGAATTCCAGAAGATTCTAGAAAATATTTGAAAAGTAACTTTTCTTAATAATAATGTTAGGAATATAAAACCTAGCTGGCCGGTTGGCCCATCTTGAGCAGTGAAATAATATGCTTTCATTTATACAGACGGACAGATAATAAGAAGAATATTGACAAAAGACTGGGTTGTTCATATCAGCGAACGTCGGCATTTAGATAAAACATGTCACTAATTTTCAAAAAGTTGTGGCCTTGAAGACGCCAGTGCTAAAATCTAGTAGGAATGAAGAGACGGGGTGAGGTGGTGAATTGTGGCTACAAATTACTTTAAAGGCAGAATTGTGTAGGGGAAAGCAGGGTTGGTTAAAAAAACAAGTGTGTTTTTTTGTGAAACGCAAGTAGAGACGGACGAACCAACAGACAATAAGGCATACTTGACTGAGGTCTGACTGAAATGACTTTGTGGTAGGATATTTGAATTTGAAAAAAAGAACAGGCAGCGATTGGCCATAGATATAGATAAAGATATTATAGGCGCTCAGACGCGCATTTTGTGCCATTCAGTATTAGTTGTCCTTGTAGACACAGTGAATTATTAAGTGGTGTAATTCCCAGAAGCTATTGAAATATTTAGAGGGACGCCATCATAAGGCCAGCAGCTCAGCTGAGTTTTGCTAGCATTTATTTAACTGTGTACTATATTCACAATTTCTGGTAAGACTGAAATTATTTCTTTGTACATTTTAATATTTGTTTAAGGTTCGAGTGATTTGATACTGCATAGCATAATCTGTTCCTTACAACAAGTAAGGGTTCGCTCTAGACCCCCCGCCCCAGTTCAGGGTCTAGAGACAATAGAATACATAAGCTCCAGCAAGGATTAAGAAGGACAGATCAAGTGTTGAGATCAGTGAAACATATCACCTATCCTATTTTATGGCAGGAAACTAATGAACATATTTCAGAATCTGTAGTCTGGGAGAACTTAGCCTATGTGAAACCAACTTGGTAAGATGTGTTGTTTGGTCAGAAACATCTGACCCGTCTATGTGGTGTTGTTGTTGTGTAGTGTTGTGTCCAGAAAATGGTTAGAGGATGGAATTCTGACACATGACTAATACTTTGATTGCAGAGCTGTGAGTTTCAGTTGGCACCAATGCGGTGTCAAATGAGTTGTTGAAGTTTACCAGAGTGGACCCGTGCAGTAATATTTGGTCAGAGCAGCCTATTATAGCCCCCAAGCACGGAGAGGTGGGGCCACCATATTTCTGATATTGCCCCCAAGCACGGAGAGGTGGGGCCACCATATTTCTGATATTGCCCCCAAGCACGGAGAGGTGGGGCCACCAGACTTCTGATATTGCCCCCAAGCACGGAGAGGTGGGGCCACCAGATCTCAGCACCAGAGCTACACCTTCAAGTTACGTGAGCGCCTGGTCTGCTGAGAGTTCACCAACTCACTTATTTGCTAACACACCCATAAAAATTCCATCAATTAAATGGACAATGTGTAGTCACCATAGACAGGGAGTGATGAGGCCACCCCAACAGCACATCCATTAACTGTTCTCCCACATAGATTAATACTGTAAACAATAATAATATTAACTAGTCTAGTGACATATATATGTACACACCTTGCATTTATTATGTAATATTCATGCATTTTTTCATAATTTCTAAAACCTTTCATATGTTCTGGCCAAAATAAAACCTTGGTCCAGAACAAATAAATGTAAGAAAATTACTATGAAAGTTTTACACAAATGAGATAGTTCCGTGTATTATAACATTTATTAATATTATTAGACTTAGTAAATATCTGTGTGTGTGTCTGTAAACTACCACAACACATTACACGTCATTACCCTAGACATTTAACGTAGCCACATTCATTAGAAAAAAAGAGATAGGTGTGAGGTCGTAGTGGTAGCAAGAAGGGCCTTCTGACAATTCACAGCTACATTTTATCTCAGGAGCCTTCACAGCTGACCTCATGCATCACACTTAGAAATATCATCATCATACAATACCATCAAACCCAGAAAAATTAAAAGTTGTCCTTAAAATTAAAAGTGTCGCTGAAAATAAAAGTTTGGTGAATCTTCACAGCCAGTGGTAGTTAAATTAAATAATTAGAGATTAATTTTAGATTAGAGTAAGGATAAGAAGCAACTTTAGTGGTTAGGAAAATTTTATTTTGCCACATTGCTAGATTGTGTTTAAAAAGTATGGAGGAGCTGACTGGCAAAATATAAGATAAGCTAGCTGTGCTGACGCGCAAAGGAGATGGGAATGGAATGGTCAGATTTTTACATTTCAATATATAACAGGCTGGCCCTGAATGTGATAATTATATTGAAAGGGAAGATAGAAAGGTAGCTGAAGAGAAGAGGTTACAAATTGAGGCTGATAGAGAAATTAAGAGGCTGCAGATTGAGGCAGAAGAGAAAAATCTACAGCAAAGGGAGGCAGAAGATAAAAAGGCCGAAAGGGAGGCAGAAGATAGAAGGTTGCAAAGGGAGCACGAATTACGACTAAGGGAGCTGGAATTACAAGGCCAGGCTCCTGACAATGGTGCCAGCCCTTTTGCCTCAGATGCTACGCCCAGTCTGGGAGCCTCAAACTCAGCTATGGGGTTCATTTAGACCATTTTGTTGAAAAAGACGATGACATAGAGGGGTACCTAGGACGTTTTGAGTTATTAGCTACTACATATGGGTTAGAGAGAGAGAGAGGTGGAGCTTTAAAGCTATCACAGGGACCTGAGAGGGTACTTCTGACTGAAGTCTTCGCAAAAATGAACAGGAGAAGACCAGGAGGATTATGACATGTTAAAAGCTGCTT